>JAAALK010000082.1:82165465-82412458 GCA_019279435.1 Zizania palustris | reverse complement strand
TCTCGAGGCTTTCGTGTTTGGAACTCGACTCCCAGCAGCTTGTCGAGACTTGCGAGGTTTCTTTTGATGAGTCCTTGCCTTCTTCATCTCCTTCTTTTGAGCTTTCTGGTGATGGTGAGCTCGGAGAGTCCATCTTCGAGGAAGATGAGGATACTCCAGCTGCTGATGAGGGTGGGCCTTCTGCATCTCCTGCAGAGCCCACACCTTCTGAGACTTCGACTAAGGACGAGGGCGGACCTCTGATCACTTCTTCCACTTCGATCGAGCCCCCTCAGTCGAGTCCAGAGGTGCCAGCTGCTGACTCCGGTGAGGTGACTTCAGATCACCAGGGATCCCGAGCAGTTCAGCGTAATCACCCCTCAGAGCTCATCATCGGTGATGTGTCTTCAAGAACCTTGCGTTCGTCTGTTGACTCTCTTGCTGTGTTTGCTGAATCTGCTTTTGTTGCATCTTTTGAGCCCAGAGACATTTCTCATGCTCTTTCTGACTCGAACTGGATTAATGCCATGCAAGAAGAGCTTGAGAATTTTGTTCGCAATCGGGTTTGGACACTAGTAGAGCTGCCACCAGGATGCAACCCCATAGGCACCAAGTGGGTGTTCAAGAACAAGCAAGGTGAAGATGGGGTTGTGGTGCGCAACAAAGCTCGACTAGTTGCCCAGGGTTTCTGCCAGAAGGAAGGTATTGATTTTGAAGAAACTTTCGCTCCTGTTGCCCGTCTTGAGTCCATTCGCATTCTTTAGCTTTTGCCGCTTCGAAGGGTTTTAAGCTTTTTCAAATGGACGTCAAGAGTGCTTTTCTGAACGGGTACATAGAGGAGGAGGTTTATGTTAGGCAGCCCCCCGGTTTTGAAAACCCCAAGTTTCCTCGACATGTTTTTAAATTACAGAAAGCTTTGTACGGGTTAAAGCAAGCCCCCAGGGCTTGGTATGACCGGTTAAAGCAGTTTTTGTTGGGGAAGGGCTTTGTGATGGGTTCTGTGGATAAGACTCTTTTCTTGCTCAGAGATGCTTCAGAATTTTTAGTCGCTCAGATTTACGTGGACGATATTATCTTTGGCGGGTACTACTAACGATCTTGTGTCCAAGTTTTCTGAGCAGATGCACAGCGAGTTCGAGATGAGCCTCATGGGTGAGCTCAAGTACTTTCTAGGGCTCCAGATCAAGCAGACCAAGGACGGTACCTTCATCCACCAAGGTAAGTACACTCGTGACATGTTGAAAAAATTTGACTTTGGTGGTGAGCTGAAGCCGCAGATGACCCCAATGGGTACATCTGGGGGCCTGGACAAGGACGAGAGCGGCGTCAAGGTCAACGAGAGAGAGTTTCGAGGGATGATCGGTTCGCTGCTGTACTTGACGGCGACAAGGCCAGACATACAGTTCGCCGTGGGACTGTGCGCGCGCTTCCAGTCTTCACCTCGCGCGTCTCATCGGCAGGCTGTCAAGCGCATCTTCAGGTATCTCACTTATGCGCCTGATCTCGGTCTTTACTATTCAGCATCATCTTCTCTTGATTTATCTGGCTTTTCGGACGCTGACTTTGGTGGGTGCCGGTTGGATCGCAAGTCGACTTCCGGTACTTGCCAGTTTCTCGGTTCTTCTCTTGTCTCTTGGTCTTCTCGAAAGCAATCTGGAGTTGCTCTTTCGACCACAGAGGCTGAGTATGTAGCTGCTGCTAGCTGCTGCTCACAGTTGGTTTGGATGATTTCCACTCTGAGAGATTTTGGGTTGTTCTTTCCTACCAGAATTCCTTTGTTTTGCGACAGCACCAGTGCAATTAGTGTAGGAAAAAACCCATGTCTCCATTCAAAAACCAAACACATTGATGTGCGCTTTCACTTTTTGCGGGATCAATATGAGAAAGGTGTCATTGACCTTGTTCATGTTGATACCCATCATCAGTTGGCTGACATTTTCACCAAACCCCTAGATCAGTCTACTTTTGAGCGTTTACGAGGGGATTTGGGAGTTGTGTATCCTTTTTAGGATATTTTTGCGTCATTTTTCTTTCTTCTTTACTCTTTTCTTGAGTCTTTTGGTGTGTGTTCATATCATACATATTCACATATCACACTTTTGAGCCTGCTTCTATTATATGATTGAACTGCTTTATTTATTCTAGCTGGTATATGCTCTTGCTTACTTGTCGATGATCATGCTTTGCTTCAGCTCATTGGATATGTCTGATATCTGTCATATGCATGATTTTTACACTTTAAACTTGAAAAATGATCACCATTGCTTCTGGTAACTAGCATGTGTAGGCTGAGTGCTTTTGCTATCTGTTACATACCTTGTAGCTAGTTCATCACATAGATGCAATATGCAACTTGGACATCTTTATGCTTTAACATGGAAAATATGCTATAAAAATGATAAAAAAATCAAGAATGAATGAAAATTCCATGCCCTTTTATGCTTGAGTTGAAAAGATCCAAGTGGGTTTGCATTGTCGCATTGCATTGTTCTGGACTGCTTACCATAGCACTTTGGTATGAACTAGGACAGTGTAGTTTGTGCCAAGACCAATGTCTTAAGCTTCTGATGGTCCAGTTCTGGCCTAGGCTTGACTTGGTCGGTTAGCATAAGGTTTGACATGCAAATAACCCTTGGCAAAAATGAAAAAGGAAAATGAAAAAGCCTGAAAATTAAAAAGACAACAAGTTTGCTGAAGCACTGTGTTTTGGACAATGCTTATCTTGGTAGATATCAGTTAGCTTCTGCATCTCATGTTTTACCTTGCTTGTTTACTGGAAAATGTGGTGATGCTTTTTGTTTGCAAAATCTAAAAAATGCGTGCTAATGACTTTCTTTAGATATCATCTGTTGCACTGATCATGCCATGTGTCTTAGACAGTATGTCTTTTGCTATACTTGTTAGATGTTGTAATTGCAGTCAATCATATCTGAGAAGCATGCTTTCTACACTCCACCAGCACCCTAGTTGCATTCATTGCATATTTTGAGGGGGAGTTGCATTTCAGGGGGAGTCAGTGTCGTTTGTAGAGTGCTTGATGAGTTCACTTGTCAACAAGGGGGAGAAATTTTGGTATAAGAATTTAAGGGGGAGTTTTGGCTTTCTCTGGGATTTGTTTCAGGGGGAGTTTTTGTCCCGTTTGTCCTTACTCTTTTGATATTCTTGTTGATGTTTCTGAGACTGCACTCGTTTTGAGTTTTTACCTTCGGTTAACCATAATGACCGTTTCTTGCTTTTGTTCGGCTTTTGGTCATTAGGGTTAAACTTTTACTTTATTTTCTTCTTCTCTGTTTTCTTGTGTTTTTGTTTTCGTGTTTCCACAGTTGCTTGCAGGTACTGAAGAGCAGATGAAGTGAAGTGTTGACAATGCACTCATCAAGGGGGAGATTGAGGAGTCATGCTGAATAGCGTGGGCCTCATGGCTCCAGATGTGATGAGTCATTGTCAACGGTAGTCAAAGAGGACTGAAAAGAGAGAGAAGACCTGCTGCGTCTGGGCCGCGTGTGACTCAGGTACACGGGCAGCGAGCGACTGTCGGGCAGAGGATGCCGCGAAGTCGGGCTGGCCCAATCCGGGTACATGGGCTAGGAGCAGTAGAGGATCCACTGGACTGTTGACCGGGATTGACTCAGGTACACGGGCGGCGAGCGATTGCCGGGCTGAGGGAGCCGCGGAATCGGGCCGGCCCAATCCGGGTACCCGGTGCGAAGACGGTGGACGCTTTGTCAGTTTCGGCGCAAAACTGACGACCGTTGATTTCGGATCTGGCCATCCTGAGGCGAAGCCGTAGCTGCTACGAAAGCTCCGCATCAGGACAAGTTACCTTTATTTAGGTTTTTACTATTTTGCCTTTAGGCCCACAGTCTGTCAGTCGAGTCTGTAAAAAACCCTAAGGGCATTTCGGTCTTTTCCATTTTTATTCAGCGTCTGTAAAAAACCCTAGGGGTATTTCTGCATTTTCCCATTTAATGGGCTGCCTATAAATAGGCCCCAATAGCCTAGGGTTAGGGCACCCATTTTGAAATACACTTTCCAGATTTCTAAAATTCGTGGGTCAAATTTTTCTTTCCTCTCCACTGTTCTTCCGCCGCCACCAGGATTCTCTTTCTCCTCTCACTGAGAGTTTTCTCTCTCGGCGCATTTCTTCCGTGATGCATTAGCCGTCGTGGTCGCTTGGCTTCCTGGACTCTTGGCTTGCGTGCGGACAGCACTTGAGTGCTTCTCCTCCGTGCGGCGTGCGCAGCAGGAAGGCCACGTGAAGCCTGCAGCTAGGCTGCTTAGTGCTTTCATTTGCAAGCCACGGCGAAGAAACCAGAAGGGGCTGGTTGGCTTTCGACAGGACCTCCAGGCGCACGCAAATCAAGGTACTGTAGCTACGCGATTAGGATTAGATTAATCATTTGTACTTTCTAGAAAAACGTGTCAAATCCTTTTTGTTTAGTAGCTGGCCGGATTAAAAAATGCTTGTACGTTGGTTGATTAAGATGAGCTATTACTTAGCACATGCTGTACTGGTTTGCTATTTGATTAGTACTAATTGCATTTCTCGATTTGCGTGCTAATTAAATATTCACGTATTGCCATGTTTCACGTACGGTTTGTACTATTCCAATACTTCCCGTAACATCCTATTGCAGGAGATGAAATACTGCTAAGAAGTATTTTTATTATAAATATATTTCATCTGTTGATTTAATCTTTGTACTGACAGTTGGTTCATCTGCTGTCTTGATCAAATAGATGATATTGAATCTGGTGTTTTAATCTGTGCACTGTTTTTATTTCGGCTGGAACTTCACTATTTATCATCTTTATGTTTGTTGGTCTGATTAAATGTCTATGAGTTAATTAATCTGTTAATCTGCCCTTGTGCACTGTGTTGGTGTCTTTTTGATTAGGACACCGGTCGTTCTTAGGCTAGATCATTTTAAGTACCTGCGATCTGTTTGCTTTTAAGGGCTCTGTTTGTCGAGGTGCGTTGGGTGTTGGGAGCAGGCCATTGATTCGAAAGAATTTTTTAGGCGCCCATTCACCCCCCCTCTGGTCGCTACTTTCGGTCCTACAGCTTGGACTCCGTAGAATGTGGTATTGGCTCTTTTACGGATGCCTACAAGGTATTAGCTTGGGCTCCGGATGGATTTCAGCCACCACACCGGAGGCTTCGACTTTATAAGTACGAAGTCCGGAAATACAGCCCAGCTTGATGACACTTCCCTCTCAATCGACTTCCGTCCCAGCGCGTCCGCTCGGGAAACTAGGAGTGTCAAGGGGAAGGCAAACAGAAGGGTGTATGCTTTATTAATTTAGAGGTGATTACAAGCGAATTACAAGGAGCCCTTATGCGAAGTATCGCTTTAGGTGCTCCGCATGCCAAGTATGTGCTAACTCTTCACCTTCTAAATTAGCTAATTTGAATGAACCAGGGCGCCCTGAGCGGACAATTAAATATGGACCTTCCCATTTATTGCCTAACTTCCCTGGTGCTATAATGCTTCGTAGAACAAGATGACCCGGCCTTAACTCGCTGAGCTTAACCTTCGGGTCATACCAAGTCTTCGTCTGCTGATGATACTTTGATAAATTAGCTACAACCCGAAGTCTTGTTTCTTCTGACAAATCTAACGAAGCTTGTCTTTCTTCTTCGATGTCCGGTTCGGTGCTGCGAAACGACCCCCCTTTGAGCTCTGTCGGAGTCATAGCTTCATCTCCGAATAGTAGTCTGAACGGAGTAAAACCTGTGGACCTTGTTTGCGTAGTCCGAATGGACCATAGAATCTTTGGAAGCTCTTCGGTCCACAGTCCCTTTGACAACCCTACTATTCTTCGATTTAGCCCTGATAAGATATTTCCATTGGCTCGCTCAACGGCTCCATTCGACTGAGGATGTCTCACTGCAGCAAAACATAGTTGAATGCCTAGGTCTTCGCAAAACTTCCTGAAGGGTTCTGCGTCGAACTGTGTTCCATTGTCAACTGTGAGATATCTAGGTACTCCGAACCGGCAAATAATGTTCTTCCAGAAGAATTTCTGTACATTATTCGAAGTGATAGCTGTTAAGGGCTCTGCTTCCACCCACTTAGAAAAATATTCAATAGCTACCACTGCGAACTTCAGATTTCCCTTTGCTAACGGAAAGGGACCAATTAGATCCATACCCCATCTGGCCATAGGCCATACTGGAGCAATGACTTGAAGAGCTGTTGGTGGGCGATGACTCCGTCGACCCATCCACTGGCATCCTTGACAAGTGCGGACCAAGCTCTCCGCATCAGCTGTTATTGTGGGCCAATAAAGCCCCTGGCGAAGTGTTTTTCCTGCCAGAGCTCTAGGGGCTAAATGACTTCCACAAAGGCCTTCGTGAATTTCTCGAAGAATTTCTTGGCCTTCGGCTTGAGATATACATCGGAGTAGAGGGGAACATACTCCGGCCTTGTATAATATACCGTTGATTAACTGATAGTTTCTTGCTCTAAGCTTTAATCTTGACAATTGGGGCTCTTCGGGCAAATTTGTTCCTCCTTGCAAGAGTTCTATGATTGAATCTTTCCAATCTGCACTAGGAATGCAGAGAATCTCTGCAGAAGCAACTTGTGGCACCGAAGGTATATTGAGCTCCTCATAGAAAGCTTCGTCAGGCACATCCACAGCTCCGGCAGCAGCCTTCGCTAAAATGTCTGCTTGCACGTTTTCAGCTCTTGGTATACTCCGAATGGAAATACCCTTGAAATGTGCTTCGATCTTGCGAATTTCTTCCAAGTATTTTGCAAGCTGTGGATGTCGGACTTGAAAACTTTTGTCTACGTGCCCTGCTACTATCTGAGAATCTGTTTTTATAATTATTCTTGTAGCCCCTAGAGCACGTGCTTTCCGGAGTCCCAATAATATTCCTTCGTACTCCGCTATATTATTGGTAGACTTAAAGTTGAGTCTTGCGGAGTACATTGCTCTTTGTCCTGATGGTGAAATTAATACTGCCCCAATGCCTGCTCCGGATGCTTGGAAAGCCCCATCGGAGTAAATAGTCCAAACTCCGTCATCTGATTTTTCCGGAGTCAACTTCGTAGGTGGAGTCCACTCTGCTACGAAGTCTGCTAGGACTTGAGATTTGATAGCTGTCCTTGCCAGGAAAGATATGCCGAAGGGTGCTAGTTCTACTGCCCACTTTCCAATCCTTCCAGTGGAATCTTTGCTTCGGAGCATATCTCCTAAAGGATATGAAGTTGGTACAATTACATTATGAGCCAAAAAATAATGCCTTAGCTTCCTCGAAGCCATTATCAGAGCATAAACGAACTTTTCAAGTTCGGAGTATCTTGTCTTTGCTCCTGACAATGCTTCGGATACAAAATAGACAGGATTTTGGACCAACTTCCCATTGATATCAGCTTCTCTGACAAGGACTGCGCTGACAGCTGAGCCTGTGGCTGCAAGATACAGAAGTAGGGTTTCGTCCGCAATAGGCACCGTAAGTGTAGCAAGATTGCTGAGATAATCTTTAATATCTTCGAAGCTTTTCTGACACTCCGGTGTCCATGCAAAATCTTCGGACCCTTTCAAAGCTTTAAAGATTGGCAAACTCCTCTCCGCAGACCTTGATAAAAACCTGCTAAGTGCGGCCAGACGTCCAGTCAGCTTTTGCACTTGCTTTAAATTCTCCGGAGGAGCCATCTTCTGCAACACAGTTATTTGAGTAGGGCTAGCTTCAATTCCCCTACTTGAAACTAAGTACCCTAACAACTTTCCAGCCTTAGCTCTGAATATACATTTTTCGGGGTTAAGGCGGATCCCACATGCCCGAAGGCTATTGAATGTTTCTGCTAAGTCTAGGCTATGTTGGTGCTTTAAAGCACTCTTTATTACAATATCATCCATATAGGCCTCCACATTGCGACCTAGTTGATGACCTAGAGCCTTAGCAACTAATCTTGAAAAAGTAGCCCCGGCATTTCTTAGGCCGAAGGGCATTCTTACATAGCAGAAGACTCCCGAAGGAGTTACAAATCTCGTCTTGATTTCATCTTCGCGCTTCAACCATATTTGATGATAACCGGAATACGCGTCGAGGAAGCTTAGTAACTCCGAACCTGTAGTGGAGTCAACTAGTTGATCAATTCGGGGCATGGGGTAGGGGTCACGTGGGCACGCTTTGTTCAAGGATGTGAAATCAATGCACATGCGCCACTTTCCGGAGGACTTCTTCCTGACGAAGACTGGGTTGGCTAACCATTCTGTATGGGCCACTTCTTTGATAATCCCAGCCTTCAGTAGTTTTTCAACTTCGTCCTTAGCTAGAGCAGCTCTCTCTGCAGACATCTTCCGGAGCCCTTGTCGAATAGGCCGGGCCTTCGGGTTTACAAGCAAGCTGTGCTCAATAATATCCCGATCGACTCCGGTGATATCTTCGTCAGACCAAGCGAAGACATCCAAATTTTCTTCTACGACCTTTTCCAAGGAAGTTGCAACTTCGGGAGGTAAATCTTTACCAAATTGAAAAGTGTATTCTTTACCATCTTTAACAATGACCTTCGTTGCAATCTCTCCTTCGGGACTTGGTCTTGGAAATGACTTCTTCGAAGCTTCGGAGGAGGCTGAAAAAATTTCTCCATTATCTTGGACACTGTTTACTTGCCTCGGATCAAGAGGAGGACCATGACCATATTCTGCCCTTCGAGCTATGGCTTGATCTCCGAAGATTGTCAGAACTCCTGATTGTGTGGGCATCTTCATGCACAAGTAGTTGTGATGCGCCACAGCTCCGAACTGATTCAACATGCCTCGCCCAAAGATGACATTATAAGCATACGGGGCATCTACCACGTCAAAGATAACTTCTTCAGTTCGGGCTAGTAAAATTTCTCTGAAGGTTACTTCCAGGCCTATCTGGCCAAGTGCATCTATCGGAGGTCCTGCGAAGCCTTGCAGAGGACGAGCCGCTGGGAGGAGATGCTTCCGGGAAATGCATAACTGATCGAAGGCTTGTACAAATATGATATCTGCCGAGCTACCTCCGTCAATTAGCACCCTTCGGACTTCTGTCCCTGCAATATCAGCAGTAATAACCAATGGATCTGCATGCGGGAACTTGATACCAGCTGCATCCTCCGCAGAGAAAGATATTGGAACATGAGACCACTCCGGCATTGCAGCTGCAGATGACGAAGTCCCAATGTGGCCTACTTCTCGAACGTACTCTCTTCGCTGTCTCTTGGACATGCTTCCGAGGGTACCTCCTCCGGAGATAGGGAGAACTACTCTCTTCCCTCTATCTTGCCCTTCTTCTTGCTTCGGAGGTGGCATAACATTGGCCACCGGAGGATGCCTTGCAGCATCAAAATTTTCTATCCGCGCCACGGCCTGGACCGGCTCCGAGCGCACTGCTGCTGCTGGACTTCGGTCGGTACTACCTCGACCCGAAGTTCTCTCCAAGTATTCTCCCCGAAGGGTAAGAATAGCCTTGTAGGTGTCAGTTGCATGGCTTCGATTCTCTCCATGAATACAGCAAAAAAGGGTCTGGCCCTTGCCAGCCATTTTCCCTGGCGGCCTCCAGCCGCTGGACTTGTTCCCCGCAGACTGTGGAGCTCTTGGTGCAAACTTCTGCGGGGGTGCAATGTTTAAGACTTCAGAGCGAGGGTGCTTTTGCCCTCTTCTTCTATCATGTTGCACTTCGGAGACTGGTTCTTGCGGCTGAGCCGAAGTCTTCACCTCTGCTTTAACTTCTGTCAACACTGTCGAAGTAGCAGTAGTCCTCCGAAGCCAACCTTCTTCTGACTTCGAGTACTCCTCGAAGTACGACATCAGCTGTGATACCGTGGTGATGCTCTTTCGATGCAGTTTATCCAGAAGGCCTTTATGACTGACGCCTTCCCGAGCCGCATCAACCACTGAAGATGTAGACAGCCCCCGGATTTGCGACTTCGTGTGAGCGAAGCGCTTGAAGTACTGTCTCAATGTTTCTCCGGGGAGCTGCTTCACTTGGAAAAGGCTCCCTGTTGACATGGGGGGCACGAAGGTGCCCTGAAAGTTACTTATGAACTTCCTCTTCAACTGTGACCAGGAAATGATTGATCCTGGCTTTAAAGACCAGAACCATCGCAACGCCACTCCTTGAAGAGCTAATGGGAAGCACTTCGCCATAGTCTCTCTGTCTCCACCGCTAGCCTCAATCGCTAGGGCATAAGAACGCACAAACTCACTGGGATCTTCGTCTCCAGCATACTTGCAGAGCTTCGAAGTTTTGAACTTCGGATTGAAGCGAATCTTCTGAAGCTCAGAATGCAATGGAGATTCATTGTCGTAAGAAGCGTTCTCCGGGGCTTCGGGATAATCAAGATCGTCGTCTTCGCGCACTTCGGGGATAGCTGGGGTGGCTTGAGGGCGAAGCCTGTTCGCAGCCTCTTGCCGCCACCTCGCTACCTCGGCTTGAAGATTGGCCATTTGAGTGGCCATGTCTCCAAGGCTATCTTCATCTCCTCCGGAAGGACCTTCCGGGTCTTGAGAGCTGGTATGATCAGTTCGAATCGGAATGGAGGGTGGCAGAGTGGCTCCGGGCGGTCGAAGTGTGGAAGGGGTTGGCGGAGAGGTTTCGTATCCTCGAGGGATAGAAGCCCCTTGTGGAGTTTGAGGTGGAGGGATAGTCGAAGACCCTCCGACTTCGACTGTGTCAAAGGGTATCTCTCCGGAGATCCGAGAGGACCTCCGAGTGGGATTGCGAGGTGCGCTCCGCTTAGGAGGCATGATGCAAGAAGTTGGTAGAGAACGAAGTTTTTTGGACTAGGTTCCCCACGGACGGCGCCAACTGTTGGCGTAAAAGATTACGCTAACAGGTTTCTGTAGAAAAGAAACTAACAAACGAAGTGTTTGCGAAGCAAACTGTTCTAAGCCTCCGAAAGGATAATAGCTTAGAATAGTTCGAAAGTATGTATTGAATCACTTGTAATCGGTCCTTCTTACAGGATGAAATGGGGGGTATTTATAGGCCTAAACATTAAGGAAAAGACCTATTTACCCTTCTATTACAACCGACATTAAGGAAACTATTCGGTTTCCTTAATAGGGCTAAAATGGTAAAAGACTAATCTAATAGGATAGAAGATAAGTCTTCCATCTTAGCTGGCAGAAAAGATCCTAAAGGGCTTTGGTTCGAAGACATACTTCGAACTAGTGCCTGTCTTTAAGCTTCGAACCAAGTTCCGAGCATCTTCGAAGAAGGTCTTCGGTCAATCTTCGAACTAGTTGGCTGTCTTCGTACTGCTTTGGCAATAACCCCGAAGATGAGATATTTTCCCCCAACACTAATCAATATCAAAATCTCACATCGCAACAATTTCCTTCTGTATCGAATCATTATTCGACATCGGAACATTCGATCAGTATCGGAACTTCTGATCTACCCTCAGAACATCCGATCTGCCTTAGACAGAAATAGATCTAATCTGTTTTTCCACCATGTATCTCCATACATGATGGATCCAGATTGAACACTATGCACGTAGGCTCTGATACCACTGTTGGGGAATAGGGGAGCTACGCTAGCCGACAAATTCAAAATTTCCTCCCTATGGCCCTAGGTTCATGTGCGTGTGAGATCATAGATCAGTACCTTCTAGCACTTGACGCGCAATTTGCAGCAGAAGAACATGTTGGAGCAGTGTGTCTAGCCTCTCCTCGCTTCGTCCTTTCCATCCTTCACCGATCCGATCGATGAAGACGACGTAGTCATTGGCATGTATACGTTCACGGGCATCACTATTAGAGCAACGCCTCCATAGAGTCCACACGTACAGTGATATAGTATTTCCCATGGCAGCGTGCTAGCACCGCACGTGAGAGACGTGTATCCTTGACCTCAACATTTGAGATGAAGAAGGGGAGGAGAGAACTCTTGGTGGCTAGGTCTGATCTAGGCTTATTGCTATGTCCAAGACATCCTCCTCCTCTCCTTATATAGGGCTAAGGGCCCCTGGGTCATGCCTATCCCGAAACCCTAAAAACCGTAACAGATCCAATCTGTTTTCCCTCATTGGAACTTTCGATCCTTTATCGGAAATGCCAACAGGGTATTTTAGGTCTCCTGATACAGTACGACACGCAATAGATCCAATCTTTTATTGCCCACCTCGGAAGTTCCGATACCATATCAGAACATCCAATCAGTACAAAATTCCTCCGATTCTAAATCGGAACTTCTGGCTCGTCGGAACTTCTGATACCATATCAGAACTTCTGAAGCAACAATTGCTCTCTGTATCGACACCATAATTAAATTAACCGGAACTTTCGATACTTCCTATCGGAACTTTCAATCCATTGAATTTTCTTGGGAACAACCTTCACTAAACTCACCCCCGTGATATTCTTGTTCAATTTCTATATCTAACTCGGGCCCTAGGCCACCGCCATCCCCATTTTGCTCGCCATCGTGCTCTGCCATCGCTTGAGATGAAAGCCCCATGATGGATTCGCCGCGCGTGTGCTGGATGCGATCTCTACCGCTGGATCCCGAGCCAATGGCTAATATTAGAACATAAAATGGTGGGCCTGGTCGCTTTAACCGACCGATGACCGGTGTCGCATCATCTGGGTCGTCGGTTTTCACTTAATGCGCCTGCCTCGCCCTCGTCCATCCGATCGTGATCCGACGACTACAGTGGATCCAGTGCACAACACATTGCTCGGGTTCACCGTGGGCCAGAGTCTGTTTAAAAATTAAAAATAAATTCAGAAATTGTTTTAAACTTCAAAAATTCATATCTTCTTCAAATTAACCCCAAATTTGACCATTCAAATTTTAGAAAATTTATCTTTTTATTCTCTTCATCTTCATCTAATAAAATTTATATATTTATACTAAACTTTTATATTGTTTTAATTGGAATTCAAATAAAACTTGAGAAATCACTTCAAACTTCAAAAATTCATAACTCCTTGGAATTAACTCCAAAGGAAGGAAACCCTGCAGGTAGCCTACCCGGAAGTGTTGTGCCTAACTAGGGTGCAACAGGTCAGCATCAGTCCGGCATCCCAGCTGCCAATCACCCCACCTTAGCCAAGATGATGCCAAGTAAGAACCAACTGATCATGGCATTGCTGGCTCATATGCAGTAGCAGCAGACACAAATGCAAGAGTAGTAGAACAAACTACGACAACTCCAACAATAGAAAACTCAAGAACAGTACCCCCGCAACCCCGCACCAGTACTAGCCCAAGCACCCCAACTATCGGAGTTCTTGCGAGTAAGACCACCTACCTTCTCCAGCACCACCAATCCTATGGAGGCAGGAGATTGACTCCGTACCATAAGTAAGAAGTTAGACCTTTTACCCTGCACCGACCGGGAGCATGTGGCATTCGCCGCACATCAACTTCTTGGACCAGCGACCGAGTGGTCGGACAACTACCATGAGTCTTAGCCCAAGGACCATGTAGTCACCTGGGAAAAATTCTTAGCCGCCTTTAGATCCACACACGTACCAGCCGAGATCGTCGCCCTCAAAAAGCAAGAGTTTCGTGATCTACAACAAGGCAATAAGACCATCACAAAATATTTGCATGAGTTTAATCGTTTGGCTCTGTATGCACCAGAAGATGTGTGTACAGAAGTAGATAGGCAAGGCATGTTCTTGAGAGGATTAAAGGATGAACTGTCGATTCAACTTGTTGCATTAGATTGTACAGACTTTCAGAAGTTGGTAAACAAGGCCATTATTCAAGAATCCAAGCAGGACAGGACAGACGAGAAGAAGAGGAAGATGACTGCTTTCCGTTACCAGCAAGGGGATAGTCAGAGGCAACGCACCACAGTTACCCCTCAAGCATCAACCATTTATGAGCCCCAGAATGCCACTAGGGGCACAAGTTTAGGAATCTCCCATCAAGCACCACCTGAAAGCCATGCTCAAATGCAGACAACTAGAGTCATGAAGGACAAAAATGGCAAGGTTGTGGTTGGTTTCAACTGCCGCCAGGAAGGGCACTTCTCCAACAGATGTCCCTACCCCAAGCAACCTCAAGGCCCTACCTCAAACCCGATGGTCCGTGCTCAAGTGCACCACATCTCTGCCTCAGAAGCCCAAGGTATGTTAGAGGATGTTTTTAGTATGCCACCAATCAACTCAGCACCAGCAGATCTTTAGCTCGATTTCGAAGCAGCACCCTCATCCATTCCGGAGTACCAATGAAGGCCTCGCCTCCTGAGTTTTCTAAAGTTCGCTTCGAATGTCAGGACGAGATTCTTGGTAAGGGGGATAGGATTGTAACACCCTGAATTTTATAAATTAAATAAATTGGAGAAAATAAAAATTTTAAATGAATAAATTAAGTTTAGATAATAAAATGGTTGAAGTAATTAGAAAACCTTATGAAAGAATGAAAAAATAAAGTAAACCAAAAATTTTACTTAGTTAAAGTCAATTAATTAGGTTTGAACCAAAAGAGGAAACTAAATAAAAATTTTGAGAAAATTAATTTTTCTAGAAAAATGATTATTCTTGATTTTTGAATAAGCTGAAAATGTCCAAATAAATAAGAATAGGAAGAAATAATATAAATCTTGAGCTGAGAAAATTATGTTAGGTTCATAAGAGGAAAATATATTTTTGAGAATTTTTATGAAATTTTTAGAACCTCAGCTGATAGCTCTTATTTTACAAATGAAATTTTGCAATTATTTTTAATTAGAAAACAATTTTTAATCCTATTGGGCCGCACCCCTCCTTTCCCTCTCTCAGGCTGGCCCAGCCCACTTCGTGCGCTCACTGACATACAGGCCCCACCCGTGAGCCTCTCCCCTCTCACCTCTCATGCGCGCACCGGCACCCTGCCACTCCCTTACTGCCACACCGAGCCCAACTATCGACGCCCTCTATCCACGCCCGAGCACCCTGGCCCACCTGTCGGCGCTAACTGTTTTCCCCATCGACCCTCTAACCGCCATGGCCCACCTGTCGGGATCGTCTTCTCCGTGAGGACCGCCCCCAATCTCTCCCCCCTCGCCGCCGAAACCCTAGCCCCTCTAATCCGCCACCGCCGACCCCCTTTTGCCTAATTGACCCCAGAATCGTTCCCCCCATCGTCTGGTGATTATTCCCCCATTAAATCGCGTACAATCCCGTCCAGGTTCAGTGTATCACCGTGAATACCAAGCTCACTAGCGTTAAAGGGGAATTGCCCCCGGTTTCCCCCGATTGCGCCCTCCCTTGATCCCGGCAGCGCCCTCTATTTAACCCTCCACCCACTCTGCGCCCTAGCCACCTCTTATCACCATCCCCCGCGCACTAGAGCCCTCCACAGTGCCATTTAATGCCGCCGCCTTGTTTCCTCTCTAGCTGTCGCTCACCGTCGCCTCAGGGCCTCGCCACTCCCGCCCTCGACACCATCGTGACCGCCATCACCCGATCGTCCCCGTCTGGCCCTCTATCTATGCCGCCGACCGCTGGAGGACCGCCATTGTCGTCGACCCGAGGAAAACTCGCTGCCCTTGCTCGTTGTCGGCCTCGACCAGCCACCCCCGACCCTCGACTCCAGTACCAAACTCACCCCCTGTTGGGGGAAAATATCTCATCTTCGGGGTTATTGTCGAAGGTTTCCAGACGTCCATCTTCGAAGATACCCTGAGTCAAGCTCGAAGTACGAAGATAGGCATCAGTTCGGAGTATATCTTCGAACTAAGGCTCTTCGAGATCTTTATTGCCAGCTAAGATGGAAGATTTATCTTTTATATTATTAGATTAGTATTTTACCATTTTAGCCCTATCAAGGGTACCGAATAGTTTCCACTATGTCGGTTGTAATAGAGGGGTAAATAGGTCTTTTCCTTAATATTTGGGCCTATAAATACCCCCCTTTTTCACCCTGTAATAAGGACCGAATACAAGTTATTCAATACACACATTCGAACTATTCTAAGTTATTATCCTTTCGGAGGCTCAGAACAGTTCTCTTCGCAAACACTTCGTTTGTTAGTTTCTATTCTACAGAAACCTGTTAGCGTAATCTTTTACGCCAACACCCCCATGATTAGAACGTAAAACAGAGGGCCCTGATCGCTTTGACCGACCGCTAACCAGTATCGCGCAATCTAGGCTCTCTGTTTTCAGTTAATGCGCCTGCCTCACCATCATCCATTCGATCATGATCTGACGACTACAGTGGATCTGGTGCACAACACGGTGCTTGTGTTCACCGTGGGCTCGGTTCACCATTGACCAGAGTCTGTTTTGCTCCTCAGTCGAGCACTGGTCGGTCCAAGTGAGTGTCGTATTCGGCACTCAGTCAATCTCTAGAGAAAGGGATGGCTCGTGGTTGGCCACATAAAACCAACCCGAGTGCCACCCCTTATTGGATGATGGAAGCGACATGGAGATATACTCTGTCACATTCCCATCACGAAGTTGAAGCCCACACTCACCGACCACTTTGTTTCCGATGGACCGCAAGTAGAAAAAATGGCAAAAAAGATTAAAATGGGGCTCAATCCCCAAAACGGCCTCACACATGTGGACAAAAATAGCAAGGTGAAGAATGGAGTTGTTATTCAGATTGCCAAGAGAAATATCATAATGATGAAGAAAACTGTGAAGAAGGGGATGCGCCGGCAACCTGAAACCATGAGAGAAGAAGGAATCAAAAACCACAATCTCGTGGGTATTGGGGAAGGAAACGGCTCGTCGCCGGCTGCACGCCACAAAGACAGAATCTTCGGCATGATCTCTCTATGACTCTCCAGTTCTAGCACCACTTCTTCTCCCACCGTCGATGGTTAGAACTCCTTCGCCCGGTTGACCGACCTCTGAGAAGCGCTCACTGCCATTGAAACTTTGGAGGCACCCGCCAAAGGCTTGAGGTTAAACAACAATCGAGCTTTGCGATAGCAAACCATGCAGTTGCAATGTCGGGAGTTTTTGCGGGGTTCTTGGAGATCAAATGCGGAAGAAGACATGAAGATTAGAGTAAAAGATCAAGGTACACAAAGGAGATTATTTATAACCCTCGATTTCTCTCTAGATAGTTCCAAATCTCGAAGCGTGACTGTTGCTGAGCACGTGATCTAGAGTGCTTTTGTCATCAATTGCACCAGCACGGTTCCCAGAACTATCAGAAAACTTCAAACTACACAGTAGAAGTTGAAGCAAAAAGCACAATTGCCCTTACTCCTTGCGCTAAAAGTAACATTGGAAGTTGCGCAAGCCATTCAAAACTGACAGCACCAACTAGCACTGTTCTGTGTGACCTCTCGAGTTCCCTCTCTCACCTGTTTTTTGCCTCACCCGTTGAGGTAACCATCAGTCCATATTGCAACTCCCCCCTTTACCTACACAAATCAAATTACGGGTACCCCCTATAGGCTATTATTGTTCCCACGCAATGACACATACCAAATGATACCATTTGTGTGTATTTTGTTGGGTCCAATGTGGCGGCAAAATGTGTGAAAGGAACACACTACCTGTTGGGATGACGGATCGGACCAGCAGGTTTTTTTAGTAGGAATGAGGGTGGTGTATTCAATGCTCCTTGAGCCTGTTTCCTTACAACTGTAGTTGGGGGGTATTTATAAGGCGCCCCGTCCAGAGGCCAAGCGCCTCTGGAACGCCAACGGCTACCCGGCCAACCGCCGGTCGACAGTACAGACAAAACGGACTATATACAGTACAGACAAGAAGATTCGACTCTGACAGCGTATCAGCCGTGTCGGACGCTGCCTGCGCCGCCCGACACGGCTCAGAGGATCGCGATCCTGTCCCCCTGTACATTTGTCTCGTCCTTTTCCCGCCAACGCCCTTTCCGGGTTCGCTGCTGCGGCCCGAGGGAAGGGCCTTTGGCAATTCCCTCCCGGAGGGCGGTCTCCGGCAACCTTCTCCCAGAGGGCGACCTCCGGCAGCCTTCTCTCGGAGGGCGGCCTCCGGCAGCCTTCTCCCAGAGGGCGACCTCTGGCAGCCTTCACCCGGAGGGCAGCCTCCGGCAACCTTCTACCGGAGGGCGGCCTCCGGTAACCTTCTACCGGAGAGCGACCTCCGGCAGCCTTCTCCCGGAGGGTGGCCTCCGGTATTCTTGGCTTCAGATCCCCAGGCGGTGGGCCCCCTGGCCATCGGGATTATCTCCCCCAACAGTAGCCCCTCGCTTCTTTCCTCTCGGGAGCCCTGCGTTAAGAGAGGGTGGAAGTGCACATGATAATTCCGACAACTTTCATAAGGATGTAACTTACATTGAGGTGCCGGGCCTGGCCGAGGCGCGACCCTCTTCGACGGATGCGGAGGAACTCCGGAGCGGGCAAGTGCGGCCGGACCGGAGGTGGGGGTCCACTCGAATTCCCCTTCCCGAGGGGTCGGGAGAAGTTTGACCGGCTCCCTAGACGTTTATGCGCCTCGAACCCTAGGGCTCCAGCCCCGAGGAGGTGGCTCAACGCCGCCCAATGCAGTTAATGCCGCGGGCGTGCACTCGGCGTTGGGGAGGCGAACCGTTCTCACGCGGAACGAGCGGAAGAGGAAACTGCCGGCTTCTTGCTTAAATACCGCCCAATACGCGTCTGGTTCCTTCTTCCTGACTTCACTGCGCATGCCCCAGCCACTTCAACCTGCACCCACCTCACCTCCTGAGCGCTAGCCCTCTTCTTGCTCCTTGCGTGATGGCGAGAAGTGACACCCCAACAATGGCGATGGATCCACGCTTTCTGCAGCGCCAGATGGCGGCGGCGGCGGCCGGCCCATCCGAGACACGCGGCTCTCGCGAGCTTCGCCCTGCCTCGGAGCGGTTCTAGGAGCAGACCCTGGAGCTTGGCCTATCTACATGCACCGGGGCGTCGATTGAGCAGGCGACCAGGGGCCGCCTCGGTCCCGAGACGCAGGCGAGGAGACCAGGTCGGGAGACAGCCCCGCAGCCGCGAGAGGGCGAGGTCATCATCTTCGAGGCCTTCTTCAAGGCGGGGCTGGGGTTTCCTGCCTCGGAGCTCCTCGCTGGGGTGCTGGACGCGTTCCACGTGGAGCTCCCGCAGCTGTCTCCCAACGCCGTGGCCCGCCTCGCCATCTTCGAGTGGGCCATGCGCGCTGAGGGCTGTGAAGGACGGGTGGAGGTCTTCGCGGAGATGCACGAGGCCCTCTGCCAGCCGAAGAAGAAGGGCGGTCAGATCCTAGCTTTCGGAAGCATTAATTTCCAACTCCGGAGGAAGTTCGTGGACCACTTCCCGGCGAAGGCCATCAACGAGAGGTGGTACTCCAAAGGGTGAGTCGGTGGTTCTACGTCCATGTGGGACTTAGCTCCGGACTCGCCGGGATTCTGCGGCACATCTGGTTCCAGAAGGAGGCGCGCGTCGAAGTTGACTCCGGCTCGATCTCCGCGAGGATCAAGCTTCTCCAGATCGTCGCTCGCCGAATGAGCATGCGCGACTTGGCGGAGGAATTCGTGGCCCTTGAGATCCCTCCGCTGAAGGAAGAATGGCCCGCGTCGCTCCGGAGCAACCGGGATGCATCGATGCCAGAGGAGCTCTCCCGCCAACTCGGTAAGTGTTTGCGCTTGTTTACCTTGACTCCGCTTTCTGCTCGGAGGGTATCTTGGTTCTGACCTCTGGACTGCAGGGTCGCTTATGGCCCGGACCCCCGAAGAGGTGGCCCGCCTGACGGAGGGGATCCTTGGTGCACCTACCCAAGCCGAGCGCACCCGACGATTGGAACTGGTGGGTTCATGGGAGCGCTTCAACCGAGTGTGGAGCGCTCTTGAGCTCTCGCCTCCGCCTCTTCCGGAGGGAGAGGCCCTTCGGGATGTCTCGAAGAGGAAGGTGGGCGAAACCGATGGTGGCCTCTCGCCCAAGCGCCCCTCGAAGAAGAAGAAGAAGATAGTGAGAGGGCCCAAGCGACTTTCCCCAGAACCAGCCTCCGCCTCCGGCTCCGAAGGAGGTGGATCTAGCGACGGGGCTCAATCGGAATCGGGGGATCCTCCGGCGATCCCGGACCCGATTCCGCCCGTTCGCTCGGGCATCGAGAGGACCGAGGGTGCTCTCCCTCACTCGGGCTCTGAGAACCCTGCACCGGGGGCTAGGCAAAGGGTCCCTGCCGCCCGGACGCCGCCGCCTCCAGAGGCTTCTCCTCCACGGCAACCGACCTCGGAGGGGGGCTCCGTTGGTTCTCACGGGAGCAGGGCGACAAACAGCCTGGACCGTGGCGGGCTGGACGACCCCCTCGGGGCCATTGAAGGGCGCGAGGCCATGGACGCCGAGCTCGCCGCGGCGGCGGCGGGTTCGCCCGTGAACTCCATCGACGACCTCTTCTTCCGCCCGAGCCCTTCCGGACCGACTCCGCCTTCGGAGGATCTTGGCGATGGCGCAGATGAAGGTAAGATAGCTTGCCCGCCTTTCTTCAAACCACTGGATTCCTTCGAACTTCAACCCCGTTCATATACGCAGGCACATCAGTCCGGGTTGCCGAGCCGGTTGTCTTGCCCCTAGACGACGCCGCAGACGAGAGGCCCGTAGCCCCTGTTGATGCGACGGAGGCTTCGGAGCAGCAAGCCGGAGTGGAGGCGGGGGCCTCCGAAGGGGCTTCGGAGAAGCAAGCCGGAGTGGAGGCAGGGGCCTCCGAAGGGGCTTCCCCGGATGCGGCCGAGGGCGTCAGGGGCTCACCTTAGGCCCCTACTTCCAACCGGGGCGCGCGTGCTACGGTGCCCCTCCTGCGCCCCTTCCTGGCGAACAGCGAGGACTTCGCGTCCAGGGTGGCTCCGGTTCATAATTATTATCTGCGGCTCCGCGAAGCCCCGGTAATAGAGGAGCTGGGGGCGTCCGATGGCCTAGACCTCGGCTGGGCCATCGAGACCGCAGTGGGCCAGGTATGTCCCTGGAATTCCTTCGGTGAGCTTCTAGCCCTTCTCTTGCTAACCTTCTCCGGACGCAGGTGGTCGCCCTGGCGCAGGGCCAGATGATTGCCCTTCTCTCCGAACGCCAACGCCGCGAGGCGAAGACCGCGAGGCTCGCAGCCTGAGGGGATGCCGCGGAGGCGCTGGCTCGGGAGCGGGCGGTGGAAGTAGAAGCCCTTCGCCTCCAAGCAGCAAGGGCCGAAACGCTTGAAGCCCAAGTGGCGGAGATGGGTTCGCTCAAGGCTCGTGTTGCGGAATTGGAGGGGCTCCGGGCTTGAGCTGCCCGAGCCGACGAGCTGGAGGCGGAAGTTGCCTCTCTCTGGGTCCGAGCTGCCCGGACCGATGAGCTGGAGGTGGAAGTTGCCTCTCTCCGAGCTCGGGTCTTGGAGGAGAGCAAGCTTCGAGAAGAGGCGGCGACCAGCGCGGAGTCCCTCCGCGTTCGAGTGGACCAGATGGAGCGGACTGAGGCGGACCTCACCGCCTGGAACGGGGAGTTCACCGAGGACCTTGCTGAGGCAGGGAAAACGGCGGCCGACACCGCGTTGTCTCTCCGGAAGGTGCTGGCGCGCTATGGCACCGGGTGCGGCGCGTTCGACATCGCCCGGGAGTCTTTGCTTCGCCGAGTAAAGTTCACTCAGTCTACCGTCCGGCAGATACACTTGACCGTAGCGCAGTACGACGAAGTGTCCGCTCGGGTGGCCGCTTACGGAATCCTCCGCCATCTCGAGGTGTCCGGCCTTCCGCTTCCTTCGCCTTCAGGCCCGCATCTGATCGTCTTCGTGGGAGATCACCTTCGAATGCCAAGCGTCGCGCTGAATCGATCTTGGCGAGTGCTCAAGGCGGTCTGGGAGACCGAGGGCCCTGAGGCGATCAAAGCTTGGCTGGAGGAGGCACTCCGTAAGCGCGGTCCTCCGGATCCTTCAAAGCCTCCGGCCTCGGCTCGCCAGCCGGACCCGAAGGTGTAACCTCTTTGCGACCTTCCGCTGCACTAACTTGTAATAGCTTAGGAAATTAATCGCATATTAATAAAGAGTACCTTTTGGGGTTTATCTAGGGTGTCCGTGATTGCGAACGCGATATCGAAGTGCTCAATTTTGACGATGCTCTTCGACATCAATGGGCCATCTTCGAGGTCCTAAAGGTGAATCGGCCCGCACGCTTCGTTCTCCCCCGTAGCGGCGATGGGCGCGTGGATCCTGACATCCTTCGCGGGGTTCTGGGCTTCATTAAGGAAGAAGAGGCGGGATCCCGCTCTTCGTCCTAATCTCCAGAGCCGGTGGATTGGTCCGACACGGAGGCCAGCTTAGACGAAGCGCCTTCCGGGGGGGATAACCTGTGCAGCTAGGCCCAGCTTCAGGAGGACCAGAGGGCCTTTCGCGCCCGGAAGAAGGAAGAGGAGCGTAAGAAAAGGAAGGAGAGGTCCGCGCGAGGCGTGCCTGAGCGCATGCCCGAAATGCGCTCCGGCGCTGGTGACCCCTCCGGCCGAGGGGGTCTTAGTTTCATGCTTGGCTTGGATGAAAATTTCTCTTGACTCTTCTTTTCCGCCTTTGATTTGCAATAAACATTGTACGCCCTCCATGCTGTCGAAGCCTTTCGCCTTGCTCCTTCCCTTCCCCCCTTAGCGGGTAGCCGGTTGGCTGGCTGGGCGCTAATCAACTAGGAGGAAGGCGCGTTGAATGTATCCCGCGCCCGGGGGCGGCACACTTCGGACGGGATTTAGGAGTCCGAATGCGAGGGAGTGCCGAGTCTGAGCTCGGAATCCGACATGGAGGGTGCGTCGAGCCGGAGCTCGGAACCCGAGAGCGAGGGTGCGTCGAGCCGGAGCTCGGAACCCGATAGCGAGGGTGCGTCGAGCCAGAGCTCAGAACCCGATAGCGAGGGTGCGTCGAGCCGGAGCTCGGAACCCAATAGCGAGGGTGCGTCGAGCCGGAGCTCGGAACCCGATAGCGAGGGTGCATCGAGCCGGAGCTCGGAACCCAATAGCGGGGGTGCATCGAGTCGGAGCTCGAAACCCGATAGCGAGGGTGCGTCGAGCCGGAGCTCGGAACTCGATGGCGAGGGTGCGTCGAGCCGGAGCTCGGAACCCGATGGCGAGGGTGCGTCGAGCCGGAGCTCGGAACCCGATAGCGAGGGTGCGTCGAGCCGGAGCTCGGAACCCGATGGCGAAGGTGCGTCGAGCCGGAGCTCGGAACCCGATAGCTTCGGTGAAGCGAAATGCTTAGAGTCGTGGCGCATGTCATGCTTTTTAAGAATATTGGTCTGGTGATTGTCATTATATAATTAGGATACAAGATCAGGGGCCATCGGCCGTTAGCGGAATACAGTGACTACTCTACGGAAAGTAGCGCTTCAGGTGCTCCGCATGCCAAGTATGCTTCAGCTCTTCGCCTTCGAGGGTGGCGAGGCGGTAGGAACCCGGTCGCCCAGACCTTGTGATAATGTAGGGTCCTTCCCACTTGTTGCCCAGCTTGGTGGGAGCGATCACCGTGCGTAGGACGAGGTGCCCGGGTTGGAACTCATTGCGCTTGACCTTGGGATCGTACCAGTCTTTGGTCTCTTTCTGATACTTGGATAGGTTGGCGACTGCCCGGAGCCTCGTCTCTTCGGCCAAGTCGAGGGAGAGGGTACGCTCGTCATCGCCCTCGGGTGCTGTGACACGCAACGAACCGGCTCGGAGCTCCGTTGGGGTCATTGCTTCGTCGCCGAACAAGAGGCGGAATGGAGTGAAGCCGGTGGCCCGGGAAGTGGTTGTCCGGATGGACCACAAGATCTTCGGCAGCTCGTCGGGCCATAACCCTTTGGCTAAGCCGACGATGCGCTTATTGAGGCCCGAAAGGATGTGCCCATTAGCTCGCTCCACGGCTCCGTTAGACTGGGGATGCCGCACGGCAGCGAAGCAAAGCTGGACTCCCAATTCATCGCAGAATGCCCGGAAGGGTCCGGCGTCGAACTGCGTTCCGTTGTCCAGGGTGAGCTGCTTGGGTACTCTGAAACGGCACACAATATTCTGCCAGAAGAATTTCTGAACGCTTCGAGATGTGATGGAGACTAATGGCTCCGCTTCGACCCACTTGGAGAAATATTCGACGGCGACGACGGCAAAGCGCAGGTTTCCTCTCGCTCTGGGGAATGGCCCGATGAGGTCCATGCCCCAGCGGGCCAGAGGCCACACCGGAGGAATGGGTAGCAGGCTGGCCGGAGGTCGGTGACTGCGCCTCCCCATCCACTGACAACCCTGGCAGGTGCGGACGAGCTCTTCGACGTCGGCGATGACGGTGGGCCAGTATACGCCTTGTCGGAGGGCCTTTCCCGTGAGAGCCTGCGGTGCGAGGTGGCTCCCGCACAGCCCCCCGTGGATTTCTCGGAGCATGGCAACTCCGTCCGAGCGTGAGATGCAGCGGAGTAGCGGGGTGCATACGCCGGACTTGTATAAAATGCCATTGATAACCTGAAAGGACCTCGCACGGAGCTGCAGGCGAGCTTGGTCTGGACTGGAATGGTTATCTTCGCCGCCTGCGAGCGTGCGCAGGATGGGCTCCCGCCAATCAGCGTCAACCGTACACAGGACCGGGGCTGGCTGGGATGGCGGAGGGGCTCATCCGAGGAGGTGGAGGCGTATGCCTCGCTGCGAGGGGGCGCCGAAGGTTGGGTGAGCTCCTCGAAAAAAGCCCCTGGCGGCAAGGCTTGAGCCCCTGCTCCGACCTTGGCGAGGGCGTCGACTTGGCTGTTTTCGCCGCGCGGAATGTTTTGGATGGATATGCCCTTGAAGGCAGCTTCGAACTTGCGGATGGAGTCAAGGTACGAGGCGAGGTCGGGGTGCTTAGCCCAGAAACTCTTGTCGATGTGCCCAGCGACAACTTGAGAATCGGTCTTGACGACCACACGCGCGGCTCCCAACGCGTGCGCCTTGCGGAGCCCCAATAGGACTCCTTCATACTCGGCGATATTGTTTGTGGCCTTGAAGTTCAGCCGAGCAGAATACAGGGCCTGCTGGCCGGATGGGGAGACAATGACTGCTCCGGCCCCAGCCCCCGAGGCCTGGTAAGCACCGTCTGAAAAGACAGTCCAAACCCCTTCGCTTGCTTCGGCGCCCGTGGCTTCGCGGGCCATCGTCCACTCTGCGACGAAATCGGCGAGGATTTGGGATTTGATGGCTGTTCGGGCGACGAAGGAGATCCCGAACGGGGCTAATTCCACTACCCACTTCCCAATGCGGCCGGTGGCATCCTTGTTCCGGAACATGTCGCCAAGGGGGTAGGCGGTCGGGATGACGATGTCGTGAGCCAGGAAGTAGTGCTGGAGCTTTCGGGAGGCCATGACGAGGGCGTAGGCCACCTTTTCGAGCTCGGAGTACCTTGCCTTTGCTCCGGCGAGAACTTCGGAAACGAAGTAGACAGGACGTTGGATTAGCTTCCCGCCGCGTTCCTCTTCTTGAACTAAAGCCGTGCTCGCTGCTGTGCCGGAGGCGGCGAGGTAGACCAATAAGGGGCTATCGGCCTGGGGTGTGGCGAGGGCCACGAGGCCGGAAAGATATTCCTTGATTTGCCGGAAGCAGTCTTGACACTCGGGGGTCCATTCGAAATGCTTGGAACTTCGGAGCGCCTTGAAGATGGGCAGGCTGCGCTCTGCTGATTTGGCCAGAAAACGCCCGAGGGCCGCCAACCGCCCGACCAGCTTTTGTGCTTGCTTCAGATTCTGAGGGGGGGCCATGTTCTGTAGCGCCTGAACTTGCGTTGGACTGGCTTCGATGCCCCGACTGGAAACGAGATACCCCAGCAGCTTTCCGGCGCGCGCTCCGAAGACACATTTGTCCGGATTGAGCCGGACTCCACACCGCCGGAGGCTGTCGAAGGTCTCAGCTATGTCTGATCCGTGGTGGCTTTTGGTGGTACTTTTGATGACGATATCGTCCATGTATGCTTCCACATTGCGTCCTAGCTGATGACCCAGGGCTTTGGAGATTAATCTGGAGAAGGTTGCCCCGGAGTTGCGAAGGCCGAAGGGCATCCGGAGGTAGCAGAATACTCCGGTCGGAGTGACGAAACTTGTTTTCACCTGGTCATCGGGCCTTAGCCAAATCTGATGGTATCCGGAATAAGCGTCAAGGAAACTGAGGAGCTCGCTCCGGCCGTGGAGTCAACTAGCTGGTCAATGCAGGGCAGGGGGTAGGGGTCACGGGGGCAAGCTTTATTCAGAGAAGTAAAGTCGATACAAATGCGCCACTTGCCAGATGTTTTCTTCTGGACAAACACTGGGTTAGACAACCAGTCGGTATGACTCACTTCCCGGATGACCCCTTCTCAGAGTAGCTTCTCCGTCTCCGTCTTGGCGAGCTCAGCCCGGTCGGTGGAAAGCCTTCGGAGCCCCTAGCGAACCGACCGTGCCTTCGGGTCGACGGCCAGTGAGTGCTCGATGATTGAGCGGTCAACTCCGGTAATGTCTTCGTCGGACCACGCGAAGATGTCGAGGTTGCCGCGGATGATAGCTTCGATCTGCACCGATACCTCCGGTTCCAGGCCCCCTCCGAATTTGACCGGGTAGTCCTTCCCTCCTTGAGTCAGGGTCTTGGTGACGATTTCCCCCTCCGGGAGGGGTTTGGCGGGGCGGCCCTTCTGCTCGGGTTCCTTGCTTCCCTCGAGGCCGGCTCCTTCGGCGCTCCCGCGGACACTGTGAATTTGCCGCGGCTCCAACGGTGCTGAATGGCCGTATTCGACCCGGCGGGCCGCCGCTTGGTCACCCAGGACTGATAGCACCCCCCCAGGAGTTGGCATCTTGAGGCAGAGGTAGTTGTGGTGCACGACGGCTCCGAAGCAATTGAGGATCCCCCTCCCGAAGATAGCGTTGTAGGCGTACAGGGCGTCGACGACATCGAACAGAATTTCTTCACGGCGCTGCAGGGGGGAGTCGCCGAAGGTTACTGCCAACAGGATCTGGCCCAGGGCATCCAGCGGAGGACTTGCGAAGCCTTGGAGCGGGCGCGAAGCTGGCAGGAGGTGCTTGCGCGACAGGCATAGCTGATCGAAGGCCTGTACAAAGATGATGTCAGCGGAACTCCCCCCGTCGACCAGTATACGATGCACCTCGGCTCCGGCGATGTCTGCTGAAATGACGAGGGGGTCAGCGTGCGGGAATTTGACTCCGGAGGTGTCTTCGGCGGAGAAGGTGATGGGGACATGAGACCACTCCGGGAGGGCTGAGGGGCCGGACGTGCCGATATGCCCGACCTCCCGAACGTAGTCTCGGCGTTGTCGCTTGGAAAGAGCCCCCAAGGCTCCCCCTCCGGATATGGGGAGGACCACTCGCTTCCCTCGGTCTGGGGCGCCTTCGAGCTTGGGGACCGGGGCCCTGCCGTACTCCGAACCCGGGATCGGGACTTTCGGCTCTTCGCGGCGCCCAACTATCTGGACCGCTTCGGGGCGAGGGGTAGCGACCCCCCTGTCGGTGGAGCCGCGGCCAGCGTTACGCTCGAGGTAGTCGCTACGAAGGGCGAGTATGGTTCGGCAGGAGTCGGTGTCGTGGCTCCGGTTCTCGCCGTGGACGCTGCAGTAGAAGGCTTCCTTGGAAGGCGCCCGAGGCGGATGCTTGGCTCCGGCTGAGCGGCTGCCGCCGGGCGTGTGCAGGTGCTTGGGGGGTGCTTGGGGGGTGATACTGAGGACTTCCCCCCGAAGGTGCTTTCATCTTCACCGAGAGTCTCGAAGGATGGGATCCTGCCGACCGGGCTCCTGGCGGCGAAAGTCGGGAGCTTGGCGTGCGCCCCGGCGAAGATCCGGGGGGGCCTCATACGTCCTAGCGCTCGGGGCCTGAACGGGGGCTACCATCGCCTGCCGGCGCATCTGGCCCTCTTCGGACCGGGCGTACTCTTCGAAGTACGTCATGAGTTGTGCCACCGAAGAAATAGGTTTTCGGTGGATCTTGTCGAGGAGACCTGGGTGGGTGACGCCCTCTCGGGCCGCGTCGATGACGGAGGAAGCCGAAAGCCCCTTGATCTGGGCCTTGGTGTGCGCAAAACGCTGAGAGTACTGCCGCAAGGTTTCCCCGGGCTGCTGCTTCACCTGGAAGAGGCTTCCGGTGGACATGGGGGCCACGAAGGTTCCTTGGAAGTTGTTGACGAACTTCTTCCTCAGCTGCTCCCATGAGTGGATGGTGCCGGGTCGGAGCGACCAGAACCACCGGAGGGCGATCCCCTCGAGTGCCAGGGGGAAGCATTTAGCCATGGTGTCCCGGCTTCCCCCGGACTCCTCTATGGCCAAGGCGTAGGAGCGGGTGAATTCTCCCGGGTCGGAGTCTTCGGAGTACTTGGGGAGCTTGGCGGCACGAAACTTAGAGCCGAAGCGCACCCTCTGGAGGTCCGGGTGCAGGGGGGACTCCTCGTCGTACGACGGGTTCTCTTCGCCCTCCGGGTCTTCATCGTCGCTTAGTGCCATGGCCATGGCTTTCGCGGCGCGGAGGGGTTCTGGAGGTCAGAGCGACGCCTCCTGGCGCCACAAGGCCAGCTCTGCCTTTAGCCGGGCGTTTTCAGCGGCCAAGGCGTCGGCTTGGCTCCCGCTTCCTCCTGAAGCGGTATCGGGGTCTCGAGAGCGGGCGTAATCAGTCCGAAGGGACACCACCGGGGGTCCGGCCGGAGCATGCTGCTCCGGCGGTACCTCCGGCACCCCTGCTAGGTTGACGGAGGTTGGCTCAGGTATGCCGGCGGGGCCTCCGGCCTCGGGCGTCCCTTCCGGGATCTGGGTTGGCTCCAGAGAAGGTGACCCGACCGGCGTATCGGCAGGGGCTGAAGGGCCGGGGTCGGGGATTGCGGCGGGCTCGACCCCGGCAGTACGGGCCGACCGGCGTGGGGGAACCGCGCTTGCTCCTTTTCGACTTGACATGGTTTGGTGAGTGGGTGTAGAGGACGATAGCTTCTTGGACTAAGTTTCCCCACAGACGGCGCCAACTGTTGGGACGACGGATCGGACCAGCAGGTTTTTTAGTAGGAATGAGGGTGGTGTATTCAATGCTCCTTGAGCCTATTTCCTTACAACTGTAGTTGGGGGGTATTTATAAGGCGCCCCGTCCAGAGGCCAAGCGCCTCTAGAACGCCAACGGCTACCCGGCCAACCGCCGGTCGACAGTACAGACAAAACGGACTATATACAGTACAGACAAGAAGATTTGACTCTAACAGCGTATCAGCCGTGTCGGACGCTGCCTGCGCCGCCCGACACGGCTCAGAGGATCGCGATCTTGTCCCCCTGTACATTTGTCTCGTCCTTTTCCCGCCAACGCCCTTTCCGGGTTCGCTGCTGCGGCCCGAGGGAAGGGCCTTCGGCAATTCCCTCCCGGAGGGCGGTCTCCGGCAACCTTCTCCCGGAGGGCGACCTCCGGCAGCCTTCTCTCGGAGGGCGGCCTCCGGCAACCTTCTCCCGGAGGGCGACCTCCGGCAGCCTTCTCCCGGAGGGCGACCTCCGGCAGCCTTCACCCGGAGGGCGGCCTCCGGCAACCTTCTCCCGGAGGGCGGCCTCCGGTAACCTTCTACCGGAGAGCGACCTCCGGCAGCCTTCTCCCGGAGGGTGGCCTCCGGTATTCTTGGCTTCAGATCCCCAGGCGGTGGGCCCCCTAGCCATCGGGATTATCTCCCCCAACACTACCTTTTCACTTTTAGATCCACACATGGTGTGTGCTTTGTTTCTTGACAACTCATGGTTTGGATCTGACCAACCTGGTGGGAAGTGAGAACTCACTCTACGTAGTAGTATTGTGTCGGCCTCATGTTCCAAAGCTTACATGATGAGGGTGAACAATTTGCTAATGGACTTGATATCTTATTCCCTGCTACAACTAGTCAAATGATCTTATTTTCTCTACTATATACTAGTATGAGTAATCCATGTATGCTTTAAACAGTAGAAAAATGGTTGAGTTTATGTTGTTTGTGTTAAGATATCGTTCATGTCCCGATATCGTGAAAATTGGGACAAGTGCTTGGGCGTGCTTATCTCTAATGGTTTTATCTATAAGTAGAGGGGCCCTCCTCTCATTGTACACATAGAAAAGAGGAGAAATAATGAATTCATTTTCCCTACATATTGTCTCTTGCCCATGTCAAAGATGCTCTGGACTACGCAGGTAGCAGAGCTGGTTACTCAACATGTTATCATCCCCTCGATGTGGGAGAGTAAGAAATCTAATCACAATCGAGGAATTGTTAGTGTGGTGCCCAAGATGGAGGAATCAATAACACTATCTTAAGAGAAAAAAATACTTCCACACTATTAGAAGGAATATTGGAAAGGTTATGACCATCGCTCGTAGTGATAATTGCATAGTATGCTCTAGAAAACCCATGGTCATATTGCCGATGGGAACAATCTTGCACTAGAAATCTCTTAAGATTCAAAGACATTCGAGCTAATGGTTTCCATGTAGAAACTAGTGAAGAAGATGGTAAAGAGCATCAACTCATCACTAAACAAGACAGTGAAGTAAGTACACTAGGAACACTTCCCTCCACGAACAGTAGGCTATACTACACTCACATTAGAACACTCATGGTGTTTACCACTTTGAAGACTATTTTTCATAGCGCGGAATTATTCTCTTTTTGGCATGATAGATTAGATAACCCTGGTCTTAGAATGATGAGAAATTTAATTACTAACACACAAGGTCAGAGAATTAGGTCAATATATTTAGGAAATAATTAGTAGTTTCCATATGTAATAAGTTTCCAAATATTGGGAACATCCCTAGGGCTATAAATACCCTAGAGACTTCAGATGTAAATGGGATTTGATCAGATTAAAGTTTAGCCAATGCTACTCTTCCGTGTAAACTCGTGATTGGTTAGATCGTCGATTTCTCATTTCATAACCCCAACTATCTGTTTGTGTGCCTTTCATATTAAGCAATATTACTTGCTCCTTTATCGTGTTCTTGCTCATTCTTTGATTGCTTGTAGGAATAAGGTTGATTACCGATTAGATCAACAACTCTTGGAGTTGGTTTATCGATCTCCAAGGCACAACACAAATGTTTCATACGGTTGTTGCCAGATCGTCAACGACGTCTCCTTCTAATCGAACTTATCTTAACTTAGCGAAAGATTTGGCCAACAAAACACACCACAAATGTGATGTCTCATCAAGTGGTATTATAGCTACAATTGATAGGTGAGAGATTTCGAGTTATCATTTTTTTCGAGATATCTTTTTTCTACAGTCTAGAACAAGGCACACAAAAAAATAGTTTACCTAAGAACCAAGCTTCTTTGAGCCAGTTTCTAGTTATGTTTGATATCGGCTTTTTGAGTTATTGGTTACATCGTTGTGTGAAATTGCTGGTCTTAGCGTCTAGTTCATTTAGAGTTTAATGTTCTTGTCACTTTGTTACCACTATGTTCATCCTGTTTATCAAGGCTTCATGGTGTTTTTATCCCCTACTTTTCAAGTAGAATTCAAGTTGGAATCAGTTTGCTTTGCTCGAGTTCGAGTAAGATTCAGGCAAGCCTATGCGGGTGTTGGTACAACTATCATATCTCACACATATGAGATCGGAATAGAAAGTTTAGATACTCATTGGAAATCTTACAACAAGATCTTTAATTTTCCTTTTAGGGTCATTGTCTGATTCGGTCGTTTACTTCCAGTTTTGGACCACATATTGTTACAGATTCCTGCTATGTGTTTATGTATATAGGTTTTTCAGTTGCTATTCAAAAAAAAGAAAAGCAAAGAGGCAGAAAGGTTATAAAAAAGAGTCACACCAAAAATGCGGTAAAGTGCAAACAAGCGCATCAAAAAAATTGTGAGAAAGAGATGGAAAGCCAGTTCTACCTTTATCAGTTTAGTGGTATCATTTGTGTCTAGGCTCACATCTCTAGTACGTTTTATCCTAGGACCATCACAATACCGACCTTAAACAATTACTCAATTTGCTTATACTAATGTGGTTCTAGTATTACTTTGAGTATCTTCCAGCCTACCTAGAGCTTAAGAGATTTGATTATAGCTTGTACAACAAAGTATTTGCCAAGGCATCAATACATTTAATGTCTATGGTGTTTGTGGTTAAGTCAGTGTACAACACCTCATGTTTCATTGGTAAGAACTTGTAAGAGCTTGATACAAGCTTGAGAAAGTGTGACCTTTGTGCCTCCATAATATGAACATACATATATTTTGTGTGTATGTTTCTTTTCTACGTACTACTGATCATGGCAGGGATACACAAGGATATAGGATATAATGACACTCAATATTAATATTTTCATCAACACAAGAGGGATCAACATGATATATGAGGTTTGTGATGATGTGCTAGCTATGTTCTAATGTATAATACCTTATTTTGAAGGAAGTTATGATCCTCATGCACATATTCAATGGGAGCTATTTGTTGATAATGAATTTAAAAAGTATAACTTGTCTGAAAGAGAAAAGATTATGGCTGCCTCTAGAGTGTTAGTTAAAGATGATGTATATCATTGAAAACATTTTTGTAAACATGATAAAATATCTCAATCTTGGAAAGACTTATGAAGGACCAAAATAGGCGACTAGAGGGGGGTGAATAGGAGCCTCAACAAATTCTTTCGAAAAGATGGTATATTCCTTTCACCCAACGCTCCTCCAAAGTAAACTAGCGGAAGCTAAAAGATAGATTAAAAGAATCTCAAAAATCTCGAGCCAATATGAAATCTGTATCACGAGTTTTTCTCGAGACAGGATGTGCTATTTCATAGCACTGCACGTGATATATCAGAAGACAAGAAAGTGTTAAATGAATCAGCACACAAGACATCAGTAGAAGACAATTCGGACTAGGAGGAACAACGTGCGATAGTTCGGGCTATGGGGGACTGCTAAAAAGAAGAGTTTAGACCAGGAGGAATATCAAAAGGCAGTTCGGACCAGGAGGAACTACAGGAGACAATTCGGACTAGGAGGAACTGCTTTGGCACACAAAAATGTGATATATCAGAACACACGAATGTGCTATATTTGAACACAAAACATGCTAAATCAGAACACAAGACATGCTATATCAGAACACACAAACAACACAAAGTTCTTCAGCACGAGAATCAAACAGATCTTGTGAATCTATCCAAAACTAATCAGCCTTTATCTTTTCATATATAATGTAGTTCTTTGTTGCTAATTAAATAAAACCAAGAGAATAGATTCAAGTACTTGAAGAAAATATGATCCATGACATATCTAAAAAGTAGCAGCATACACAAAAAGGGACAAATTCAAACAAGACGGAAAAGTAGTGCATGAAGGTTGTCTCAATACAGAACATACAGCTGACCATAAAGAAGACAGTACACACAAGAAGAACCAACCTCAAACTGCTACTACAATCTTCTAAATGTAGAACAAGTGCATCATCCAAGAAGTATACTGCACCATTGGCACATTGTAAGAAAAACAACTTAGCCACAAAGATAAGAGGAAGAAAACCATTTCAGTTCGACAGAAGTACATCCTCAAAATTCAACGCATAGCTTCAGATTAAAAGAAATATTAGCACATCCAAAATGGAGACAGATTGCTGAATGAAAAACTCACATATGACATGACTCAAGGCCCAAAGGGTACAAAAGTAAAATCTAATTTATAAAATTTATTTGATGCTACACCTTTCGTGGCTTCCACGGCTTCACATCGCGTTCGTTGATCTTCAGATATGTGGTTAATGGTTTTCAGCTGAAATTGACAAAGCGCTTCTTGATCTCGAAACGTGTCCACCATCTCGCGATTTTGACTGCCAACAAGTCTCTCCCACTCTCGATCCCTCGAGTCGCCTTATCACTTGCACTGGCATCCCCTTTGCTTGACTTGGTCAACACATAGTCTTCATCAACCTTTAGCCCTTGATTTGCTTCATCTTCATGTGTACTGCTAAGATCATCCTCAACTTCACCTGACCTCTTTGATCATCCGGCACCAAGCTCCCCACTTGATCTTGATCACCGTCCATTAACAGTTGAGTAGCATCCAAGTCCTGCACACCATAAGACAAGCAAACATGTTTCTTCCATACACACTGAACCCTTTGGTGAACCTTCGATTCACAAACCCAAACATCGACCCCTTCGGTGAACCTTTCACTGCACTCTTCACCAAACCATTCAACAACAAACATGTCAATGCAAGGCACATCTCAACTTGCTTTATCAACATAAAAACAATATTTGAGAGACACTTATGCTCCTTCATATTATACCAATATTCTGTTAAATAAACTACAATGTTTAAAACAAGATAGCAGAAGCGTTACCTCATACTATGATATGCATGTTTGTTTATTACGTTGTGGTTTTGAGGAATGTGAAGAAGCTACAAAACATAGTTTTTTCGAGGGTTAACAAAGAAAATAAAAAATGATTATTCATGAAACATATAATTCTCTCTCTCAATTGTTTGAACTTGCATGTCAATACCCGCTTTCCCTTACCACTGTTTAACGGTCATCGGAACGTGACGTCGGCGTCTCGCGATGTGTTAGGGTTTATCCTTGAAACGACCACACGCTTTTGGATCATCGAACTGACGTCAGTGTGTGGGCGTGTTTTCGTGTCAACAGTATCATAAGAAGCACTCTCAACAATGGATGATACCTTGATCTCCCAAATCTTAGGGTCCAAGGTATAAAGAACCTTGAGCACCTGTTCATGATATGAGATGAGTTGATCTCTATCGGCCTTGTTGGCCCAAAGCTTGTTAATGATCGACTGAAAGTGACCAAACAAAGCTTCAACGGTCTCACCCGGCTTCTGTGAGAAATTTCCGTATTCTCGCAGGTAGGTTTGAGAGAGCCTAGCCTTGACCTGAGCTATCCCCTCATGGTGTACCTAGAGGGTAGCCCAGATCTCTCGAGCAGTTTTGAGATGGATAACACGCTCAAACTTGCTGGGAGCTAAACTAGAAAACAAAATGTTAACTACCTTGTTGTTTAGGTCATGCAGAGTGACTATCTCAGGGGTAGTACGCTCTGTAGACGGAAGCACAGTGAAAGTGGCATGAACAAACATGTCCCATATTCCTGAGATCTAGCTCAATAGATAGGCTCGCATGTGAGTCTTCCAATAATTATAGCGAAAGACCTCAAGAGATAGGGACCTTTATAGAAGAAGTCATCATCGCTACTTTGGGTTAGAACCGGTTAAGTTATGGAAAAACCATCACCTTGCTCTGATACCACTTGTAGGACCGATAGTAGCGACTAGAGGGGGGTGAATGGGCGCCTAAAAAATTCTTTCGAATCAATGACCTTCTCCCAACACCCAACGCTCCTCAAAGGACAACCAACAGAATCAAAACACAACACTAAAAATTCACAAATAACCGTAGTGCTATCACTCTCCTGTCAAGTTTGATAAGATGAGACAGTTTGAGAGATCACAAGCACTAAAATACTCTAGCCTATGAATAATCGGTGTCCTAATCGAAAAGACACCACCAAAGTGCTTAAAGGCAGATTCACAACTACTCACCAAACGATCAACAGATCAATTAACATCCCATCAGGCCACATATTCTTCATCAATCATAGGTATTGTTGAATATTACAGTGCACTGTTGTTGAATATTTGATGCAGAAGCTCCCTGCCGAATCGTCCTGATTCTCTCTACCTATTGGCCTTGGCTTGGCCTAGTGCAGAGGCTCCACGCCTGAAGTGTCAACTGATGGGTCCAAGCAGTAGCAGTGAAGCAGGAGCCAAGTGGTTCCTCACCTTGTGCCTCTACGCATTAAGCTGAACAGCTTGTGGGCGTGTCCATTCGCAGCACAGTGTGCCGCTGAGCACTCCTGCCTAGCTTACTCTGCAAAAATGCCCCTCGTAGGAAAAATGGTTCGCTCTGAGTGTCATGTTCCTAGCGCCTCGCACTCGTGAGCACACCGTGCATATCAGCCCACCAAGCACACACGCCTGGCTGATTTCTGCCGACCAGTCAAGGGGAAACGACGGTGGAAGGAAATCCTAGAGAAGGCTGTGGGCTAATGTTCTTCCATGCGCGAGCTACAATGTTTTTCAAGGTGATAGTACTGGCGGTTGGAGGTAGAAGAAAGGGGATAAAATTATGAACTCTGATTTTCTGATTCAAATGAGTTATTAAAAACCAAGGGTATACATGCTCTTTTATAGGTTGTTCAAAAAATGGAAAAGAAACAATTACCCCTAGGGTAAAATACACACTAACGCAAAAATAATACTGCGGGCCGAACGGGCAAAATACTAAAATCCTATCTACTGATAACTTGTCCTGATGCGGATCTTTTGTAGCAGCTACGACTTGGCTTTAAGGCTATCGAATATTCGATCGACGGTCTAGATTAGTGCGTCAGTTTTACGCCGAAACCGACAAAGCGTCCGTTGTCTTCGCACCGGGTTCCTGGATTGGGCTGGGCCGATTCCGTGGCTCCCTCATCCCGGCAATCGCTCGAAGCCCGTTTACCTAGGTCAAACCTAGTCAACAAACTAGCGGATCCCCTACCATTCTTGGCCAATCTACCTGGTAGTCGATCGCCGCCCGTGTACCCGAGTCACACGTGGCCCAAGACACGACAGGTCTCGACTCATCTTTGTCTCTATATTGACTTTCGTTGACAATCACTCATTAGTTCTAGAGCCATAAGGCCCATGATCTTCAACATGGCTCATCAACATAGTGTTGGATAGACCCACTTGATATACTACCGGGATTGTTATTGTAATGTGCCATCAGTTGTCATCTCAAATGGTGTACATGCAGAGTCTTTGGACCTGACATCATCATTTGATTCTAGAGTGCGTATTTACACACTTAGATGCTTCCTAACGCTATTTTGTAATAGGGTAGTAATAAGTGTTGTTTTTAGGTGTGTTGTGAAACATGTCTTGGGATATGAGCGGTCTGTTGGACCGAAATAGGCGACTAGAGGGGGGTGAATCGGAGCTTTTAAATTTTCTCTTCTTCTAATCATACTTCGAACACACCCTTCACAGAGTCATGTTCAGAGATATGAAAGATGCTCCGAACACAGGCTTCGCACAGGGTAAAAGTTTGAAGCCGAGAAGACTTCGCTCACACTTAGAAACCCAAAAACGTACTGAACTTAGCAAAATTTGTGCTGGCTCCGCACACAGAGGTGCCTTTGAGCAGGCTTTGTACAACAGTACTTTGCACAAGTATGTTTCCCTCAAAGAGCTCTGATCAGATGCTCCACACTAGTAATAGGTACTAGGCTTCGCACTACAAAGTCCTCCAAACATGAAGGATAATACTTCGCTAGTAAGAAATGAGGACAGGCCTCCGATATACACAGAGCGAAAGTACTCTGAAACTCACAAAGATTTCATACACACGATACAGAGAACACTTTGTTACAAAGAACACAGAGAAGAACTTGAGTTTGCACATAACGAAGTTGTCTACAAAAAACTCAATCCAAATAGTGCACAAAAACACAGCTGTTGGGGGAGATAATCCTGATGGTAGTTGGGAGCATGAAGAGCAGGTGTATGGTTCGAAGGGAAGGCCTCGTCGATGGAGGGCCCGACGCCCCGTCCCGAAGGTGTCGATGAGCCCTGAGGCAGGGAGGCCCGAGAACCTCCAGAAGCTCCGAAGACGACGAGAGAGACCCTCGAGCAGAGACCAGGCGGGAGGCCGGAGCCGAGCCCCTAGAGGATGCGAAGGGTCCAGGGCACGACAAGGTGGTCCGGGGACAAGATCGCGATCGCTAGTGCAGTGTCAAGCGATCGCTGCGGCACTCAGCACGGGCAATACGCTGTCAGGGTTACACTTTATGTCTGTACTATGTGGCTGCTACTCTTGTTTGTATTACAGGCCTATGTCAGGCAGTGTAACGGTTGAGGGATTTTTGAAGTATTGGACCCCTTCCAGCTAGGTTCCTCTATAAATACTCCTGTTCCCCTGTTGTAATGGACACACGATACGAGAATACAACCCGAGCTTAACACTCCATCACTCTGATTCCAAAACCGGTTGGTTCGATCTGTTGTTCCAACAGTTGGCGCCATCCATGGGGATCGTAGTCTGAAAAGCTAGCGTCCTCTACATCCACTCCATAAGAACATGTCAGGTCGGAAGAGCGCGAGCATTGCTCCCCTGCGGAGGTCAGCCCGCACCGCTGGGGTCGAGCCTGCTCCAGTTGTCGCTCCAGACCCTCCAACCGGCGCTCCAACCGAAGCGCCGAGCATGGAACCAAGCCAGGCTCTTGGGGGGATGCCGGAGGCATGGGATCCTGCTGGTTATGTGGAGCCGGCCTCTGCGAACCCCTCAGGGCTCCAGTAGGGGCCTTTTGGGCTGCACCCCCCAGGCGGGCCCCCAGCGGTGGCCCTCCGGACTGATTATGTTCACTCGCAAGGCCTCGAGACTGCCTCTAGAGGTAGCGGGAGCCAGGACGATGCCCTGGTAGCCGAGAACGCAAGATTGAAAGTGGAGCTGGCCCAATGGCACCGGGAGGCGTCGCTCTGCCCTCTTGAGCCTTCCAGGGCGCTGGGGGCTGCGGCCGTGGCTTTAAGCGACGAATAAGACCAAGGAGAGGAAGAGAATGCGTCATACGACAAAGAGTCTCCCTTGCACCCTAATCTGCAGAGGGTGCGGTTCGACTACAAGTTCCATGCCGCAAAGCTCCCTAAATACTCTGGGGATTCCGACCTTGGGAGTTCTCCCGCTCATACGCTCTAGCGATGGAAGCATGCGGGGGGGGCGTGACACCATGGCCAAGTGCTTCCTGAGCTCGAAGGAATTGCTCTCCGGTGGTTCTGGTCGCTACGGCCTAGAACCATCATGTCGTGGGACCAGCTGAAGAAGAAGTTTATTAACAATTTCTAGGGAACCTTCGTGGCCCCGATGTTGACTAGGAGCCTCTTCCAGGCGAAGCAGCAGCCTGGAGAGACGCTGCGATAGTACTCCCAGCGCTTCGCGCATACCAAGGCTCAGATTAAGGGACAGTCGGCCTCCTTAGTAATTGACACCGCCCGGGAGGGCGTCACCAACGCGGGTCTCCTTGATAAGCTCCATCGGAAGCCGATATCCTCGGTAGCCCAGCTTATGACGTATTTCGAGGAGTACGCCTGGTCCAAAGAAGGCTAGCTGCGTTGACAGGCGATGATCATTCCCGTTCGGGCTTCGAGCGCCAAGATGTACGAGGCACCTCCCGATCCCGACCGAGGGGTCTGCCCCATTTCGGACCTCCGTCATCGGGATTCCCGGCGAAGTCAGAAGCACTTTCAGGGGGAGGTCCTTAGTATTACCCCGAGGGGTCCGGCCAAGCATCCACACACCGCCGGAGGGGGGTGTCCCTCCGGAGCCAGAGTACCTGCAAGAGCACTCCCTGGGAGGACAACCCTCTACTGCAGCGTCCACGGTGAAAACCGGAGCCACGACACCGATCTTGCCGGACCATCCTAGCCCTCCACAGCGATTACCTCAAGCGAACCTCTAGCCCTGGTTCCTCCGACAAAGGGGCTCCCGTCCCCCGCGCCGATGTTGTCCAAGTATTCAGGCGCCGGGACGAGCAAGAAACTTCAGGCCTGGCCCCAGAGATTGGTAGGTTCCAAGCCCCCAAGCTCGAAGACGGAGCAGACCAAGGGAAGCGGGTAGTCCTTCCCATATCTGGAGGAGGAGCTTTGGGAGCTATGTCCAAGCGGCAGTGAAGGGAATATGTCCGGGAGGTTGGGCATATCGGCACTTTGAGCTTCACCACACTTCCTGAGTGGTCCCATGTCCCAATCTCCTTTACCGCAGAGGATGCTACCAGTGTCAAGTTCCCGCACGCTGATCCCCTTGTCATCTCAGCAGACATTGCGGGCGTCGAGGTGCGTCACATCTTGGTCGATGGAGGAAGTTCTGCTGACATCATTTTTGTGCAGGCTTTCGACGAGCTATGCCTTTCCTGGAAGCATCTGTTCCCAGCCTCCCAGCCGCTCCAGGGCTTCGCAGGGCCACCCCTCAATGCTCTCGGCCAGATTAGGATGAAGGTGAACTTCAGAGAATCCCCCCTTTGCCGCAGTGAGGAAATCATCTTCGACGTCGTCGATGCTACGTACGCTTACAATGCCATCTTCGGAAGGGGGATGCTCAACCGCTTCGGGGCCATCGCCCACCACAACTACTTGCGCCTTAAGATGCTGACTCCCGGGGGGGTGCTCTCAGTCCTGGGAGATCAAGTTGTGGCCCACCGGGTCAAGTATGGCCACTCAGCCCCACTGGAGCCGAGGCAAGTCCACAGCGTCCACGGAAGCCCTGGAGAAGCTGGACTAACAGACATCGGAGATGCCCCTCCGAAGGGGCCCTCGGCCAAGCCACTTCCAAAAGGGGAGGTCGTCACGAAGATCCTGGTCCAGAATGGAAGGAGTACCCAATCTGATTCGGAGGTGGCCTTGAGCTGGAGGTGTCGGAGCAGCTCGAAGAAGTCATTCGCAGCGACCTGGACATCTTCGCATGGTCCGACAAAGACATACCAGGCGTCGATCACTCGATCATCGAGCATTCACTGCCGGTCAACCCAAAAGCCCGCCTAGTACGCCAGGGGCTTCAGAAGCTACCCATCGAACGAGCTGATCTTGACAAGGTTGAGATAGAGAAGTTGCTTTGGGTGGGGGTCATCCGGGAAGTTAATCATACCGAGTGGCTGTCAAACCCCGTGTTTGTCCGGAAGAAAACATCTGGAAAATGGTGCATGTGTATCGATTTTACATCTCTGAATAAAGCATGCCCCCGTGACCCCTACCCTATGCCTCGCATCGACCAATTGGTTGATTCTACTGCCGGTTCCGACCTCCTCAGCTTCCTTGATGCCTATTCAGGGTATCACCTGATTTGGCTGAAGCAGGAAGATCAGGTCAAGACAAGCTTCATTACACCCTCAGGAGTATTCTGCTATGTTCGGATGCCCTTCGGTCTCCACAATGCTGGGGCCACTTTCTCCAGATTAATATCTAAGGCCCTAGGGCACCCGATCGGCCGCAATATCGAAGCCTATATGGATGATATCGTCATTAAAAGCACGGACAGGAATTGCGCCTAGTCGACAAGTCGTCTACCCGCGAAGGAGGGGGGAGGAGTGGGCAGAGATTCGCAAGTGCCGCAAGTAAGGCTTCATTAGATACATCATACATAGAGCGTAAATATCATCTGTTACAAAATCAAGCCGGGGAATAAGACTAGGAAAATTCGTCATCTAAGCCAAGCAGGAATCGGAAGCCTTTTCGGTCTGAAAGGTTGTCCGGGCCCTTAAAGCCCCCTTCGGTCTGTGGCTCCATTGCCACACGGCTGGACTTCTCTTTTTTCTTCCGCCTCTTCTCTTCCCTCTTTAGAGCCCAGAAGGCTTTGTGATCTTCTTGGAGTTGGGCCCAACTGCGCAAACCTTGGTCTCCGAGCCGCGGTTCGTTGAGCTCGGTCTCCACATCGGACCAGTTCACCGGTTCAGGCGACGAGGAGGGAGATCGAGTTTTCCCTTCCTCTTCCTTGATTAAACCCAAGACCTCATGAAGGATCTCGGGGATAACATGTCCGTCGTCATTCCGAGGGATGACGAAGTGCGTAGGCCGGTCGGCCCTAAGAGCCTCAAAGGTGGCCCATTGACACCGAAGGGTCTCGCCCTCATCAAGAATCTCGACGTCAGAATAATAGGCGGTGCGAATGCCCTAAATGATTTCCAGAAAACAATTACTCTTTATTAATAAAGTTGTCAAGTTCCTATCTATTATAGGAGTCGCGATACTAAGGCCCTAAGGAGACTACACCTTCATGTCCGGTTGGGGCGCTGCGGCCGGGGGCTTCGAGGAGGACGAAGGCTGGCTCGAGCGAAGGGCCTCATCTATCCAGGCCTTGACTGTGTCAGGGCCCTCAGCCTGCCAAGTCGCCTGGAGGGCCCTCTAGGACTGCGCCACCACCGGGCTGGGGGAAAGAAGATGGCTCCCCCCAAAGGCGATGGGAGGAGAGCTCGAGGATGAAGGCAGAGAGCGCCCGGAAGCTTCCAATTGGTGGAGAACGCCGAGGGTGGCCACCCGGGCCAACACTTACCCGTACCTTGACACGGTGAAGCTTATCTGCTGGACGGCGGCCTGAATGAACTTCAGCCGGTGGCAAAGGGGCTCCCGGGTGACATCAAAAGCCATACTCCCAGTGCCGAAGCATGCCAGGACCCTTCGAAGGGACACCACGGTGTCAGCCGCCGTCTTCTCCCCCTGAGCCAGCGCCTCAGTCGCCGCTTTGTTCCAGGCTAGGAGGTCCGCCACGGTCCGCTCGAGCTGGTGTACCTAGGCTTCGTGGACTTCTGCAGCAGCCACCTTCTCCCGGAGCTCCTCCATTTCGGAGACCTGGGCTTGAAGCGCGAAGACCTCCACCTCGAGTTTGTCCACCTCCTCGACCCGGGATCGGAGCCTCTCTACCTCTATGACTTGGGCCCGGAAGGTGTTAACTTCTGCTTCGAGCTCATCCGCTTGGGCAGATCAAGCTCGAAGCCCCTCCAGCTCGGCAACTTGGGCCTTGAGGGCACCAACCTCCATGACCTGTGCATGAAGTGCTTCGGCCCTAGCGGCCTGAGGGCGAATAACCTCGACCTCCGACTCTAGCGCCTGGAGCCAGTTGATCTTGGCCGCGTGCTCCCGAACCATCCTCTCGGCGGCCTCCGCACACCCGGAGAGCTCCTAAGCATTGCTCTCGTGGTGGCTGTGCTCGAAAAGTAGGGACATTAGCGAGCCCTACGCCAGCGCGACTATCTGCGCATGAAACAGCAAGTTAGAGCAGAAAAGGCTAGGGGCTTGTCCGAGAGTGTCCCAAAGGCGTACCTGACTCGCGGCGCTCTCAATAGCCCGGCCGAGACCAACATCGTCCACTTGGCCAAGCTCCTCTATCAGCCCGGTCCCTCTCAGGCGCAAGTAGGAGTCATGGAGAGGAGCAGTCCTCGCCACGAAGTCTTGGCCCCCCTCCAGGAAGGGACTAGAAGGGGCACGCTAGAGCGCGCACGCCTTGGGTCGGTGGGTGGTCGTATTTTGGCCTCCCGAGCGGCCCCCTCCGGGGTCTCCTCCGAGGTCTCTGGTTCCACCTCGCTGCCTAGCCCCGGGGCCTCCGCCACATCCACGGGAGCTTCGGGCCTTGTGTCGGCAGCGCCCCCAAAGAATACCGGGGACGGAGCTGGGACCCGGGCAGAAGTGCCTGCTTGGGAGGAGTAAGAGTCAAGACCAAAGAGATTGATGCGTCAGGACAAAGAGCTAGGGTAAAGTTACGCACCTTCGTCCACAGTTTCAGCCGGGAGATCCAAAGGCCGGACACGTCTGGGAGTGCCAGGCCGATAGAATAGGTCATCCATCGAGTTCATCGGGGAGCCCGCCAGCACCGTAGCCAATTCGGCCTCGACATTGGCGCTCCCCTCGATAGCCCCCAAGCGGTCGGCTAACCCACCTCGGTCCAGGATGTCGGTTTCCTAGCTCCCACGAGAGCTGGCAGAAACCCCCTCTGATGCCAAACCGCGCGAAGGGGTGGATTTAGGAGACGCCATCACTCCAGTGCCTGGCGCCTCTTGCCCGGCCCTCGGGGCGGGTGACTGTGGACTCAACGGGGCTGGCACGTCTCCAGCGCCACCGAAGACTGGCTGGTCCTGATGGGTCGGGCCTGGATCCACCAGGGAATCATTTGGCTCCGTCCCCGCCCCCTCGCTGGGATATCCCCATTCGGAGTGGGAGGCAGAGGAGTGAGCCGGGGAGAGTCTCTTCGGACCCTTCATTGTCTTCTTCTTCGAAGGCCGCCTGGGAGACAGCCCGACATCGAGGTTGTAACACCCCAAATTTTCAAAGGAATAAAAATATTAATTAATTCAATTTCCTTAAATTTATTATTTTAAAAATACTTTTAATACCCTTCTATACCATTTTGAACTACAACATAGAGTTAATGACCACACCAGGAGCTGAAAATTTTTGTATAAACTCCCAAGGCCAAAATATATTTTTGAGAATTTTTATAAATTTTTACCAAGCTTGGAAGTAGCCCTAAGATTTTAATCTATTTCCTGGAATTATTTTTATTCAGAAATGTTTTGAAACAGTAATGGGCCTCCCTCCTCCCTTTCTCTCTCTCCCGGCCGGCCCAGCCCATCACCCTCGCCCGCCTCTGGCTGACAGCCCGACCCCACCTGTCGGCGCCAATCGTCCCCTCTCGCGCCCGAGCCCGACCCCACCCGTCAGCCTCCTCACTCGCCCGCTGCCCGGTGGACCCCGCTTGTCAGGTCCTTCATCCCCGCGAGATCCGCCCCCAAATCGCCCCCCCTCGCCGGCCGACGCCATTACTCGCCTCGGATCCCTTGCCCCCGAACCCCTCTCCTCGAATTAAGCCTAGCAATCAAACCCCCGCGCTCCGGTGACCGTTTCCCCCATTAAACCCAGCCGGATCGCGTCCCGATTCAACGAATCCGCCTGCAACACGAGCTCGCCGGTGATTAAAACCGCGTTTACTCTGGCCTCCCCCAATTGCGCCCCCTCTGCCCCCGCTGGTGACCTTATTTAAACCCCCTGGTGCCCCGCATTCGACCCCCACGCTCACACGCTGCGAGAACGCACAGAACGCCCTCACTCCGAGTTTTAGCGAACTCCTACTATTTCGCCACTATCGTGACCGCAAGGACGACCCCGACCTCGGCCACCCCTTCACCGACGTCGAACCCCGCTGGAACGCCATCGCCGATGAGGAACCCGAACCCCTCCATCGTCTACCCTCACCGCCGACCGCGCTCCGTCGATCCCTCGCCTCACCTAAGGTACCGTCGTGACCGTCGTAGCATCCTCTTTCCATTTCTAGGCTTAGCTAGGACCGCCGTCGCTCACCGTGGCCCCTGGTCCACTCGTCGTCGTCGGAGAAGATGACCGGCACGGGTCAAGTACCCATGCCGTGTCGGATTCAATCCCGACCGCACGATCGCGATCGAGCGGCGCTAGTTGCTCGACGTGCGCGATCTAATCCGCACCGTCGGATCTGGTCAAAGCGGTACGTTTTAATCTCGCGCGTTCATTTCCATTTAAAACCCGCGCTCGATCTCGTGCGTCCACGTGGTACCCTTTCGCGCGTTTTAATCGTGGCCGTCCGTTATCACTTAAGCGCCCCGCCTCGCCCTCGCGCGTTGGATCTGGATCCAACGGTCCAGATTGGACTGGACCACGCGCACAGTGCGCGGGTTCACCGTGAGCCTGGCTCACCGTGGACCCGAGGGGATTTAAATTTAGAAATAAATTCCAGAAACTGTTTAAAACTTGAAAAATTCATATCTGGCGCATTTGAACTCTAAAAATTGTCATTTCAATTTCAGAAAATTTATAATTTTATTCTCTACATGTTAGTTCAATAAAAACAGTATGTTACTTTGGACTTTTTTATGTTTATTTAAATAGGTATTCAAATGCCCTTAGGGTAAAAATATAAATTCAAACATTTAAACTTCAGTAAAAATTTATATTTATTCCTTTCTGTTCATATACTGAAAACCACTCATTTGACATGAACTTTTCATTTTAAAATTTATTAGGAAACTTAATATGAGACTACTCACATTTAAAACCCCTTTTTATATAGGACCACCTTTCATTATAATTCGTTCTAAAATTATTTATAAAACAAATTTCAGAAACTTAACAACGTGGTTTTCATTCAATTAAACCAACTTAAACCTATGTGCTCATTGTGTGATTTTATATTGTTTAGATTGGATGTTGTATTTATTTTATTTTACTTTATTTATATTGGAAAGACTACGACGCCACCGAGGAGCCGGAATACTTCCTGGAAGTCCCTCCCTCGCCTTTCGCTGAACAAGGCAAGTCACCAAACCAATCTTTTGAGCATATTGAACCCATGTTTGATTAAACTATCGCTAAAACACATAGGTTATACATGCATTAGTCAAATGAACCCTTACAATATATTTATTTAGGATCCCCCGACCTTGATGTGCAACCCAAGCCATGCTATCTCGCCTAACCTCCTTGTCACCACATGATTAATGATATTAGCTAGTGTCCAATGTATTGACACGATTGCTATAGGATAAAAATGAGTCGTAGTAAAATGGTTCTACTATATGATCCCCGTTACTTCTTATCCTTGGATTTCTGTTGGTGATGAGTTATGGTTGTGAGTGTATGCATGGTGGGTTCCAGGTGCAAGCTAGGGCATTGGTCGGTAGCACCTGGGGCACTATAAGGACTGGTCTGAGGGATCCGTTGCAATACACTTCCGTACTAACCACAAGTCTAATGGGTAAGTCCTAACTACGGTATGGAGTGTTCCAAACCGAGGCCACCATTTGGAGATGGGTCGAGCAACACCTGTGGGTGGCTTGTACCAATGTAGCGCAAAAGGGGATGCGACGTTAGCCGGGATGCGGCCCGGCGCGCCGACGAAACCTAGAGCGGGTGGTTATCGCTTGGAGCATTTCATGCCAAGGTTTTGGCACGAGTTCCCGTGGTATGGGTCATCTCGTTTGGGATGAGTGCGTGCCTCGTGGGTACAGTAGTACATCTCTGATCAGAGTCATAAATCTTTTCAAAAAGCCGAGCCCACGGTAAAGGGCGGGTTGCGTGACATCCCACAGTTAGATTACTTTGAATATGTATGTGCATGATGGTTTGACATGTAAGGACTGTTGTGCGAGGAGGTAAAACGTACTCCTCGATTTAGATGATGTTATTTTTGTTCATGTTTACTTTCCGCATGATAAAACTTGACTACATTAACTGCAATAACTGAAAATGTACTTTTCCGCACTTTTAGCCAATTATCCTTCCTTTGTTATTACATTGCATTATTATTGCATTTGCGGTGGCTTGTTGAGTACTTTTTGTACTCATACCCGTTGAACACCACAGAGGACGCCTACTATGAAGACGGTCTGGAGTAGCGACCCAGTCAAGCAAAAATCCTGAAGATGTTTGTCATGCTATTTACTTTTATTACTATTTTATTCCAACTCTGATGTAATAATTATGGTCTGCGTACCATTAATACTGTCGTATGTATGATTGCCGCATGATGAACCTCTTGTATTATTGTTTTTCTATGGAAATTCAATAATGTTCCGATTTCGGTAAATCAGGGCATGACAGAGGTCCACCACCCTCTTCTTTGAAGGCGGGCGAACGGCTTCCCTCTACGAGAGGGCCGGAGGAGGAAGCTCGAGCGCGTCCCACACGTGGTTGAATCGCTCCCAGGACCCGACGAGCTCCATCCGACACTTATATTCAGCCAGAGTAGTGGCCCCGAGAATCTTCTCGGCGAGTCGGGCCACCTCGTCAGGAATCTTGGCAACAAGCGACCCTGCATCCAGGATTAGATTTTTTAGCCCTTCAAACCTTGTGGTGGAATTGCGAAGCTTGAAGGGAGGAAAGGAGAACAGTAACCTAGCCGGTTGGAGAGATCTTCCGAAGAAGATTCGTCCCGAGTGCTCTAGAGCGATGTTGGACACTCTTCCTTCAGTGGCGGAATCTCAAGCGCGACGAACTCCTCCAACAAATCTCGCATGCTCATTTGGCGAGCGACGATCTGGAGCAGCCAGATGCAAGCAGACACCGAACCAGCGCTAGCTTCGATGGTCGCCTCCCTTCGAAATCAAATGTGGCACGGAGGTCCAGCAAGCCCAGAGTTCAATCCTACCCGGACGTAGAACCAGCGGTGTACCCACTTGGAGTACTGAGAAACCAAGGGTTGGTTTCAGTGTTTTGTGATGAGTGATTGACAGGCTTTTTACCTCTGTTCGAAGGGGTACCTCCGAAGGGGGTTCAGAGGTGGTACCTCCGAAGGATGTTCGGAGGGAGTTTCACCGAAGTGTGTTCGGTGGCTGGTTGCTGTAGCTGTGCAGTGTAGTGTGCTTGTCGGAGGGGTCCGACAGTACACGATGACTGGGTGTGTACCGAAGGCTTCGGTACTTTGGGCGGTACACCGGAGTGTGTGCCGGAGGTTGCTAACCCGGAGAGGTCTCTGGAGTACTGGATACACTTGTCTGCTTGTCTGTGGTGCGCAGGGACTTTGGAGGCGACAGATGGTTCATAGCAAGTGAACCTGGGTCAAGCGGGAGGCTTGATGCCAGGGGAGCGGGGAGCTCCGTCACGGTGGTTGCGAAGGTGGTCCGGGTTGGTCCTCGGGTCGAGGCGTTCCAGGTGAAGGCAGAGAGTGCGGAGCGTGGCTCCGGCTGAAGGTGCTCCGAGACAAAGTCCTCGGAGGTGAGGCACTTCGAAGGTACTCCGGATGGAGTGACTTCGGAGTAGGATGGATCAAGTCCTCTGCGGAGGCAAGGTGTTCGATGTGTGCTCCAGAGGGAGACATTCGAAGGTGCCCGACGAAGGTCTCAGAAGTCGAGGTGCATCGAAGGCATGGTCCGGGTGAGGCTCGTCGAGGAGTGTGCTCGGGGAGAGACACTGCGACGAAGTGCTCATGGAATGCTTCGTGCGGAGGCCTTGGACGCAGGAGGGACTTCGAAGGGTGGAACTCCGAAGGTGGGGCTTCGGAGTGTGGTTGTCTTGTGGTACTTCGGCCTGCATGGCTTCGGTACACGGACTGATGGAGTTCGAGCTGGGCGAATCTGCGAAGCCATGGTGATCCACTCCGGAGGTGTTGGTGCGAAGGCCCAAGGGCTTTGACGGCTTCGGCTCAAAACCGTCACTGTATCGGAGGCTGACTTCGGTGAAGCAAAGGCCATCTGGCTAAAGGCTTCTCACCGAAGCTACCGCACCCCTCGCGTGCGAAGGGGGGCTTCGGAAAGGTCAAAGGCTGCAAGTCTGATAGTGTCTGCTCTGCAAAAAGCTGGCGCTGTCCCCTCTGCAAAGGCTGACAGAGAAGCCTCCAATAAAGTTGACTACCTTTTGTACCCCTTAGTTCTGTAGAGACAAAACCAATGTAAACCCTAGGGGTAAAGTAGTCAATTCCTTTGGGTGAACTGTGGGCTATAAATATGGGGGCTCGGTAGGTAACATTTAACACTTTGAGCATTTACTGTTGAGCTCCTGTAGCCACACACTTCGTTGTATTCATCCAGAGTTCAATTTTATTGTGTTCCTTGTTCAAGCGGCGAAGCCCTGCTTCTGTGTGCTTTTTGCTTGAGCTCGCGTTACATACCTCGCTAGTTGTAGTGCGCCGAAGCCTGTCTAGGCGAAGGGTGTCTTTGTGCGAAGTGTGTTTTTCAGTGTGCTGTCGCACTGTGTAACTTGATGCTAGACCTCACTGCTTACTAGCGAAGCCCTGATCGAAGCCCGTTTTGCTTCTTGTGTCGAAGCCCCTAGAGAAGTCTATTAGTGTGCGTTTAGACCTTCGTGTATGAAGCCCAGCACCAGTTGCTGCTGCCAAGTACTTGGTCGAAGTCCTCAGTGAGGTGTCCACTTCTGCGAAGGGTGAAGTGCGAAGCCTGCTCGAAGCACCCGGTGTGCGGAGCCTGCACTGACTTAGCAGAGTAGATTTTCGAGGGTTGTTAGTGGAGCGAAGTCTTCTTGGCTTCGAACTTTTAAAAGCCAAGAACTAAAACCGAAGGCTAGCTTTTAGCCCGAAATTTTAAAAGCTCCCATTCACCCCCCCTCTGGTCACCGTTTCCGGTCCAACAATTGGTATCAGAGCGGGTTAAGATCACCAGTTGACCTTAACCGGTTTTGTGATCTGTTGGCGACATGGATAGAGGCAGTAAAATTCCTCTATTCGATGGGACAGATTTTGCATACTGGAAGGTGCGCATGAAGGCTTACTTGTTAAGCCAAGGAAATGCAATTTGGGAGATTGTGGACTCACAATACTCCATCCCTGAGACTCACACCTCTCAAACAGAGAAGGATCAGTATAATGCCAATTCCAAGGCAAGAAATATATTGTTCATCGGTTTGAGCCGAAGTGAGTTCGATAGGGTGCAGCACCTTAGGACTTCTAGGGAGATTTGGACAACACTCACTGTTTTTCATGAGGGCTCTACTCAGATTAAGGCCAGGCGCCAAAGCACCTACAACCAACAGTATCAGCTGTTTGTGCAGGCACCTGGTGAATCTATAGATGCCATGTTTTCTCGCTTTGATGCAATAGTGAGTAACTTGCGGTCCAACGGGACGCTTGCTTACAGTGATCACGATAGGGCTATCAAGCTTCTCTATGCTCTTGACCGTAGCATATGGGAAGTAAAGATATCCAGCATTGAGGAGTCCGCAGGTTATGACACCTTGACCTGTGATGAACTCTTTAGCAAGCTGAAGTCCACAGAGACTGCCAAGGCATCTCTTGCTGTGCACAGAAGCTCTTTGCCACAACCATTGGCATTGGTTTCTAGCACTAGCCGTGGCACCACTGCAGAACCAAGCACATCTAGCACTTGTGTTCTTGCAGATGGTTTTGCTTTGTCCTCCCTGGTCTCCGTCACAAAGGAGCAGGTGGACACTCTAGATGATGATGAGCTTGCTCTCATTGCCCGGAGGTTCACCCGCTTTCATCATGAGAGACGGGATCAGAGGAGAAGTGGCTTTAGTGGTTGCTATGAATGTGGCGACACCTCTCACATTAAGGAAAATTGCCCTAAGCTCAAGAAGAGAGATGAGAGTGAGCGCCCCAAATACCACAAAAAGGAGAGGAAGCCTTTTGTGAAGGGCAAGCGCGGCAAGATGGCTAAGAAAGTAGCCAAAGCCGCTTCCAGAGCATTTGTTGCTGCTCTCAGCGACATCGACACATCCTCAACTGAGGAGTCGAGCTCTGAGGAGGAGGAGTCCCCAAGGAAGGAGGACAAGAAGGACAAGAAGGGACGAGACTTCACCGGCCTTTGCTTCATGGCCGACAGCGATCACAGCGGCGATGAGCTTGACTCATCTGAGGTAACTCTATCATCTGACCAGCTATTGATTAAATTAGATGAGCTGAATGAAGTAGTTCTTGGTCAGGATAGATTACTTGTGCAAGCCGCTAGAGAAAGAAAAGACCTTAGACTTAGGCTAGAAACCATTTCTACTGAATATGCCATGCTTAAGTCTAAATTTGATGATGCTGAATGTGAGTCCTGTTCTGTTGTCATGAGTGAGCTTGCTCAGTTGCGTTCTGTTCATGCTCAAACTCTTTCTGAGCTTGAGACTGCACAGAAGCAGCTTTTGGAGGTGGATTCTAGACCTCATGATGTTATTGAATGCATGAACTGTTCTTTATTGCGCGAAAGCATTAATTTACGTGATAAACATGTTCATGATATAGAGGCTAGATTGGAGAGAGCCGGTAGTTCTAAGGATGTGCAGCCTGTTTGTGACACGTGCATTACCCTTAAGGACCAGCTAGGCACTGTTAGAGAGCGAGCTGAAAACCTCATGTCAGAAAATGAATACCTTCTTTCTGTGGTTAACAAATGCACTGAGGGAAAGGGTAGAATGGATTTGCTCTTGGCCAAGACCAAGATGTGTGCTGATAGAGCAGGGTTAGCTCTAGGTTTGGGTTTTGAGAGGATACCTTCAGAAAGTGAAAACAAAACTGTTTTTACCTCTCCCACTACCCTAGAGAAAGAAAGAGCTCTGTTAGACACCCCTTCAGCCAAGAAGCCTAACCGACCACCAAAGAAAACCACTCCTCCTGCCAAGAAAATCCCTCCCAAGAAAACCACTCAGAAGAAACCCAAGGAGCCTGTGCGAGTTGCTCCTGTGACTCATGAGAGTGCCCCTAGGAGAGTTTTTCATTGTTCTTATTGTCAGCGGGCGGGTCATTTGGTTGGGTTCTGTTTTCATCGCATCAAGGATGAGCGACGCTCTCAGGCGATGAGTTACCAGGACATGCATTACCCATCTTTAGGTATGCATGAGTATGGGTTTTACTATCGTCCTGCTTTTGAGGCTCCTCGTGCTTCTCGGAGAGGTTTTGCTCCTCGAGGTGTTCACCATGTTCCATATGGTGGTAGACCTCGGGCTAGCAGATTTGTACCTCGTCAGAGTAGGAGACCTCGACATGTTGTTCGTTCACAGCATGTAGGTAGACCTCGCACTTTGCATCATTTCGATTTTCCTGTGCGTAGACAGTCTACTTTTATTGTGCCTACTACTCGTGTCACTCAGTGCTGGATGCCTCGTCATTATTTCACTCACCCCAGCACTGAGCGATCGAGATACTCTTATCATGTGTAGGCGACAGATCGAGGCTTGGAGGGCACGTGGATCATGGACTCCGGTTGTTCGCGCCACATGACCGGAGATGCAGCATGGTTCTCCAGCCTCACCACAACCAAGCAAAGGGAACATATAACCTTCGGAAACAATCGAAGGAGTAGAGTGAAAGGTAAAGGTGTGGTAAGAATTAACTCGAATTTCACTCTCAAAGATGTTGCTTTGGTTGAAAACCTGGGATACAGTTTGCTGTCTGTATCTCAGTTGCTTGATGAGGGCTTCGAAGTGCGATTCCATCGCGATACTTCACAAGTGCTCAATTTTGATGGCGTTGTGGTGTGTAAGATCTTTAGAGTTGGGAGAGTTTTTGGAGCTGATTTTTCTGAGTCATCTGGTTCTTCTCATTGTCTTGTTGCTCATTCGACTTCTGAGCTTTGGAAGTGGCATAGGAGACTAGGGCATATGAGCTTTGAGTTGCTAGCTCGTCTGAGCGCCCTAGGTCTGATCCGAGGATTGCCCAAGCTCAAGTTTGAGAAGAATTTAGTTTGCGCTCCTTGTCGACATGGAAAAATGATCGCCGCTTTGCATTCGCCAGTCACCACAGTGATGACTGAACAACCCGGAGAACTTCTCCACATGGACACTGTAGGTCCTTCTCGGGTTAGTTCTTTAGGCGGCAAGTGGTATGTTTTAGTGATTGTCGACGATTTCTCTCGCTACTCTTGGGTCTTCTTTCTTGCCAGCAAGGATGAAGTGTTTTCACACTTTCAGAGCTTGGCTTTGAGACTTTTTACTGAACTCCCTGGTGCATTGAAATTCATTCGAAGTGATAATGGCACTGAGTTCAAAAATAGTCTCTTTGTTGACTTTTGCATGGAGCACGGCATAGAACATCAATTCTCTGCTCCGCGGGTTCCTCAACAGAACGGTGTTGTTGAGAGGAAGAACCGCACTTTGGTTGAGATGGCTAGGATGATGCTTGATGAGCATAGGACTCCTAGAAAATTCTGGGCTGAGGCCATGAACACTGCATGTTACATCTCAAACCGAATCTTCTTGCGCTCAATTTTGAACTTAACATCCTATGAGCTGCGTTTTGGGAGACAGCCCAAGGTTACTCATCTTCGAGTTTTTGGCTGTCGCTGCTTTATCCTAAAACGTCGTAACTTGGATAAATTTGAGTCGCGATCTTCTGACGGGATCTTTTTGGGTTACACAACACATGGTCATTCTTATCGTGTTTATAATTTAGAGACTAACATTGTCATCGAGTCATGTGATGTGACTTTTGATGAATCAACCCCCTCTGTTAGTTCTGCTTTTGAACAGGCAAATGAACACGACATGGAACATACCTTATTTGAAGAAGAAGATTCCGGAGAATTCGAGGATGAACCTCTACTACCCTCGACATCGATCCCCGAAGCTGACCCCGCTCCGACTACTTCGGCACGAGGTCCCGAAGTGACTACGTCAACATCGGTCATCTTGGACCACTCCAACGCACAAGTTGAGGGGGAGACTGCATCCCGCCGCGAGGCTCCACATCATGTTCAAAGGATGCATCCTCCCGAGCAGATCATTGGTGAGCTTGATCAAAGGGTAACTCGTTCACATGCCCATTTCACTAATGCTGCTTTTGTTGCTTCTTTCGAGCCCTTAGATGTTTGTCATGCACTTTCTGATTCTAGTTGGATCAATGCCATGCATGAGGAACTTGAAAATTTTGAGAGAAACCAAGTCTGGTCATTAGTTGATCCTCCACCAAATGTTCATTTCATTGGAACAAAATGGATTTTCAAAAATAAACAAGGGGAGGATGGGACTATAGTTAGAAACAAGGCTAGACTTGTAGCTCAGGGTTTTTCTCAACTAGAAGGGATTGATTTTACTGAAACTTTTGCACCTGTTGCTCGCCTTGAGGCCATTAGGATTTTGCTTGCCTTTGCGACATCCCGGGGATTCAAACTCTATCAAATGGATGTCAAAAGTGCTTTTCTTAATGGCTTCATAGGTGAAGATGTTTATGTAAAACAACCCCCTGGTTTTGAAAACCCCAAGTACCCACATAAAGTCCTTAAACTTCATAAGGCTCTTTATGGACTCAAGCAGGCCCCACGGGCATGGTATGATAGACTTAAGTCTTTTCTGCTTGAGCGAGGGTATTTGATGGGCTCTGTTGATAAAACACTGTTTACTCTAAAGCATGGCAAAGATTTCCTCCTAGTTCAGATTTATGTGGATGATATCATCTTTGGTGGCTCTTCTCATGCTTTGGTTGCCGAGTTTGCAGATACCATGAGCAGGGAATTTGAAATGTCAATGATGGGTGAACTCACCTTTTTCCTTGGTTTGCAAATCAAGCAAAGCAAACAAGGTACTTTTGTCCACCAGACAAAGTACACCAAGGACCTGCTCAAGAAGTTCGACATGTCCGATGCGAAGCCCCTCGCCACTCCAATAGCTACATCTGTAGCATTGGACCCTGACGAAGATGGAGAAGCCGTAGATCAGAAGGAGCTCCGAAGCATGATCGGCTCCCTCCTCTACTTGACTGCCACGAGGCTGGCCATACACTTCGCAGTGTGTCTGTGCGCTCGTTTTCAGGCTTCACCACGAGCTTCGCACCGCCAAGCTGTAAAACGCATACTTAGGTATCTCAAACATACCCTCGAATTTGGCATATGGTATTCAGCGTCTTCATCTTTATGTCTTCGAGGTTATTCCGATGCGGATTTTGCTGGGTGTAGAATTGATAGGAAGAGTACCTCTGGTACTTGTCATTTTCTGGGTACTTCACTGGTTTGCTGGTCTTCCCGCAAATAGTCTAGTGTTGCACAATCGACGGCTGAGGCCGAATATGTTGCTGCAGCTAGCTGTTGCTCTCAGATTTTGTGGATGGTTTCCACTTTGCGGGATTTCGGGTTAGATTATAAGAGTATTCCAGTTTTCTGTGATAACACTAGCGCTATTTGTATTGCAAACAACCCGGTTCAGCACTCCAGAACCAAACACATTGATGTGCAGTATCACTTTCTCAGAGATCACAATGAGAAGGGTGATATTGAACTTCAATATGTTGATACCCAACACCAGCTAGCCGACATTTTCACAAAACCCCTCGATGCTTCTCGATTTGCTTACTTGCGTGGGGAACTTGGCATTTGTCATCCTTACGGCATTTTGTGAGGGGAAGCTATTTTAGATGGATATGCCTTTGCTAATTGTGTGCTAAATTGCATTTACATCTTTTGCATTTATATGCCTACTTATAATTCATGAAATCATGTCAGCTCAGCTCTTTTTAATTTATCTGGACCATTCATGTGCATGATGCTTTATTTTCAAAGTCACATCATGCTCACTGCTTAGTCTTGAATCTAGCATGTTTAGGCAGGACTGCTTTAGCTATCTTTTATCTGCTTGATAGCAAGACACCTTTTCTTTGGATGCTAAAAATTGCAACTTGAAAACTGTTCTACATTTTCATGGATATTCATAAAGTACCAACCAATTGGTTCACTTGGTCAAAATCAAAAATTCCATGATTTGCATGCTTTAAGTTAAAAGATCCAGGCGGGTTTGTTTGTCGCACTACCCTATTCTAGACTGCTTACCATTGCACATTGGTCTGAACTGGAATAGTGTAGTGTATACCAAAATCTTTGCCTTAAGCTTCTTATGGTTTTCATGCCTAGGCTTGGCCGGATTGGAAAGTATAAGGTGGACAAACAAATAACCCCTGGCACTAAGAAAAGAACAACGAAAATTTATTGATTATCAAAGTTGCTTTTCATGCTCCATTTGAACTGGACTTGTCTGTCTAGAGTAGAAATTGACTAGCTTTGCGCAGTCCTTGCTCTTCCTTGTCTAGTTTCCGTGACTAAGTGGTGATGCTTTTATTTCAAAAATGATCAAATCACATGCTTCATCATGTTTTTAAAGAATATTAATTTGAGCTGAGCCCATGATCATTGGTGTTATTGTTGGCATATTTTTGCGTCATATGTCTTTGCAATTCTGCTCAATTCAAAGCTTTGCATCTTTTACATGCTCCTTGATGCTTCCATTGCCAAAGGGGGAGAAATTCCTCAAGGGGGAGAGACTTGCTTCGTTCTCTGCCGCAAGGGGTATAATTTCCAAGAGGGAGAAATCATGACATAAAGGTTCTTTATTGCCAAAGGAAAATTTAACTCAGGGGGAGTTTTTATTGCCGAAGGGGCTTTTACTCTTTTGAGAAAGGGGGAGGAAAATTCTTTTGTCAAGTGACATGATTTGGCTCTTTTCTGAGTTTTTATGGTCACTTGTGTGCTGAAATTTTTTTTTACATTTTCTTGAACTTGGATTTGGTTGTCAATGCACTCATCAAGGGGGAGATTGAGAAACCAAGGGTTGGTTTCAGTGTTTTGTGATGAGTGATTGACAGGATTTTTACCTCTGTTCGAAGGGGTACCTCCGAAGGGGGTTCGGAGGTGGTACCTCCGAAGGATGTTCGGAGGGGGTTTCACCGAAGTGTGTTTGGTGGCTGGTTGCAGCAGCTGTGCAGTGGAGTATGCTTGTCGGAGGGGTCCGACAGTACACGATGACTGGGTGTGTACCGAAGGCTTCGGTACTTTGGGCGGTACACCGGAGTGTGTGCCAGAGGTTGCTAACCCGGAGAGGTCTCCGGAGTACTGGATACACTTGTCTGCTTGTTTGTGGTGCGCAGGGACTTCAGAGGCGACGGATGGTTCGTAGCAAGTGAACCTGGGTCAAGCGGGAGGCATGATGCCAGGGAGCGGGGAGCTCTGTCACGGTGGCAGCGAAGGTGGTCCGGGTTGGTCCTCGGGTCGAGGCGTGCCAGGTGAAGGCAGAGAGTGCGGAGCGTGGCTCCGGCTGAAGGTGCTCCGAGACAAAGTCCTCGGAGGTGAGGCACTTCGAAGGTACTCCGGATGGAGTGACTTCGGAGTAGGATGGATCAAGTCCTCTGCGGAGGCAAGGTGTTCGAAGTGTGCTCCGGAGGGATACATTCGAAGGTGCCCGACGAAGGTCTCAGAAGTCGAGGTGCATCGAAGTCATGGTCCGGGTGAGGCTCGTCGAGGAGTGTGCTCGGGGAGAGACACTGCGACGAAGTGCTCATGGAATGCTTCGTGCGGATGCCTTGGATGAAGGAGGGACTTCGAAGGGTGGAACTCCGAAGGTGGGGCTTCGGAGTGTGGTTGTCTTGTGGTACTTCGGCCTGCATGGCTTTGGTACACGAACTGACGGAGTTCGACCTGGGCGAAGCTGCGAAGCCATGGTGATCCACTCCGGAGGTGTTGGTGCGAAGGCCCAAGGGCTTTGACGGCTTCGGCTCAAAACCGTCACTGTATCGGAGGCTGACTTCGGTGAAGCAAAGGCCATCTGGCTAAAGGCTTCTCACCGAAGCTACCGCACCCCTCGCGTGCGAAGGGGGGCTTCGGAAAGGTCAAAGGCTGCAAGTCTGATAGTGTCTGCTCTGCAAAAAGCTGGCGCTGTCCCCTCTGCAAAGGCTGACAGAGAAGCCTCCAATAAAGTTGACTACCTTTTGTACCCCTTAGTTCTGTAGAGACAAAACCAATGTAAACCCTAGGGGTAAAGTAGTCAATTCCTTTGGGTGAACTGTGGGCTATAAATATGGGGGCTCGGTAGGTAACATTTAACACTTTGAGCATTTACTGTTGAGCTCCTGTAGCCACACACTTCGTTGTATTCATCCAGAGTTCAATTTTATTGTGTTCCTTGTTCAAGCGGCGAAGCCCTGCTTCTGTGTGCTTTTTGCTTGAGCTCGTGTTACATACCTCGCTAGTTGTAGTGCGCCGAAGCCTGTCTAGGCGAAGGGTGTCTTTGTGCGAAGTGTGTTTTTCAGTGTGCTGTCGCTCTGTGTAACTTGATGCTAGACCTCACTGCTTACTAGCGAAGCCCTGATCGAAGCCCGTTTTGCTTCTTGTGTCGAAGCCCCTAGCGAAGTCTATTAGTGTGCGTTTAGACCTTCGTGTATGAAGCCCAGCACCAGTTGCTGCTGCCAAGTACTTGGTCGAAGTCCTCAGTGAGGTGTCCACTTCTGCGAAGGGTGAAGTGCGAAGCCTGCTCGAAGCACCCGGTGTGCGGAGCCTGCACTGACTTAGCAGAGTAGATTTTCGAGGGTTGTTAGTGGAGCGAAGTCTTCTTGGCTTCGAACTTTTGCTCCTGCGAAGCCTATGTTCGGAGCTGTCAAAGCACCTCCGAACCAGACCTCCGAAGGTTGTGTTCGAAGCCTGTTCCGCAGAAGACAGAACTAAAACCGAAGGCTAGCTTTTAGCCCGAAATTTTAAAAGCTCCCATTCACCCCCCCTCTGGTCGCCGTTTCCGGTCCAACAAGTACCACCGCTCGTTGATGGCTTTCGCGAGAAAGGAATCGGCATACCTCTTCCGGAGCTGGAAGTTAATGCTCCCGTAGGCTTGCACCAAGCCATCCTTCTACTTCTGCTAGCAGAGGGCTTCGTGCATCTGGGCGAAGACCTCCGCTCTACCCTCGCAGCCCTCCGCACGCATAGCCCACTCAAAAATAGAGAGGCGGGCCATGGCGTTTGGAGACAGTTGGGGGAGCTCGAGGTGGAAGGCGTCCAAAACCCCCGAAAGGAGCTCTGAAGCTGGGAACCCAAGCCCCGCGTCGAAGAACGCCTCGAAGACGATGACTTCTCCTTCGCACGGCTCTAGGATAGACTCCGAGCCCGGCTTCCTGGCCTCCATGCTGGGACCGAGGTGGCCCCGAGTCGCAAGCTCGATGGACCCAGCCGAGCACGCTGACGGCCCTAGATCCAAGGTCTGCTCCCGATATCTTTCTGAAGCCGGGCGGAGCTCACGCGGGTCGCGTGTTTCTGATGTGCCGGGAGCCATTGCCACCGCCGCCACTGCCATCTGGTGCTGCAGGAAACGTGGATCCACTGCTGCCACGGGAGCACCCCTTTCCACCATGGCTAGAGGTGGTGGAGAAAGGAAACTCGAAGTTTGAAGTTTGAAGCCTAGCAGCAAAGCTTGAAACTCTAAGGGCTGGGCAGGTGAGCAGGAAGGTTTCAGCTAGCCAGCAGGGGCTATTTATGCGCACGGGGCAGCCGCTTGTCCGGTTCAGTGCTCCGCCGGTTCGCATTCCCCCACGTGGCACGCGTGCGCCGACCACGCGGCCACTGCATTAAAGTCTCGCTGTTCCACCTTTACGTGTGCCAGTCCCCGACGGTCCATCTTCCTCATGCACCACGCGCGCCAGGCGCACAAACCCTGTATTAAAGTCATGTCTTTCCACTTTCCCATGCACTGGTGCCTGACGGTCAAGATCGCGTGGGCGTCAAGCCCGGCCGGTCAAAATTCCTTCTGTGGAGCATTATGCGACAAGCGCATCCGAGCCGCTCCGAGGCCAACACCCGGCCTCCAAGGCTCCGGAGCATTTCTAAGGATCTAGAGCACCTCTGAGGCATTCGAACGAAGGATGGTTCGCAGCGAAGATCCAAGGCTCCGCTGTGAGTTGATTTCTTATAAGATTACCAGAATTATCTTGTGCGCTCCTTCCCTTTCTTCCATGTAGGGCCCTCAAGCGAAAAGAGGCGAGGGGCTACTGTTGGGGGAGATAATCCCGATGGTAGTTGGGAGCATGAAGAGCAGGTGTACGGTTCGAAGGGAAGGCCTCATTGGTGGAGGGCCCGAAACCCCGTCCCGGAGGCGTCGACGAGCCCCGAGACAGGGAGGCTCGGGAACCTCCAGAAGCTCCGAAGACGACGAGAGGGACCCTCAAGCAGAGACCAGGCGGGAGGCTGAAGCCGAGCCCCCGGAGGATGCGAAGGGTCCAGGGCGCGACAGAAGACCAGGGGCCAGCCCGGTCAAGGTGATCCGGGGACAGGATCACGATCGCCAGCGTAGTGTCAGGCGATCGCTGCGGCACCCGGCACGGGCGATACGCTGTCAGGGTTATGCTTTATGTCTGTACTATGCGGCTGCTACTCTTGTTTGTATTACAGGCCTATGTCAGGCAGTGTAACGGTTGAGGGATTTTTTAAGTATTGGACCCCTTCTAGCTAGGTTCCTCTATAAATACTCTCATTCCCCTGTTGTAATGGACACACGATACGAGAATACAACCCGAGCTTAAAACTCCATCACTCTGATTCCAAAACCTGTTGGTTCGATCTGTTGTTCCAACAGTTGGCGCCATCCGTGGGGATCCTAGTCTGAAAAGCTAGCGTCCTCTACATCCTAGTCTGAAAAGACAATTACTGCAAGAGCTACCAAATTTCTACCTAGGAAAGCATATCCTATTTCTCAGAACATGTTAGAAAACTTGATATGCAATTAATTCAGATTTGCTATTCTTTAGATATTGCTAGGGGTTATTTGCTTGTCAACCTTATACTTTCTAACCATGCCAAGCCTAGGTTAAGAGAAGACCATCAGAAGCTCAAGGCAATGATTTTGGCAAGCACTAGAATATCCTAGTTCATACCAAAGTGCCATGGGAAGCCGTCTAGAATAAAATAGTGCGACAACACAAACCTGCCTAGATCTTTTCATTTTCAGCTCATAAAACATGGATTTTTGTGATTTGAATCAATTTGACAATGAAGATTTCCATGAAAAGTATATACATTTTCAAGTTGCAATTTTGCATCCATAAGAACAGGATTCTAGCTACCAGGCAGAAAAAGATAGCTAAAGCAATTTGCCCTAAACCATGCTAGATACAAGACAAAGCAGTGATCATGCGTTGAATTTTGCAATAAAAATCATGCTCGTAATGAAGATAGGTAAATTAACCAGAGCTGAGCTAACATGATCATAACAAATATGCAAAGGCATACATAAGAAAATATATGTAAATGCAATTACACATAAAAGAAGTTTTTGCAACTAATTAAAGTATGCTCCCCCTCATAAAATGCCGTAAGGATGACAAATACCAAGTTCCCTATGTAAATAAGCAAATCGAGAAGCATCAAGGGGTTTGGTAAAAATATCGGCAAGCTGGTTCTAGGTATCAACATATTGAAGTTCAATATCACCCTTCTCATTGTGGTCTTTGAGAAAATGATATCTCACATTAATGTGTTTGGTTCTAGAATGCTGAACCAGGTTATTTGTAATACAAATCGCACTATTGTTATCACAGAAAAGTGGAACACTCTTATAACCTAACCTAAAATCCCACAAAGTGGAAACCATCCACAAAATATATGAGCAACAGCTAGCTGCAGCAACATATTCAGCCTCAACTGTAGATTGCGCAATGCTAGACTATTTGCGGGAAGACCAACAAACAAGAGAAGTACCCAGAAAATGACAAGTACCGGAGGTACTTTTCCTATCAATTCTACACCCAGCAAAATCCGCATCTGAATAACCTTGAAGACATAATGAAGAAGATGCAAAATACCAAATGCCAAATTCAAGGGTATGTTTGAGAAACCTGAGTATGTGTTTTACTGCTTGTCGATGCGAAGCCCTTGGCGAAGCTTGAAAACGAGCGCACAGACATACTGCGAAGTGTATGTCCAGCCTCGTAGAAATCAAGTAAGGAGGGAGCCGATCATGCTTCGGAACTCCTTCTGGTCTTTGGCTTCTCCATCCTCGTCAGGACCCAATGCTACTGAAGTAACCATCAGAGTGGCAAGGGGCTTTGCATCAACTATGTCAAACTTCTTGAGCAGGTCTTTGGTATACTTCGTTTAATGAACAAAGGTACCTTGTTTTCTTTGCTTGATTTGCAAACCAAGGAAAAATGTGAGTTCGCCCATCATGGACATCTCGAACTCCCTGCTCATGATATCAACAAACTCGATAACTAAAGCATGAGAAGAGCTACCAAATATGATATCGTCAACGTAAATATGAACTAGGAGGAAATCTTTGCCATGCTTGAGAGTAAAAAGGGTTTTATCCACTGAACCCATCAAATACCCTCGCTCAAGCAGAAAAGGCTTAAGTCTATCATACCATGCCCGAAGGGCCTACTTGAGTCCATAAAGAGCTTTATGATGTTTAAAGACTCTATTGGGGTATTTAGGGTTTTCAAAACTAGGTGGTTGTTTTACAAAAACATCTTCATCTATGAAGCCATTAAGAAAAGCACTTTTCACATACATTTGGTAAAGTTTGAATCCATGGGATACAGGAAATGCAATCATAATCCCAATGGCCTCTAGACGAGCAACAGGTGCAAAAGTTTTAACAAAATCAATCCCTTCAATTTGTGAAAAACTCTGAGCTACAAGTCTAGCTTTGTTTCTAACCACAAACCCATCCTCCCCTTGCTTGTTTTTGAAAATCCATTTTGTTCCAATAAAATGAACATTAGGGGGATCTACAAGTGTCCAAACTTGGTTTCTCTCAAAGCTTTCAAGTTATTCATGCATGGCATTGATCCAACTAGAATCAGATAAAGCATGACTCACATCTAAGGGATCAAATGAAGCAACAAATGCAGAATCAATGAAATGAGCATGAGAACGTGTTACCCTTTGATCATGCTCACCAATGATCTGCTCATGAGGATGCATCATTTGAATGTGGTGCGGAGCCTCACAGCGGGATGCAGTCTCCCTCTCAACTTGTGCCGGGAAGCGGTCGAAGATGACCGATGTTGAGGTAGATGCTTCGGGGCCTCTTACCGAAGTGATCGAAGAAAGGTCTACTTTGGGAATAGGTGTTGAGGGAAGTAGTAGTTCGTCCTCGAAGTCTTAAAGATCTTCTTCTTCAAAGATGGTAGCCTCCATATTGTTCTCACTGGCATGCTCAAAAGAAGAACTAACACAGGGGTTGATTCATCAAAAGTCACATCATATGACTCGATGATAGTGTTATTATCTAAATTGAAAACTCGATTGGAGTGACCATGTGTGGTATAACCCAAAAAGATCCCATTAGAAGAACGCGATTCAAATTTATCGAAATTTCCATGTTTTAGGATAAAGCACTGACATCCAAATACTCGAAGATGAGTAACCTTGGGTTGTCTCCCAAAATGCAGTTCATAAGAAGTTAAGTTCAAAATTGAGCCAAGAAAGATCCGATTTGAGAAGTAACAAGCTGTGTTCATGGCCTTAGCCCAAAATCTTCTAGGAGTCCCATGCTCATCAAGAATTGTCCTAACCATCTCAACCAGAGTACGGTTCTTTCTCTTAACAACACCATTTTGTTGAGGAACTCACGGAGTAGAGAATTGATGTTCTATGCCATGCTCCAAGCAAAAGTCAACAAAGAGACTATTTTTGAACTCGGTGCCATTATCACTTCGAATGAATTTTAATGCACCTGGGAGTTTAGTGAAAAGTCTCATAGCTAAGCTCCGAAAGTGTGAAAACACTTCATTCTTTCTAGCTAAAAAGAAGACCCAAGAGTAACGAGAGTAATCATCGACAATGACAAGAATGTACCATTTCTGCCCAAAGAACTAACCCGGGAAGGAACTACAGTGTCCATATGGAGAAGTTCTCCAGGTTATTCTATCATCACCATATTGACTGGTGAATGCAAAGCGGTAATTATTTTTCCATGTCTACAAGGAGCGCAAACTAAATTCTTCTCAAATTTGAGCTTGGGTAATCCTCGGATTAGGCCTAGGGCACTCAATCGAGCGAGCAACTCAAAGCTCATATGCCCCAGTCTCCTATGCCACTTCCACAGCTTAGAAGAAGATTGTGCAACTAAGTAGTGAGAAGAACTAGACAACTCAGAAAAGTCAAGTCCAAAAACTCTCCCAACTCTAAAAATCTTGCAAACCAAAGTGCCATCAGAATTGAGTACTTGCAAAGTATTGCGTTGAAAACACACTTTGAAGCCCTCATCAAGAAACTGAGATACATAAAGAAAATTGTATCCGAAATTTTCAACCAAAACAACATCTTTGAGAGTGAAGTTGTCATTAATTCTTACCATACCCTTACCATTCACTCTGCTTCTTCAGCTATTGCAGAAGGTAATGTGTTCCCTTTGCTTGGTTGTGGTGAGGCTGGAGAACCATGTTGAGTTTCCAATCATATGGCGCGAACAACCGGAGTCCATGATCCCCATGCTCTCGAAGCCTTTGTCTGGTACCTACACAAAATCAGAAAATCTCAAGCGCTCAGTGCTGGGGTGAATGAAATAGTGATGAGGTATCCAGCACTAAGAAACTCGAGTAGTAGGTAAAGCAATAGTAGGATGTCTATGCACAGGATATGTAGCATGATGTAAAGTGCGAGGTCTACCTACATGCTGAAAACTAGACAAATGACGAGGTCTCCCAACCCGTCGAGGAACAAAGCCACTAATACATGATCTAGCACCATATGAGTCATGGTGTTTACCACGAGGGGCAAAACCTCTCATGTGAGCATGAGGAGCCTCGAAAACAAGATGAAAGCGATAATCAGACTCATGCATACCTAAAGATGGGTAATGCATGCCCGAAAGCTCATTTCCTGTGAGCGTTGCTCATCCTTGATGCGATGAAAATAGAACCCAATCAAATGACCCACCCGCTGACAGTAAGAAGAATGAAAAACGCTCTTGGGGGCACTCACATGAGTCTTAGGAGAAACTCTCACGAACTCATTGGGTTTCTACTGAGGGTTTTTATTTGGTGGAGGTGGTGTTTTCTTGGAAGTGTAGGTAGGTTTCTTGGCTTTATGATTAATGTCTAAAAGGGTTCTTTCTTTCTCAATAGTAGTGGGCGTAGAGAACATAGTTTTGCTTGGAGTGGTAGAGGTGGTTCTCTTAAAACCCAAACCTAGATCTATCCCTGCCCTATCAGCACACATATTGGTTTTTGCCAAAAGCAAATCCATCCTACCCTTCCCTTTAGTGCATTTATCTACCATAGAAAGAAGATAGTCATTTTCACTCATGAGTTTTTCAACTTTCCCTCTAGAAAAGCTAAGTTGGTCATTCAAGGTGATGCAGGTGGAACAAGCAGGCTGTACATCCTTAGAACACTCAACACTCTCCAATCTAGACTCTAATTCATTTACATGCTTGTCCCTCAAATTAATGCTTTCAATAAGTAAAGGACAATTCAAGCATTCGTTGACAATATTAGGTCTAGACTCCACCTCCAAAAGCTTCTTCTCCACAATATCAAGCTTATCAATAGCTTGAGCGTGCATAGAAAAAAGTTGGGCAAGCTCACTCATAACAACAGTACAAGACTCATAATCAGCATCATAAATCTTAGACTTAAGCATGGTATTTAGTTGAAATAGATTCAAGTATAAGTCTAAGATCTTTTCTTTCTCTAGCAGCTTGTTTCAGTAATCTATCCTAACCAATGACTACATCATTCACTTCATCTATTTTGACAGAAAGCTGGTCATATGATAAAGGTACCTCAGATGAGTCTAGCTCATCATTACTGTGGATGCTGTTGGCCATGAAGCAGAGGCCGGTGAAGTCCTTCGCCTTATTCTCCTCCTTCTTCGGAGGCACCTCCTCCTCAGAGCTAGACTCCTCAGCTGAAGATGTGTCAATGTCACTGAGAGCTGCAACAAAGGCTCTAGAAGTGGCCTTGGCTACCCTCTTAGCCACCTTACCGCGCTTACCCTTAGAGAAGGGTTTCCTCTCTTTCTTGTGCTGTTTGGGGTGCTCACCCTCTCCTCTCTTCTTGAGCCTAGGGAAACCAACCTTAATGTAAGATATGTCATCACACTCAAACACCCTCTAAAACCACCTCTCCGCTGATGTCGTCTCTCATTTTAGAAACGAGTGAACTTCTTGGCAATGAGAGCAAGCTCTTCATCATCAAGAGTATCCACATGATCTTTTGTAACAGATACTAGGGAGGACAAATCAAAACCACCTGCAAGAACACAAGTACCAGATGTGCTTGGTTTTACAGAGGTGCCACAACTAGAGCTAGACACTAGTGCCATGGGAGGAGGAAAAGAGTTTCTATGCCCTGCAAGAGATGCCTTGGCAATTTTGTGGACCTGATCTTGCTATAGAGCTCATCACAGGTTAGTGTGTCATAACTTGTGGACTCCTCAATACTAGATATCTTCACTTCCCATATGCTACGATCAAGAGCATAGAGAAGCTTGATAGCTCTATCATTGTCAGAATACGCAAGCGTGCCTATGGAGCATAAATTACTCACTAGTACATCAAAGCGAGAAAACATGGCATCTACAGATTTGACATGCCTTGCACAAATAGCTAATACTGTTGATTGTATTTGCTCTAGTGCCTAGACTTGTGTTGACATGAAAATGCGCCCACACACTGGCGTCGGTTCGATGATCCAAAAGCATGTGGCCGTTTCAAGGATAAACCCTAAAACATCGTGAGACACCGACATCACGTTCTGACGACTCCTAAACATTGGTAAGGGAATAGTTTTCCTTAAACAAGGGTCAAATGATGTCAGCCTCCGAAGGCCTCGGGTTCGGAGCCCACCATCTAGCGAAGCCTGAAGATGAACTTCGGCCCCCTCCATCGAAGATTACTCCAAATACAGCAAGATTTATTCGACTAAAGGCCAAGCCTCTGGGATCCCCCCGAAGCCAGGTGCTCTAGGACCCCTCCGGAATCAAGTGTCCTAGGACCCCTCCAGGTCCCCTCCGGAGCCAAACCTCTGAGATCCCTCCGGACTCCTCTTCGGACCCCTTCTTTGGGCTCTCTTCAGAGCCCTTTCAGAGCCCTCTCCGAAGCCTTTCGGAGTCCTCCCCGAGAGCCGCTTCAGAGTCTTCTCCGAGAGCCGCTTCGGGGTCCCATTCGAAGTCTACTTCGGAGCCCCCTCAATGAGCTCTGGCCAATACCCTTCGATAGGTACTTTGGTCTAGAAGAAATATCCTTGTACCGCTACATTATAAAAGCCATACCGGGGGGCCCCAGCCACTAGTATGTCGTTTACCTACTCCTGAAGTGATGTATATCTACCACGTCCGTAAAGTTATATGTAGAGTAGCCTAGCCTTTTCCCCTCTTACCCCTATAAATCCTATGGCATATAGGGGGTATTTGGGTTTTTTCCTTTGGCTTGCGTGCCTATAAAAGCAGGGTCATTCCCTTGTAATAGGGACACGTTCAGTAGAGGCAAAACTATGCCAAATCCTCTGTAAACTGGACGTAGGGTTATTATCCCTCTTGGTAGGCCTGAACCAGTATAAACTTTGTCTCCCTCTGTGAGAACCCCTCGAGGTTCGTTCCATACACCATACACCATCTGTTGGGGGAATAAGTTTTCCCTTAAATAGGGGCCAAATGATGTCAGCCTCCGAAGGCCTCGGGCCTAGAGCCTGTCCCCACCGATGTCTGAGAACGAAGTATGGCCCCCTCTAACGAAGACAATTCCAAGTGTAGCCAGGCTTATCCCTTCGGAGCCCTTTGGAGCTAAGCCTCTGGGACCCCTCCGAGATCTCTTTGGAGCACTTCGGAGCCAAGCCTCTGGGACCCCTCCGGGATCCCTCCAGAGCCCTCCGGAGCCTAGCCTCCAGGACCCCTCCGGTACATTTTGGAGCCAAGCCTCTAGGACCCCTCCGGTCCACTTCGAAGCCCCTCTCCGGAGCCCCTTGGAGCCCACTCCGAGAGTAGGTTCGGAGCTCACTTCGGAGCCATCCTCGAGGTCTGCTTCGGAGTGTCCTTCAGAGAAATATCCAAGCATCGCTATAGTGTAAAGCCATACTGGGGCCCCCTCGCCCCTGGTATGTTGTATACCTGCTCAGAAGTGACGTTTATCTGCTAAGTATGTAAAGTCCGATGTACATTACTCTAGCCTTTTCCCTTTTTTCCCCTATAAAGCCTATGACTTGTAGAGGGCAATTGAGTCTTTTCCTTTGGCCTACTTGCCTATAAAAGCAGGGCCATGCCCTTGTAATGGACATATCCAGTAGAGGCAAAACTATGTCAAATCCACTGTAGACTGGACATAGGGCTATTATCCCTCCGGGGAGGCTTGAACCAGTATAAATTCTCTCTCCCTCTGTGAGAACCTTTCGAGGTTCACTCTACATATCATATACACACAGAAACCTGCTGTAGCTAACGCAATTGCTACAACACCATCTCATAAAAACCTGTTTGTAACTAACGCAATTGTTACAACATTTGGCACCATCTGTGGGGAACCTAGTACTAAAAGCTAGTGTTTCTGCCACCACTCGTGCCTCGAAGTAAACCCTGCGACAAGGGGCTCTAGGCACTCATCGAAGGCCTCGGGAGCCTTAGGGGCTACGAGGAAAGCTCCCTTCCACTACACGAAGCCACTCGGTCTCTAGACCCAGTCAAGTTTCCAAAGGTATGTACACAATCTGAAGCCTTGCTTCGTTGCACTTTAAGCCGAAGCCTAGCTTCGTTCAACTAAAAACCGAAGCCTTGCTTCGTTTTATTAAATCCTGAAGCCTTGGTTTGTTCAACTAAAAGTTGAAGCCTTGCTTCGTTTTATTAAAAGTCAAAGCCTTACTTCACTTTATCCAAAGTCGAAGCCTTGCTTCATTTTATTTAATGTCGAAGCCTTGCTTCACCTTATTATAAAACTGAAGCTTTACTGTGTCCTTATTAAGACCCAAAGTCAATGCCTCATTCTTTTAATAATCAAGGTTACCGCTTTGTATTAATAAGGGCCAAAGCACTGCTTCGATGTATTTAAATCTGAAGCGTTGCTTCGAAGATTACATAGTACCTCTGGGCCTGTAGCAGTGGGCTAAAGGACTCCGGGTCACCGTCCTGATGTGTCCAAGGACTCCAGGCCACTGGCCTTATGCATCTAGGAATTCCGGGCCACCAGCCTGATGCTTCCCGGGATCCCGGGTTCTGTACCCGGTTTCCCAGAGTCAAAGGTGGCTTAGAGTCGAAGGTGGCTTACATTATCACAGGTTCGGTGAATACACACTACTCATTCCATTCTCATTCTAGAATCAAGCTCAGAAGCCTTGCTTCACCATCTAAACATGCTTTGAAGACTTGCTTCGCGTGTCAAAATTCAATGGTCTATTGAGAATTAAGTATTTCGGAGCCTTGCTTCGGTTAATTCAAATAGGTCTTTGAAGCCATGCTTCGTTTCAATTTCAAGCGTTTGAAGCCCAAGTGAGGCCTCCGAACGATGCGAATATATATATTCGAAGCTGCCCAAGGCGCACCCCTCTGCATTTTATAATTGTACGCACCGGCAATGCCCATGTCCCTAACCACCACGTGCAAGGGGGCTGAGGTATATGTATGCGAAGTGTGTGAATCAAATGTGTGATATGAACATGCGAACTAAGCATACGAAGCACGCGATATGTGCGAAGCATGCAAACGAAGTGTGTGTTTATAAAATACAAGATAATTTCCATTCATTCAATGCCAAGTATAAATACGAAGTATGTTTACAAGTACAACTCAAAAGCTAATGTACTACGAGTAATATGTGTCCAAGCCTAAGAAAAAATGGGCCCGAGGCCCCGACAAACTCGACCCTCGCTTGCTCTTTTTCCGGGTGGGGCCCCCTCGGCTAGACGAAGCCTCGTCGGAGCCAGACCTCCCACGACCAGAGGGTCCACGCATCGAAGCCCACAAAACTCATCTTTCTTCCTCAGGTCGGCCCATGTCCGAAGCATAGGTGGTGCCGCATTGAAGGCAAAAAAGTCTAAGGCTTCATCTCCTTGTAAAGTCGTACCCGAAGACTGCACCCCCTCACCACTTAAGCCTACCTCAAAATAGCTTTAGTCTGGCAAAGACGAAGAACTCCAAAGGGGATCCATATTCACGATGGCTAGCATCTCCTAGGCTACTTCGGGAATAACTTCGCCCCTTGGTGATGGAGGAGGGGGTGCCCGATCTTCCGTCAGGTGGGGGATAAACAACAATTTGTGGAGAACTCGATGTTGATGATCCGGCTTTCGATCCACGAGATCGGTCCTTGCAATCGCTACACCACTGCTCCATTGGTTATCAACCAAGCACAGCCTAATTGACCTCGCCAAGAAGGCTAATACTTGCCTGCGAATCGAAGAACACAAGCAAGAACGCAGAAAACACAATCAAACTAAAAATTCTATTGGAATCTGCGAATTGGGGTTCACTTACAAATCCGGCGAAGCGGAGGCTATCAAAGAAACATGTAAATTAAACGCAAAAACCCTAGATTGCTGTAGAAACACCTTATATAGTAGTTTGGAAGGCATCCCTAATGGTCTCAACTGGATACACAACCCAAAGGCCTAATAACGCAGAAAATAGCATGCTAATAGATTCTGGACTCTATCTTTTTTTGACGATTCCCGTTGATCTAGAAGGAATGTTTATATGAAACTGGTGCCATTGGAAAGGCTCTGAAGTTATCTTTCCGTGGCTGGGTGGAACTTCAAAAACAGAGTCCGTATGCGGCCTAGGCGATGATTTTAGTGCAGGCTGCTCCTGGAATCCGAGTTGGACACGAATTGTAGTTGGATTGGACTCTCAAAATGGCTTGGACGTCCTTCCTAGTTCTTCTCCAACTCCTTGTTTATCTCCAAGTGATTTTCATCATCTCCATGGTTCCTAACAATAATAATAATATTAGGTAGTAATTTATTCCCATGATAATATACTAAGATACTTAGAAACAAGTTGACCTAGAGATTTAATTGTCGTGCTCGAACTCGAATTATTAGATCTTGGTATTCATGTATGGTTGTATCATTGGTAGGGATGTCCTCATCACTAGGACCCCTCGGAAGTTTGAACCGAGGGGGGCCTTTTGACCTTGCTACCTCGAGCACTACCCAAAGCTGACGAAGCTCTTCTGAATCCTCTAGCACTTCGAAGTCAACATCCGAAGGCTGAGCCTGGACAGGTATAAAATACCCCCGCATTTCTATTAATAAAATGATAAGTCATTTTACAGGCCTACGGCTAAAAATTACAAGAAGCCTAAGGAGATGTACACCTTCGATGGTGGAGGGTTCGATGCCGAAGGCCGAGCTAGCATGGCCTGCGCCCCGGCTCGGCATAAGTGGGTCACTCATTGAAGCTTGAGGAATGATTCACACCCTTGGGTCTTCCAGGGTTCTTGAAACCAGTGCCATGCTCCGTGGACTGCCGAGGAGGGTGAAGTTAGGCGAAGGCCTTAGAAGGCCACAGGCGTGGCTGAGGTTGCTGCTTAGAGGTGGTTGCACCCCATGTCATGAAGCATCTGCAACACCCCTTGGCCAGCCACCCGCCCGCCTGTTAGCGTGAAGCCCTCCATCATCACCCCCACCGTCACCGCAGCCGTCTAGAGAAACTCGAGTCGGTCCCCGATAGGATCTTGGGGATTGAAATCCGGAGCCCAGCACTCAGCCCCCAAGCTCTCGAGGACATCGGTTAGGCTCGAGGTGGCCTTGTCATCCCTCGGACCACGAAGCCCTGCAGAGCTTGGTTGACGGCACGAAGATCGGATCACTCCGCCGCTAGCTTCGCCCTGGCCTCCTCTGAAGCGTGAAGCGCTTCTCGAAGCTTCTCCCTCTCCGAGGCCGTTGTCTCCATGGCTTCGCTTGCCCTAGCTGCCTCAGACCTCACCACCTCAGCCGCAGCTTCGACCTCCTTCCTGGTGGCCCACAGAGGCCGCTGCCGCGTTAGTCAAAGCGAAGGCCTAGCAAGATTCAAGAAATCTTTAGTATTGCTAAAGAGCTAAGTACCGCACGAAGCCAATGCAAATCTTCGCTCACTTGAAGGAGGGATTCTCTTGCATTTCAAAGAGGTAGAGTTGGCTGGTGCGACTGAGCTGTGCCACCATGTCCCCCCTCACCGAAGCCACACAGCCATCATAAAAGGCATCAATGGCCACCTCGATCGTAGGCCCCCTCGGAATCAGGTGTCGGATCAAGGGCATTGGGAACACAGGCCCCTCACGATCAGGTATCCGATCTACTACATTGATCTCTTCTTCCTGATGTTGCTGAGGGGTCCCTCTGCTGCGGTTGCCGCCCTCATCTTCTTCAGACAAAGAGCTCTCTTCAGACCCCGAGCTGCCGCTATCTCCGCTGCCTCTGCTACTCTCGGAGGTCCCCTTTGCGTCTGCAACCACATGCCTCACGTCATCACCAGCACCTGAGAAAAATACAAGTCAGCACATACAATTATAAGAAGAAGGGTGATCAAAGCATCTACCTCCGCCAGCTTCCTCTTCGCTCAAAGAGATGTCTTCGAATGCCGCGGGAATGATGTGTGTCCCCCAGTCCCTCTACTGGGCTAGCTAGGCCCCAGGCTCCACACGTGAAGGGGCCACCCCTAAAGCCTTCGGCGCCAACACTTCGGTCGCCACCGCAGCCTCCGGTGCCAAAGCTTCAGGCGTCGCAGCAGGGGCATTCTCTGGCTCCCCTTTGGTAGAGGGGTCCAGAGATACTTGCTCTGCCACGCTAGGGGCTTCGTCCACCGAGGGCTCCGAGCAAACCCTTGAAGATTCCGTAGACTTTGAGGTCTTGGGTTCCTCGTCGTCCGTCGTCTTCCTCTTCGAACCGCTCACCGAAGGGGCTGAGCCGGTGAAGTATGGAAGTGCCTGGACCCCCTCAGTGCCAATACAGGTACACACTCAGTTCCATCTCTCCCAAGACACCACCAAGGCGATCCTCCGGGTTTGCTCGTCTGGTGTCGGAGGTCCCATGACACGTTCTTCTGCCACTATGGCCTCCTTCGGAGGTCACATGTCACGCGTAGCTTCATCATAAATTCTAAGTCAGCACAAGCTAAACTTCACCAAGTATGAAGGTAAACGAGCTCGAAGCCTTACCAAGATGCTCCGCTGATACTTCGCTCGGACCCGCCAGGCCTGGAGCGTGAAACATGTCCTCCGGCCAGGAGAGTGCGAGGGGGCTAAGCCGAATGGTGATAAACTCTTCAGCTAAGTCTCACATGCTAATCTTCGTTGCCCTCCTTCGCAGCAACAAGATCCTTGATTAGAGTGTCTCGGAGCTCAACTTCTCCTTGCCTTCATGACTGTAGGAGATGAGTGCATTGGTACTCCGAAGAGGGGAATTCGCGCCCACCGAAGCATAGAACCACTCCTGGTCCCACCTCGAATACCATCGGTTTTTGACTGCCCTCGCTAGGAAGTCAATCAAGATTTCCTTGCGGAGCTGGAAGTTGGCGCTCCCAAAGGCCAGGGCCCTCTCGATGCCATCTAGCCCCTCCCTCCACTTTGGCTGGCAGTTGGCGTCGTGAAGGGCGACGAAGACATCCGCTCACCCTTCGTAGCCTTCGGCCCTCATGGCCCACTCGAAGATTGCAAGCCTCTAAGAAACCAAGGGTGGTTTCGGTCTGGATGATGAGTGATTGACAAGGATGAGCATCTGAGCGGTTGAGTGGTTGAGAGTGGTTCGAGTGCATCGAGGGTTTCGATGTGAAATGGAGGTTTGGCTGCCGAGGGTTTCGGCGGTGCGTCATGTTCTCATTTTGGCTTGTCTTGTTATTGCAGGGAGGAGATGCTGACCAATTGTCGATGGCGGGTGATCGAGGGTGGAGCGGGGAGCTTGATGCCGGAGGACCAGGGATGCCGGGCAATGTTGGAGAAGATCTCAAGAGTGCACGAAGAGAGGGAGCGAGACTTAGACAGACGACTGACTGTGATGGCGTGTCGACCGGGTTCGTGAGAGGGAGGCCAGGACAAGCATTCAGGTGGCTCGAGGGGATCGAGAGCGGAAGTGGCTTGCCAGCGCTCGAAGTCGCAAAGCGGTGTCACGAGTCGAAGGGTTGAGAGGATTTGTCGGTTTTTGCTAAAAATCGTCCAATCGTTAAATGTTTTTGTTAATTCAATAAATAGGTGTCTAGTAATAGTTTAGATTTTCAGTTTTGTAGTGTAACTTTTTAGTATAATTTTAGAGTGGTTCTACTCTAAAATTATATTAAAAGGAGAGTCTTTTTGTATTTTTTTCTTCTAGAGTCAAATAGGGTATTTTCAGTTTTATAATTTCAGAATTGTGCAAGGGGCTTGATATAAATTATGGCTTCCAGAACATGGGGTTGGTAGGATATTATCCCACCATGTCTTGCAGCCATAGATGATTCCACAGAAAATTATAGAAACTACTTGGGGGCTTTGCCTTTCAATTAAACACTGATAAATTCTATGAAAACTCAAGTATGTGATCTGATACAGTGATGATTGGATTTGCTAGAAGTAGCAACAGCGCTGTAGACAAGATCGGCTACAGCAATCAACACGTCCAGGCATCTGAGGTAATTCCATGCAGGATGCACTTTTGAGAGCCAGTTTTCTTGTGTTTTTTCTACAGTACTTGATGTGGATGGCTATACACATTTTGTTGTGCAAGTTGTGAATGTTCCATTTTCGAAATTTGCATCAAGTTTATGTGAGTCTAAGTAATTCTTTTGCTGATCCCAAGTGATGTATATGGATCTGTTTTAGTGCTGAACTGTCTTTCTCTGTTAGAACTAAACTTCATCCCTAAGGTGTTTGAACAAATGTCTTGTTCATACATGTTAGTTTTTCATGGTTAGATTCATATAGATGATCATTTTTCCTCTTCAGGGTTATTAGTCGAAACTCTTATTTAGATATATTTCAAGATTTTTCCTCTGAAATCTCTCGTTTATTACTGAAAACAGTTTCAGTTTGAAGAGTAAGTTCTACTATGGAAATTCCAATGCAGATTAGGTTTAATCTAATTCAGTCAAAGTGTAATGTGTTTGGTTGAATGTGGCTTCAAATCTAAGATAGTTTTGAGGTTATTTGGAGTGGAGTAGGGTTGACAAATTCAAATATGAATCAGTGTGAAAATTATGTGCTGTTTTCATTAGAGTTGAGGTTGTTTGTCTTATCTGTTTCAGAACTGGATTGTGATTTCAGATTTGTGTTTGAACACTTTTTGATATGATCTAAAACTGTTTTGTGTGTAGTTTCTGTTCTAGTTATTTCTGAGTTAGTGATTTATCTCTTTGGATGGATGTATCTCTCATTTAATTCTATTCAAATCATATCTGAACCAGTTCAACACTGTTTTCAATCAGGAAATTTTCAGTTTCAATCAGTTTAAGTGTTCTGAATAGTCAAGCTGTTTTGGTTCTGTGCAAATGTTGCTTTATCTTGAATGTTTGAACAATTCACGGTGTTCTTCCTGATCTGTGCTTAGATATACACTGTTGCTAGTCAATAGTTGATTCAACTGCTGGAGTTTCAGATTTGGTACACTAGTACTACTTCTAGTTTTCAGTTGGTTCAGAATTCAGTTCTGTTTTTCAGTGATTCATTCATTTAAACCTGCACTCAGTGAGTTTCAAAAAAGGGATCAGTATTGGTTTAATTCAACTACATGGTTGAAATGTGCTTAAAATTGAAAGAAGTGGAGAATTCCTTTGTGCTCTTGACTATGAACATTAACTACTGATTATTTTCAATCATATGTTGATAGCTGTGTTCTTCATCTAGTTTCTTTCGATTCCAACAAGTTAATTCAATCTGAATCTGTATTAATTGAAATCTGAATTAGTTTGAAACTAGTTGAAACTTGTGTGTTGAAATCTGAATTGTTCTGATGTGGTTCAGCTAGTTGGATGTTCTACAAACTGTAAACTGAAATCTGAATCCATCTTGTCAAACTGGAAAGGAATGAGACTCTATGATAATACAGTCTGAAACATAGCTCTGAATTAAACTGTTGGTTGCCTTTTAGTTTAAATCAAGATTCCTTTTAATCTCTCTTAGTATTTGCAGCAGCTGAGTGTTGGATGTAATCTTCAGAATTCTGAAATTAGTTTCATATTGCTCTTTTGAAATGAACTGAATTGCTCAGTCTTGAATATAAAATGTTGAATGCAAATGGATCAGATAAAGTGCATTACCTGAAATTTTTTTAGTTTGAGATCTGTTTTCAATTGAATATTTCTATAGAAGTTCTGATTTAAGTTTCATTATCAAGTTCTGAAAATTCATTTTCTATGGTTCTATTTGGTTTAATGATTGCTGTTTACTAAAAAGTTGCAAAAGAATGAATTGCTCTAAAACTGAGTTCTCAAAATTGAATTCATTCCTGAACTCTGTCGACTGATCAATTTCCGACAGGCTCTTGTCGACAAACCAAGTGTCGATCCAGGAAGTCTATATCGGAGTTTCATCCACCGACAAGTTCAGGTCAACTGTTCAAGTGATGATTTAGACAAATAAATTTATTTGGAGTTGTTCTGTGTTTTGATTGAATACTGTGATCTTCAAACTGATTCTGTGATCTTTTAGAGGAGCGTTGGGTGATTTGATTAGGCCATCACATTCGCGAGAATTTGTCGAGGCACCTATTCACCCCCCCTCTAGTCGCCATTCTGATCCCACAGACTCGTCACAGCATTCGGATACAAGTGAGGGAGTTCGAAGTTGTAAGCCTTTAATACCTCGCTCAGCATGTTCACTGCAGGTAGCCCGAGCACTTAGCCCGAGCCCTGCCTCGAAGAAGACCTCAAAGACAATGACTTCGTCATCTCGAGGCCTCAGGATTTTCTCTGACTTCTCAGGTACTCGAAGACAGATCTCTTCAGAAATCTTCCCCTCCAAATGCGCCGAACGGACTCCTCCGTCGAAATCAAAGCCCGCAACTCCAAAGTTTGCTCAAACTTATCTGTCGGCTCAAGATGCCTCGCAGCAGGCCATCAGCTCTGTACAAGCATTTATTGTCTGGGCAACTCAAAGATGGCCTTCGGTCCCAGGATTCGAAGGCCTGCCAACCCCTAAGCATCATTTTTGCAGAGTCATTTGCCCCAAGGTGCACGCACCCCTTCGCTGCGAAGGGCTACGTGCGAGGGGCTACTGTTGGGGGAAATATTTTTCCTTAAACAAGGGTCAAATGACATCAGCCTCCGAAGGACTCGGGTTCGGAGCCCGCCATCTAGCGAAGCCTGAAGACGAACTCTGGCCCCCTCCATCGAAGATTACTCCAAGTACAGCAAGATTTATTCGACTAAAGTCTTGGCCTCCAGGCTCCCACCGGGGCCAGGTGCTCTAGGAAACCTCAGGGACCCCTACGGAATCAAGTGACCTAGGACCCATTCGGGCCTCCTCCGGAGCCAAACCTACATGATCCCTCTAGACTCCTCTTTGGAGCCCTCCTCCTGGCTCTCTTCGAATCCCTTTCGGAGCCCTCTCTAGAGCCTTTCGAAGTCCTCTCTGAGAGCCACTTCAGAGTCCTCTTCGAGAGCCGCTTCGGGTCCCCTTCGAAGTCTACTTCAGAGCCCCCTCAATGAGCTCCGGCCAATACCCTCTGATAGGTACTCTGGTACAGAAAAAATATCCCTGTACCACTACAGTATAAAAGCCGTACCGGGGGCCCTAGCAAACAGTATGCCGTATACCTACTCTTTAAGTGATGTATATCTACCACGTCTGTAAAGTTATATGTACAGTAGCCTAGCGTTTTCCCCTCTTACCCCTATAAAGCCTATGGAATGTAGGGGGTATTTGGGTCTTTTCCTTTGGCCTGCGTGCGTATAAAAGGAGAGCCATGCCCTTCTAATAGGGACACATTTAGTAGAGGCAAAACTATGTCAAATCCACTGTAAACTGGACGGAGGGTTATTATCCCTCTTGGGAAGCCAGAAAAAGTATAAACTCTGTCTCCCTCTATGAGAACCCTTCGAGGTTAATGCCATACACCATAAACCATCTCATAAAAACCTGTTTGTAACTAACGCAATTGTTACAACACCAGGCAATCAAAGAAATTTCTAGGAATAATGTTCAATTGGCTAAAGTGTTGAAATAATAATTAAACTAGCCAAGCCGAAGCCGATTTTAATCTGCAGCGAAGGGTGTCGATTGGACCGGCCTCGGGGCACCGGTGGGACGAGGGTATGCTGGCACGCCTAACGACGGCACGACACGGGCTGGTCAGACTAGAGGGGTGCCATTGGTCAGACCGACAACCTTTGGGAAAGCGGCCCCGGGTTTCGGCGGTCGTCTTAGGGGTACCAGATGGTTTTGAAACTTCTTCACAGAGAAGATGAGATAAAATGCTACAAGAAACAACAATAAACCGATAAAAACAGAATTACCAGTAAAAACCGATAAAATGATAGAAATCTGTTACGTGGATGAAACGGATGATTCTTGAGTGAACCGGAAAGGACTTACCATGATTATGACGCAGCTGATGGAGAGCATCCAGTGCAAACTCACGAAGGTGGACGTTACTTGACTAATCCTAGGGCAAGAAAAGTGTTTGACCGAAACATACGACTAGAGGGGGTGAATGGGACCTTTTAAAATTCTCTTCTGCTGAACAGACTTTGAACACACCCTTCAAAGTGTCTGGTTCTGAGGTATTGAACATACTCTGAACATAGGCTTCGGGTAGGGTAAAAGTTCGAAGTTCAGAAGACTTAGCTCGCACTCAGAAACCCAACAATGCACTAGACTCCGCAAAGATTGTGCAGGCTCCGCACACCGAGGTGCCTTCGAGCAGGCTTTGCACAATTGGACTTCGCACAAGTATGTTTGTTTCCCTCAGAGCTCTGAACAGATGTTCTGCACTAGTAATAGGTACTAGGCTTCACACTTCAGAGTGTTCTAAATAGGAGCATGCAAAACTGACCGCATGGAGGACTTTGTCTATGAGAAGAAAATAGGCTTCGAACACATACTTCACAAGTTTCCTCGCTAGTAATCAGTGAGGACTAACCTCCAATTTATATAGAGCGAACATACACCAAAGTCACTCACAGAAATCACACATATGTGAGATAAAACACTTCGTTCAAACGAACACTGAGTAAGAACTCTGGTTTGCACAGAGCAGAATGAAAACCAGAAAACTCAACCCACACAGTGCAAAACACAGATACAAGTTCATGCAATCAATGAAAAATAGAGTGGAAATTTCATTGCAAGAACAGGGAACACAAAAATACTCATAGAACTGAGTACATGAGAATGGCGACTGGCTCTAGGTGTTCTGGAATGATTTCTCAAAGTGTTACATAGACACAGTCGGCCTCACTATTTATAGGCACAATAGTCATGCGAATAGACTACTTTACTGATGAGGACATCACTTCACATGATACACACATGGAGCCTCCACCTACAATTCAATTACAAGGACCAATCACACGCGCTCGTGCCCGTCGCTTGAACCATGAGGTTAATTATTTCCTTGGTAACTATGTTAATATTTGTTTGGATGGGATGCTATTGAATACAAGTGATATTTTGTTGCTTAGTAACATGGGAGATGGAATAGGAGAGTTGGAGTTGAAGACGGAGTGGCACGGATGATTTGAAGTCAAGAATTCGCTGGTTCGGACTACATCAACCACCATGCACCAAAATGGGCGTAACTTCCTCATACGAAGTCCGATTGGCGCGTTCTTGGACTTTCTGGAAAGCTAAGGAGAAGACGAATCTTTTGGCATTAGTCACCTCATTTGAAGTCTCGAGTCATCTTGTGTGACTGAAACAGTCCTGCAGGACAGAATTGGGCCGAGTTGGACCTTGTACTGAGTTGGAGGCCGTGTTGGCCCATAGTCCGAGTCGTGTGCGCCTCCTACAGGCTGCCCACGCCCTATATACTCACGACAACCACCATTAGGGTTAGGTTTTGCTTTGTTTGCATCTACACTCGTGTGTTTAGATCCTGCTCTTGCACCAGACCGATTGGCTGCTGCAACGGCGTTTGTGAAACCTCACCTCATCATAGTTCATCTGTGATTTGGCATTCGACTCGTGTTCTTCCTATTCTTGCTTGTGTTCTTGGATTCGCTTGCAGGAACAAGCCTTCGTAGCGAGGTCAATCGTGCCATGCGTGGTTGATAACCGATGGAGACGGTGGTGTAGCGATTGTAAGGTTTTGATCCACCGGACCGGAGCCTTGTATCGTCAACGTCGAGATTCTCCACCAATCCAAGTTATCCTTACCTAGCGGAAGATCGGGACCAATCCCCCTATCAGTTGGTATCAGATTTCAGGTTTCCCGTTAGGTAATCTCGATCTTCTTTTATTTTTACCTAGAGTCCAGAAAACCCTCACAAAAAAATCCCCACCGAGAACCCCTTTGTGCCTTGCGATTTTAATTTCAGTTTTTAGCTTTGTTGAGTTTGTGTTCTTGGTCGAGTCTTGTTGCTGGTTTAGTCATCCCTTTGTGTCATTTGAGTAGTAGTTGATCTTGTGTCTCACAAAAATTACCCCACCCGAAACCCCCCCCCACAACCCTAGTCGGTTTCCACTTGGTTTCCTACATGAAGCATTGAAGCATATACATAGTCAAGCAAATCTGAATAAACGACATGCTAAATGGGTAGAATTTATTGAGACTTTTCCATATATCATTAAGCATAAGAAAGGGAAAGATAATGTGATTGCCGATGCTTTATCTAGACGTTATACATTGCTTTCTCAATTTGATTATAAGATCTTTGATTTAGAAACATTGAAGGACATGTATGCTACTGATTTGGACTTCAAAGATGCTTTTGTAAATTGTAAAGATGACCATTCTTGGAACAAATATGTGCTGAATAATGGATATCTTTTTCGTGCTCACAAGTTATGTGTGACGGCTAGCTCTCTTCGCTTGTTATTATTGCATGAAGCACATGGTGGTGGTTTGATGGGTCATTTTGGATCAAAGAAAACTGAAGATGTACTGTCCACACACTTCTATTGGCCTAGGATGAGATGAGATGTTGAGTGCTACGTGGCACGATGCACTACTTGCAATAAAGCTAAGTCCCGTCTAAACCCACATAGTCTTCATATGCCTCTGCCTGTTCCTAGTGTACCTTGGGAGGATATTTCTATGGATTTTGTGTTAGGATTATCTAGAACTAAGAGGGGGAGGGATAGTATTTTTGTGGTGGTAGATCGGTTCTCTAAAATGGAGCATTTTATACCTTGTCACAAGAGCGACGACGCTACCAATGTTGCTGATTTGTTTTTCAGAGAGGTCGTACGCTTGCATGGAGTTCCCAATACCATCGTTTCAGATCGTGATGCTAAATTCTTAAGTCATTTTTGGAAGACGTTGCGGCATAAGTTGGAGACGAAGCTGCTATTTTCTACTACTTGTCACCCACAAACGGATTGGCAAACGGAGGTCGCAACCGTACATTGTCCACCATGTTGAGGGTGGTTTTGAAGACCAACTTGAAGCTCTGGGAAGAGTGTCTACCTCATATTGAGTTTGCATATAATAGGTCAGTACACTCCACTACTAAGGTAAGTCCATTTCAAGTGGTCTATGGCTTTAATCCGCGTTCTCCTATTGATTTGATACCATTGCCACCTTCTGAAAAATTGAATTTTGATGCTACTACATGTGCTGAATTATTGCTTAAGATGCGTGAAACTACTAAACCAAACATAGGGACCAATCCAAGTTATCCTTACCTAGCGGAAGATCGGGACCAATCCCCCTATTATTTACCCATAGGGTTTACATCATTTTTGTCTCTGGCAGACATGGGGTTTCAGATGGTAGTCTACTTTATTGGAAGCTCCTTTTGTTAGCTTCGCAGAGTAGATAGTATCAGCCTTTGCAGAGCAGACACGATCAACTTTTGCAAAGAAGAATCTTTCGGAGCCCCTTCGCACAAGAAGTGTGCAGAGGCTTCGGTGGCATGCTTTGAACCCGAAGGCCTTCACTCCATCGAACACAGTCTTCAATACATTGATGGTTTTGAGCCGAAGTCGTCCAAGCCCATTAGCCTTCACACCATCACCTCCAGATTGGACCACCACGGCTTCGAAGCTACTCCAAGTTTGAACTCCGTCCATCTGTGTATAGAAGGCATGCATGGCTGAAGTACATCAAGTCATCCACACTCCGAAGCCCCACCTTCGAAGTACCTTCACCACCTTCTAAAGTCCCTCCTTCATCCAAGGCCTCCGCATGAAGCATTTCCATAAGCACCCCTTCGCAGTGTCTCAGCCCCGAGCACACTCCACGAAGAGCCTTATCCGGACCATGCCTTCAATGCTCCTCGACTTTTGAGACCTTTGTCAGGTGACCTTCCAAATGTCTCCATCTAGAGCAAACTTGGGAGGCTCGCCTCATTCCTGAGGACTTCGTCTGCTAGTGAGAAACCAAGGGTGGTTTCGGTGTTTTGTGATGAGTGATTGACAGACTTTTACCCTCTGTTCGAAGGGCACCTCCGAAGGGGCTTCGGAGGTGGTTCTCCGAAGTGTGTTCAGAGGTGTGTCACCGGAGTGTGTTCGGTGTTTGCTTGCTGCAGCTGTGCAGCGGAGTGTACCTGTCGGAGGGGTCCGGCAGTACACGATGACAGGGTTCGTACCGATGGCTTCGGTATTTTGGGCGGTACACCGGAGTGTGTGCCGGAGGTTGCTAACCCGGAGAGGTCTCCGGAGTACTGGATACACTTGTTTGCTTGTCTGTGGTGCGCAGGGACTTCGGAGGCGACGGACAGGGATCGAGCCAGGTGAACCTGGGTCAAGAGGGTGGCTTGATGCCAGGGGAGCGGGGAGCTCCGTCACGGTGGCTGCGAAGGTGGTCCGGGTCGATCCTCGGGTCGAGACGCGCCAGGTGAAGGCAGAGAGTGCGGAGCATGGCTCCGGCTGAAGGTACTCCGAGACAAAGTCCTCGGAGGTGAGGCACTTCAAAGGAACTCCGAATGGAGTGACTTCGGAGTTGGTGGAACAAGTCCTCTACGGAGGCATGGAATTCGAAGTGTGCTCCGGAGGGAGACACTCGAAGGTGGCCCGACGAAGGTCTCAGAAGTCGAGGCGCATCGAAGGCATGGTCCGGGTGAGGCTTGTCGAGGAGTGTGCTCGGGGAGAGGCACTGCGACGGAGTGCTCATGGAATGCTTCATGCGGAGGCCTTGGACGAAGGAGGGACTTCGAAGGGTGGTACTCCGAAGGTGGGGCTTCGGAGTGAGGATGACTTGTGGTGCTTCGGCCATGCATGGCTTCGGTACACGGACGGACGGTGTTCGAGCTGGGAGTAGCTGCGAAGCCGTGGTGATCCACTCCGGAGGTGGTGGTGCGAAGGCCCAAGGGCTTTGACGGCTTTGGCTCAAAACCGTCACTATATTGAAGGACTTCTTCGGCAGAGCGAAGGCCAACAGGCTGCAGGCTTCTCGCCGAAGCTACCGCACCCTCTGGTGCGAAGGGAGGTTCCAGAAGTCAACACTGTAAAGGCTGACACTGTCTGTTCTGAAAAAGGCTGACACTGTCCCCTCTGCAGCTGACAGAGAAGCCTCCAAAATAAAGGTGGACTACCTTTTGTACCCCTTAGTTCTGTAGAGACAAAATGGATGTAAACCCTAGGGGTAAAGTAGTCACTTCCTTAGGATGAAGCCGTGGGCTATAAATATGGGAGCTCGGTAGGTAACATTTAACACTTTGAGCTTTTACTGTTGAGCTCCTGTAGACAGACCTCGCTGTATTCATTCTGAGTTCAATTTATTTCGTGTTCCTTGTTCAAGCGGCGAAGCCCTGTTTTTCTTGTGCTTTTTGCTTGAGCTCGCTTTCCATACTTCGCTGGTTTAGTACACCGAAGCCTGTCGAGGCGAAGGGTGTTTTTCGTGCGAAGTGTGTTTAGTCAGTGTGCTCTCGCTCTGTGTAACAGGAGGTGCAACCTCGCTGCTTACTAGCGAAGCCCTGACCGAGGCCCGTTGTGCTTCTTGTGTCGAAGCCCTTAGCTTAGTTCGTTTTGTGTGCGTGTAGACCTTCGCGTACGAAGCCCAGCACCAGTTGCTGTTGCCAAGTACTTGGTCGTAGTCCTCAGAGGGCTGTCCACTCTTGCGAAGGGTGAAGTGCGAAGCCTGCTCGAAGCACCTCGTGTGCGGAGCCTGCACTGACTTAGCAGAGTAGATTTTCGAGGGTTGTTCGTGGAGCGAAGTCTTCTTGGCTTCGAACTTTTGCTCCTGCGAAGCCTGTGTTCGGAGCTGTCGAAGTACCTCCGAACCAGACCTTCGAAGGTTGTGTTCGAAGCCTGTTCCGCAGAAGACAGAACAGAACCGAAGGCTAAGTTTTTAGCCCGAAATTTTAAAAGCTCCCATTCACCCCCCCTCTGGTCGTCGTTTCCGGTCCAATAGCTAGCCTTCAAGGTTACTCCTTCGGAGTCCCCCTTCCAAGTGCCTCGCCTCTGAGGACTTTGCCTTAGGGTACCTTCAGCCAGAGCCACCCTCCGCACTTTCTGCCTTTGCCTGATGCACCTCGACCTGAGGACCGACCTCAACTCTGCGCAGCCTCCGTGACCAAGCTCCACACTCGCCTAGCATCAAGATCCCTACTTGACCCAGGTTCACATACTGCGAACCGTCCCATCACCTTCGAAGTCACCTTCACATCAACGAGAAGAAGTCAAGTGTATCCGATACCCTGGAGAACTCTTCGGGTAAACACCCTCCAGTACACACTCCAGTGTACCGCCCAAAATACCGAACCCTTCGGTACAATCTCCGAAATGTATTCCATCGGAGCCCTCCAATAGACATACTCCGCTGCACACTTGTACAACCATCAAGCACCGAACCCTTCGGTGAAACACCTCCAAAACCCCTTCGGAGGGACCCCTTCGTCCAGAAAGAAACTTGTCAATCACTCATCAAAGACTTGAAACCAAGGCACATCTCAACTTGGTTTCTCAATCTCCCCCTTGATGAGTGCATTGACAACCAAATTCAAGTTCAAGAAAAATTGAAACTTTTCAGCATACAAGTGATCATAAAAACTCAGAAAAGAGCCAAATCATGTCACTTGATAAAAGAGCTTCTCCCCTTTTCAAATAAAAATCCCCTTTGGCAAAACATCCCCTTTGGTAATGCATACAAGCACATTTCTTTCCCTTCGGTGGCAAACACTCCCCCTGAATTACATATATTATCCCTGTTGGTGTAAAAGATTATGCTAACAAGTTCTCTAAGATTAAGAACTAACATACGAAGAGTTTGTGAAGCGGACTATCTCAAGCCTCCGTATTGGATAATAGCTCGAAGTAGTTTGAAGTTGTGTATTGAATATCTGAATATTTGACCCTTATTACAGGGTGAGAATGGGGGTATTTATATGTAAAACACTTTAAGGAAAAGACCTTTTTACCCCTCAGTTACAACCGACATAGTGGAAACTATTTCGGTACCCCTAATAGGGTTAAAATGGTAAAAGACTAATTTAATCAGAAAGAAGATAAGTCTTCTATCCTTGCAGGCAGTTTTCCACTGTAGAGGTGGAGCCTTCGAAGTGTATCTTCAAACCGGAGTCTGGGAAGATCCTCTGGCCTTAACTTTATGTCAGTACGGAGATAAGTCCTGCAGCTCTGAGCTCATGAATTGTCTTTGTCTTGTAATCAAGAAGATCCTGGGGATGAAGTATTTTCCCCCAATAGTAGCCCCTCGAATATGCTTCTCTGGACAACCTGTATGGCAAGGAGAGCAGTATATGCAAGAAATATTTTCATGCTCAGGGACTTAGCGAAATTTACCATTCTTTGAAGCATTCTGAGACTCACAATATTCGAACCAACTTCTATGCGAAGGTACTCATCGAAGTAGCTTCGAAAACAAATCCTTGTGAAGCTGAAATAACCGTTAGACTCACAGAAATAGCCATTACTCCTTTTTTTAAAGAGAGTTACACTGCCGCTTCGATTCTAGAGACATGAATTCTCATGAAGAGTCGTGATAAATTGTAACGGTAAAGAAGACAGAAAGGCACATACGAATGATACATTGCCTACGAATACACACTATAAATAGGAGGGTAGGAGTACGTTTTGGATACTTTACCAACTGCTCCCGCATTTTCCCCCTTTCTGCTTCCTGAACCCTAATTCGATCTTCATCTTCTCTCATGGCGAAAACTAGCCACAAAGCTCCCATTCCTGCTTCGACCTTGGCTTCGACCTTCAGACAATCCTCATCCGGCTGGTCCTCACGATCTCCTCCTGGTGTCAGCCGAATACAAGGACCATTCGTACATCCTGGGACCGTCAACTTGCTTGAAGAAGTCCATTGTGGTGGCGATTGCGGGGAAGACTGGTCTGGGAATCAAGATTCGCCAGCCCAGCAAAGAAGCAATTCCTTTGCCATGGGCCAGAGAGGTGGTCGTGTTCGAAGCCATTTTTGAAGCTGGTTTGGGACTTCCGGTAGTGGATTTTCTCTCTGAGGAACTGGGATTGTTCCATGTTACTCTACCTCAACTGTCACCTAATGGCATTGCACACCTAGCTATCTTCGAGTTGGCGATGCGAGCTGAAAGTTGCGAGGGAGAGCTAAAATCTTCGCAGCGCTTCACAAAGCCTCCTGCCAGCCGAAGACTTACGAAGGAACCGAAGGAGAGAAGATGGTGATTGCTTTTGGCAGCTGTTGTAGCAATTGCATTAGCTACAGCACAGGTTTTGTATGTGTGTATACGATGTGTAGAATGAACCTTGAAGGGTTCTCTCAGAGGGAGAAAGGATTTATACTGGTTTGGGCCTCCCCTGGGGATAATAGCCCTACGTCCAGTTTGTGGTGGATTTGGCATGGTATGCCTCGGTGTGGAGAAGTGAACTCCAGGGTCTCATGGCCCTCTGGAGAGTGTGTCCTATTACAAGGGCTTGGCCCTGCTTTTATAGGCACGCAGGCCAAAGGAAAAGACGGAGATGCCCTCTATGAGCCCTAGGCTCATAGGGGCAAAGAGGGGAAAAGGAGCTAGCTATGGTACAAAAGTGCTTTACAGCTTTACAGACATGTCAGGCAACGTCACTTCTTGACCAGCTAAACGACAGACTATGGGCAGAGGGGCCCCTAGTACGACTTCTACACTGTAGCAGGGCGTAAATATCTTCTAGGTTCGGAGTAGGGCCGGAGCTCCGAATCGGGGCTCCGAACTGGGGTCTCGGAACGAGGGCTCCGAACTAGACCTCCGAGTTGGGGCTCCGGACTGGTGCTCCAAGCTGGGTCTCCGAACTGGGGCCTCCGAACTAGGGCTCTGAACTGGGGCCTCCAAACTAGGCCTCCGAACTGGGGCTCCGAACAGGGGCCTCTGAACTGGGGCTCCAAACTGGGGCCTCCGAACTGGGGCTCCGAACTGGGGCCTCCGAACTGGGCCTCCGAACTGGGGCTCCGAACTGGGGCCTCCGAACTGGGGCTTCGAACTAGGGCCTCCGAACTGGGCCTCCGAACTGGGGCTCCGGAGCCTTAGCTTTGAATTGGCTGGAGAGGGTCTGGAGACTAGCTCTGAGGAGCTCCGAGGGGAGCTCGAAGGCTAACTCCGAACAAGGCCCGGAGGCTAGCTTCGAAGCTAGCCTGACACTTAGCTTCTGGCAATCTCTAAGGAATCTTGAGGGCTCCGAGGTGAACCTTGAGGCTTGGAAATAGCTTCTTTGGGAAGACATAGGCTTCGACAGTGTTGGGCTCCGGGCCGAAGGCTGTCGGAGGCTGACGTCATTTGGCCCCTGTTCAAGGGAAAACTATTCCCCCAACATCCTCTGAATTGCCTTGCACATTGTTCACTTGTCTTGGATCAAGAGGTGGGCCATGGCTGTATTTTGCCCTTCACATAGTGGCTTGATCACCGAAGATAGTAAGTACTCCTGCTTGCGTGGGCATCTTCATGCATAAATAATTATGGTGCACCACAGCTCCAAATTGATTTAACATGCCCCTTCCGAAGATAACATTATAAGCGTAAGGGGCATCCACAACATCGAAAATTACTTCCTCCATCCTTGCCAAGAGCCCCTCTCCGAAGGCAAACTCAAGACCTATTTGGCCGAGGGCATCAAGAGGAGGTCTTGTGAAGCCTTAAAGGGGATGAGCTGCGGGGAGGAGATGCTTCTAGGAGATGCAGAGATGATTGAAGGCTTGAACAAAGATAATATCTACAGAACTTCCGCCATCGACCAGTACTCTCCGAACTTCTGTTCCTGCAATATCGGCAGTGATGTCAAGGGGATCTGCATGGGGGAATATTATACTTGTGGCATCAGCTGCAGAGAAGGATATAGTCACATGGGACCACTCGGGCATTGCAACTGCCGATGAAGAAGTTCCAATTTGGCCTACTTCCCAAACATACTCTCTTCGTTGCCTTTTTGACACGCTGCCTAGGGTTCCTACTCCAGAGATAGGAAGGACCACTCTTTTGCCCTAGTCTTGAGCATCCTCTTGCTTCGGAGGTGGCATATCACTGGCCACCGGAGGTTGACTTGGCGGTTGAAGTTGTCTACACGTATGAAAGCCTGCACAATCTTCAGACGTGCCTCGGGGGGGCTCAGTCAATAGTGCCTCGACTAGAGCTTCTTTCGAGGTACTCGGTTCTTAAAGCTAGTATAGACTTGCATGCATCGGTAGCATGACTTCGGTGTTTGTCATGAATATAGTAGAAGAAGGCCTGACCCTTGCCAGCCGACTTCCCTAGCGGCCTCCAGCCGCTGACCTTATTTCCCAAAGCTTGTGGACTCTTGGGGGAAAATTTTTGCGGAGAAAGAGCAATGTTCAGGACTTCGGAGCGAGGATGGTTCTGTCCTCGATGCCTGTCATGATGTATGTTGAAGTTGGGCCCTTACGAAGGTGTTGAAGGTTTCACTTCAAGCTTAACTTCTTAGATAATTGGGGAAGACGAGGTTGTTCTTCGGAGCCATCCTTCCTCTGACCTAGCATACTCCTCAAAATAATCCATCAATTGTGCTATGGAGGATATATGCTTCCGGTGAAGCTTGTCGAGGAGGCCTGCATGGGTGACTCCTTCTCGAGCTGCATCAACCATGGATGATGCAGACAATCCTCTTATCTGCAACTTCGTATGAGCGAAGAGCTTAAATAACTGCCTCAAAGTTTATCCAGGTTGCTGCTTCACCTGAAAGAGACTCCCAGTAGACATAGGGGGCACAAAAGTACCCTGGAAGTTACTTATGAATTTTTTCTTAACTGCTCCCATGATTTAATTGATCCTGTCTTCAAAGACCAGAACCAACACAAAGCAACTCCTTCAACCTCAAGGGGGAAGCATTTCACCATTATATCCTGAACCCCTCCGCTGGCTTCAATCGCTAAAGCATATGAATGAGCGTACTCCCCTGGATCTTCTTCCCCGGAGTACTTATTTAGCTTCGAAGTTTTGAACTTGGGGTCAAAGCGCACTTTTTGTAAGTCGGGGTGCAGTGGAGATTCGCTATCAAAGGAAGCATTCTCAGGGGCTTTGGGATAAAAAGGAGGGCCATCGTCATGAGGCACCTCCAGAATGACAGGGGTAGCTTAGGGACGAAGCCTATCTGCAGCTTCCTTCCTCCACCTTGTCACTTCGGCTTGAAGACTGGCCATCGGGGTTGCCACATCATCAAGGCTACCTTCATTTCTTCCGGAAGGAGCTTCCGGGTCTTGAGAACTGAATAGGTCAATTCGGAGTACAGTCGGAGCTGCAGGAGAAGCTTTGTTGGTTAGAAGCATAGACAGAGTCCCTGAAGGGGCTTCGTATGTTCGAGGAAGAGTATTCATTTCGGGGGTCTGGGGTAGGAGAACTACAGAAGGTCCTCCGACCTCAATCGTATTCCAAGATCTCACTCTAGAGGTCCAAGGGGACCTCCGAAGGGGACTACTACCTGAGCTCCATTTAGGAGGCATGGCTCTAGAAAGAAGTTGGTAGAGACCGAAGTTTTCGTACTAGGTTCCCCACACACGGCGCCAACTATTGGCGTAAAAGATTACGCTAATAGGTTCTCTAAGATTAAGAACTAACAAATGAAGAGTTTGTGAGGCAGACTATCTCAAGCCTCCGTGTTGGATAATAGCTCGAAGTAGTTCGAAGTTGTGTATTGAATATCTGAATATTCGATACCTATTACAGGGTGAGAATGGGGGTATTTATAGGTAAAAACCATTAAGGAAAAGACCTTTTTACCCCTCAGTTAGAACCGACATAGTGGAAACTATTTCGGTACCCCTAATAGGGTTAAAATGGTAAAGACTAATCTAATCAGAAAGAAGATAAGTCTTCTATCCTTGCTGGTAGTTTTCCACTGTAGAGGTGGAGCCTTCGAAGTGTATCTTCGAACCGGAGTCTAGGCAGATCCTTCGGCCTTAACTTTACGTCAGTACGGAGATAAGTCCTGCATCTTCGAGCTCATGAATTGTCTTTGTCTTGTAATCTAGAAGATCCTGGGGATGAAGTATTTTCCCCCAACAATCCCGCTTTTGCAATGCAAGAATCAAGGAGTAGTTAAAGAATGCAGAGAGAGGTATGAGGGTGAGTGCATATGCAAGCTTCTAAAACATGATTAGCAGCAATTACAGTACAAAACTAGCATTTGCCTTGAATATTGTCTAAAAGTACTGCATGATAAGCTCATATGAATTATATCAAAGGAAAAGCACGAGCAAGCATTTTCAGGATTTTAGCAAATAGAAGCATCACCACTCAGACTAGCATACTAGGCAAAGTAAAGCATGGAATGCAAAATCTAGCAACATACTACCTAGATATGCATCATCAAATAACATGGAACTTCAGCAAACTTGTGATTATGCAATATTTTCAATCTTTTTATCTTTTTGATTTTGGTGCCAGGGGTTATTTGCATGTCAACCTTATGCTACCCGACTAAGACAAGCCTAGGTCAAGCAAAGACCATCAGAAGCTTAAAGCATTAATCATGGCATACACTGTAGTGTCCTAGTTCATACCAAAGTGCTATGGTAAGCAGTCTAGAACAAAGCAGTGTGACAAAGCAAACCCACCTAGATCTTTTCAATGCATCATAAAAGACATGGATATCAATTTCATGAGTTTTATCAATTTTCAGTACAAGAATTCCATGAATAGCATTAGAATGTTCAAGTTGCATGTTTGCATCCAAGTGTAAAGGACTTAGCTACCAGGTATGTAAAAGATAGAAAATATAATCAGCCTACTCATGCTAGTTACCAAACTAAGCAGTGACCATGTTTTAATTTTCAGAAATAAAAGCAATGCTCACGACAAATATCAGACATTTTCAACAGAGCTAAATCATCATGATTAAAGGCAACTATTCAAGGGCATATAGGCAAGTACATTAAAAAGCTGTTAATCATATGATAGAAGCTTATGCAGTGACACACAACTTCCCTTCACAAGATTCCATAGGGATAACAAATAACAAGTTCTCCTCGCAAATAAGAAAATCGAGATGCATCGAGGGGTTTGGTAAAAATATCGGCAAGTTGGTTCTGGGTATCAACACATTGAATTTCAATATCACCCTTTTCATTGGGATGTCTGAGAAAATGATATCTCACATCAATGTGTTTGGTTCTGCAATGCTGAAGAGGGTTGTTTGCAATACAAATAGCACTAGTGTTATCACAAAAAAGTGGAACACTTTTATAATCTAACCCAAAATCCTATAAAGTGGATACCATCCACAAAATCTGTGAGCAACAACTAGCCGCGACAATATATTCAGCCTCGGCTGTAGATTATGCAACACTAGACTGTTTGCGGGAAGACCATCAAACCAGTGAAGTACCCAGAAAATGACAAGTACCAGATGTACTTTTCCTATAAATTCTACACCCAGCAAAATCCGCATTTGAATAACAACGAAGGGACAACAAAGAAGATGCAGAATACCAAATGCCAAATTCGAGGGTATGTTTGAGATACCTGAGTATGTGCTTTACCGCTTAGCGGTGCGAAGCCCTTGGCGAAGCCTAAAAATGAGCGCACACACATCGAAGTGTATGTCCAGCCTCATAGCAGTCAAGTAGAGGAGGGAGCCGATCATGCTTCGAAACTCCTTCTGGTCTACGGCTTCTCCATCCTCGCTAGGATCCAATGCTATCGAAGTAGCCATCGGAGTGGCAAGGAGATTCGCATCGACCATGTCAAACTTCTTGAGTAGGTCCTTGGCATAGATCCAACTAGAATCAGATAAAACATGACTCACATCTAAGGGCTCAAAAGAAACAACAAATGCAGCATCAATGAAATGAGCGTGGGAACGAGGTACCCTTTGATCAAGATCACCAATGATCTGCTCGGGAGGATGCATCCTTTGGATGTCGTAAGGAGCCTCACGGTGGGATGCAGTCTCCCCCTCAACTTATGCCGGTCAGTGGTCAAAGATGACCGATGTCGAGGTAGTAGCTTCGAGGCCTCTTGCCGAAGTGATAGACGTGGGATCGGCTTCGAAGGTCAATGTCGAGGGTAGTAGGGGATCATCGTCGAAGTATTCGGGATCTTCGTGTTTAAAGATACTTTGTTCCATATCGTGTTCACTTGCCTGTTCAAAATAGGAGCTAACACAAGTGGTTGATTCATCAAAAGTCACATCACATGACTCGATGACAGTGTTAGTTTCTAAATTGAAAACAAGATAAGAATGACCATGGGTAGTGTAACCCAAAAAGATCCCCTCAGAAGAACACGACTCAAATTTGTACAAATTTCCATGTTTTAGGATAAAACATCAACAGTCAAATACTCGAAGATGAGTAACTTTGGGTTGTCTCCCAAAACACAGCTCATACAAAGTCAAGTTCAAAATTGAGCGCAAGAAAATTCGGTTTGAGATGTAACAAGTTGTGATCATGGCTTCAGCCCAAAACCTTCTAGGTGTCCTATGCACATCAAGCATCATCCTAGCCATCTCAACCAGAGTGTGGTTCTTTCTCTCAACAACACCATTTTGTTGAGGAACCCGTGGAGTAGAGAATTGATGTTCTATGCCATGCTCCATGCAAAAATCAACAAAGAGACTATTTTTGAACTCGGTGCCTTTATCACTTTGAATGAATTTCAATGCACCTGGAAGTTCAGTAAAAAGTCTTGTTGGCATAAAAGATTACGCCGACAGGTTTCTGAGAGAGTCTAAAGTGGAAGGCTTAGCTCAAAGCTGTATTCTTGGATCAACTATACAATACAAAGAGGGGGGTATTTATAGTGGAGCCCTACACTGGCCCAATACCCTATGACCCTCTGACATATGTGCGACGTACAACTGCCATGCCCCTAGCTGGCAGGAGTACAATTCTAACTACTCTGCTAGTCGTTTAGTGACGTGGCTATAGTGCCAATCACTACAATCGGGGCTTGGATGCAGCCATCTTCGGGGTCGCCTTCGGACAGCCCTCGGAGTCCAGAGGCCTTTCTTCTGATCTCCGGTTCGGATGGTGAGAACTCAGGACTCTGAGTCCTGGCTCAGGGCGGACATCGCTGGGACCTTCGAGGCCTGTGGCCGCACGATTCCTAGACTCCTAGAGCCGTGCCTCGGGGTCTGTGCTACAGCCTTTATGCTTCCCGGGTACCATCGGAATTATCTCCCCCAACAGTAACCCCTCACTTCCGCCCATTCGACTGCCCTACAAATCAGAACGGGAGGGAGCGTCGAAGATAATCCCATGAGAATGCTCTATTAGAAACGAACTCACCGTGGATGCCCTTGTGCAGAAACCGAGCGTTGGGGAATCTTGACCGACACGCTTAATGAGTCGACGCCCTGGTGCTTGGGCTCCAACCCCTGGGCGCTAGACCCGAGGGTGGCTTAAACGCAGCTCATTCCTATTCAAAGCATCGCCTTTTGGGGGAACGCAAACCGTCCAAGCAATTAATGAGCCCTCGCACTTGCGCACAACATATAAGTCATATCCTTTTGCCGCGGCTTGCTCCATCTAGCGCCGTGTGAGCTCTACATGTATTCTCCTCATTCGAGTATTGCCTTCGTGCACATCTCTTGTAGCTCTGCTGATGGGGGATTTGGTCTCGATCTTCTGCTAGGTAAAGGATTGTTGGGGGAAAATATCCCATCTTCGGGGTTATTGCCAAAGCAACATGAAGACAGTCAACCAGTTCGAAGATACTCCGAAGGTCATCTTCGAAGGCAGCTTGGACCCTCGTCAGGAGTCCGAAGACTGGCATTGGTTCGAAGTATATCTTCGAACCAAAGCCTTCCAAGATCTTTTCTGCCAGCTAAGATGGAAGATTTATCTTCTATCCCATTAGATTAGTCTTTTACCATTTTAGCCCTGTTAAGGAAACCGAATAGTTTCCTTAATGTCGGTTGTAATAGAGGGGTAAATAGGTCTTTTCCTTAATGTTGAGCCTATAAATACCCCCCATTTCACCCTGTAATAAGGACCGATTTACAAGTGAATCAATACACACTTTCGAACTATTCTAAGCTATTATCCTTTCGGAGGCTTAGAACAGTTTGCTTCGCAAACACTTCGTTTGTTAGTTTCTTTTCTACAGAAACCTGTTAGCGTAATCTTTTACGCCAACAGTTGGCGCCGTCCGTGGGGAACTTAGTCCAAAAAACTTCGTTCTCTACCAACTTCTTGCATCATGCCTCCTAAGCGGAGCGCACCTCGCAATCCCACTCGGAGGTCCTCTCGGATCTCCGGAGAGATACCCTTCGACACAGTCGAAGTCGGAGGGTCTTCGACTATCCCTCCACCGCAAACTCCGCAAGGGGCTTTTATCCCTCGAGGATACGAAGCCTCTCCACCAACCCCTTCTACACTCCGACCGCCCGGAGCCACTCTGCCACCCTCCATTCCGATCGGAACTGATCATACCAGTTCTCAAGACCCGGAAGGTCCTTCCGGAGGAGATGAAGATAGCCTTGGAGACATGGCCACTCAAATGGCCAATCTTCAAGCCGAGGTAGCAAGGTGGCGACAGGAGGCTGCGAACAGGCTTCGCCCTCAAGCCACCCCAGCTATCCCCGAAGTGCACGAAGACGACGATCTCGACTATCCCGAAGCCCCGGAGAACGCCTCTTACGACAATGAATCTCCGTTGCATCCCGAGCTTCAGAAGGTTCGCTTCGATCCGAGGTTCAAAGCTTCGAAGCTTAGCAAGTATGCCGGAGACGAAGATCCCAGTGAGTTTGCGCGTTCTTATGCCCTAGCAATCGAGGCTAGTGGCGGAGACAGAGAAACTATGGCGAAGTGCTTCCCGTTAGCCCTCGAAGGAGTGGCGTTGAGATGGTTCTGGTCTTTAAAACCAGGATCAATCACGTCATGGGTACAGCTGAAGAAGAAGTTCATAAGTAACTTCCAGGGTACCTTCGTGCCCCCCATGTCGACTGGAAGCCTTTTCCAAGTGAAACAGCTCCCCGGAGAAACATTGAGGCAGTACTTCAAACGCTTCGCTCACACGAAGTCGCAAATTCGGGGGCTGTCCACATCCTCGGTGGTTGATGCGGCTCGGGAAGGTGTCAGTCATAAAGGCCTTCTGGATAAATTGCATCGGAAGAGCATCACCACAGTATCACAGTTGATGTCGTACTTCGAGGAGTACTCGAAGTCAGAAGAAGGTTGGCTTCGGAGGACTACTGCTACTTCGACAGTGTTGACAGAAGTTAAAGCAGAGGTGAAAACTTCGGCCCCGCCGCAAGAGCCAGTCCCCGAAGTACAACATGATAGAAGAAGAGGGCAAAAGCACCCTCGTTCTGAGGTCTTAAACATTGCACCCCCGCAGAAGTTTGCACCAAGAACTCCGCAGCCTGCGGGGAACAAGTCCGGCGGCTGGAGGCCGCCAGGGAAAACGGCTGGCAAAGGCCAGACCCTTTTTTGCTGTATTCATGGAGAGAACCGAAGCCATGCAACTGACACCTGCAAGGCTATCCTTACCCTTCGGGGAGAATACTTGGAGAGAACTTCGGGTCGAGGTAGTACCGACCGAAGTCCAGCAGCAGCAGTGCGCTCGGAGCCGGTCCAGGCGGTAGCGCGGATAGAAAATCTTGATGCTGCAAGGAATCCTCCGGTGGCCAATGTTATGCCACCTCCGAAGCAAGAAGAAGGGCAAGATAGAGGGAAGAGAGTAGTTCTCCCTATCTCCGGAGGAGGTACTCTCGGAAGCATGTCCAAGAGACAGCGAAGAGAGTACGTCCGAGAAGTAGGCCACATTGGGACTTCGTCATCTGCAGCTGCAATGCCGGAGTGGTCTCATGTTCCAATATCTTTCTCTGCGGAGGATGCAGCTGGTATCAAGTTCCCGCATGCAGATCCATTGGTTATCACTGCTGATATTGCCGGAACTGAAGTCCGAAGGGTGCTAATCGACGGAGGTAGCTCGGCAGATATCATATTTGTACAAGCCTTCGATCAGTTATGCATTTCCCGGAAGCATCTTCTCCCAGCGGCTCGTCCTCTGCAAGGCTTTGCAGGACCTCCGCTAGATGCACTTGGCCAGATAGGCCTGGAAGTAACCTTCGGAGAAGGTTTACTAGCCCGAACTGAAGAAGTTATCTTTGATGTGGTGGATGCCCCGTATGCTTATAATGTTATCTTTGGCCGAGGCATGTTGAATCAGTTCGGAGCTGTGGCACATCACAATTACTTGTGCATGAAGATGCCCACACAATCAGGAGTTCTGACAGTCTTCGGAGATCAAGCCATAGCTCGGAGAGCAGAATATGGTCATGGTCCTCCTCTTGATCCGAGGCAAGTAAACAGTGTCCAAGAAAATGGAGAAATTTTTTCAGCCTCCTCCGAAGCTTCAAAGAAATCATTTCCAAGACCAAGTCCCGAAGGAGAGATTGCAACGAAGGTCATTGTCAAAAATGGTAAAGAATACACTTTTCAGTTTGGTAAAGATTTACCTCCCGAAGTTGCAACTTCCTTGGAAAAGGTTGTAGGAGAAAATTTGGATGTCTTCGCCTGGTCTGACGAAGATATCACCGGAGTCGATCGGGATATTATTGAGCATAGCTTGCTTGTAAACCCGAAGGCCCGGCCTGTTCGACAAGGGCTCCGGAAGATGTCCGCAGAGAGAGCTGCTCTAGCTAAGGACGAAGTTGAAAAACTGTTGAAGGCTGGGATTATCAGAGAAGTGGCCCATACGGAATGGCTAGCCAACCCAGTCTTCGTTAGGAAGAAGTCTTCCGGAAAGTGGCGCATGTGCATTGATTTCACATCTTTGAATAAAGCGTGCCCACGTGACCCCTACCCCATGCCCCGAATTGATCAACTAGTTGACTCCACTGCAGGTTCGGAGTTACTAAGCTTTCTCGACGCGTATTCCGGATATCATCAAATATGGTTGAAGCGCGAAGATGAAATCAAGACGAGCTTTGTAACTCCTTCGGGAGTCTTCTGCTATGTAAGAATGCCCTTCGGCCTAAGAAATGCCGGGGCTACTTTTTCAAGATTAGTTGCTAAGGCTCTAGGTCATCAACTAGGTCGCAATGTGGAGGCCTATATGGATGATATTGTAATAAAGAGTGCTTTAAAGCACCAACATAGCCTAGACTTAGCAGAAACATTCAATAGCCTTCGGGCATGTGGCATCCGCCTTAACCCCGAAAAATGTATATTCGGAGCTAAGGCTGGAAAGTTGTTAGGGTACTTAGTTTCAAGCAGGGGAATTGAAGCTAGCCCTACTCAAATAACTGCGCTGCAGAAGATGGCTCCTCCGGAGAATATAAAGCAAGTGCAAAAGCTGACCGGACGTCTGGCTGCACTTAGCAGGTTTTTATCAAGATCTGCGGAGAGAAGCTTGCCAATCTTTAAAGCTTTGAAAGGGTCCGAAGATTTTGCATGGACACCGGAGTGTCAGAAAAGCTTCGAAGATATTAAAGATTATCTCAGCAATCTTGCTACACTTACGGTGCCTATTGCGGACGAAACCCTACTTCTGTATCTTGCAGCCACAGGCTCGGCAGTCAGCGCAGTCCTTGTCAGAGAAGCTGATATCAATGGGAAGTTGGTCCAAAATCCTGTCTATTTTGTATCCGAAGCATTGTCAGGAGCGAAGACAAGATACTCCGAACTCGAGAAGTTCGTTTATGCTCTGATAATGGCTTCGAGGAAGCTAAGACATTATTTTTTGGCTCACAATGTAATTATACCAACTTCGTATCCTTTAGGAGATATGCTCCGAAGCAAAGATTCCACTGGAAGAATTGGAAAGTGGGCAGTAGAACTAGCACCCTTCGGCATATCTTTCCTGGCAAGGACAGCTATCAAATCACAAGTCCTAGCAGACTTCGTAGCAGAGTGGACTCCACCTGCGAAGTTGACTCCGGAGAAATCAGATGACGGAGTCTGGACTGTTTACTCCGATGGAGCTTTCCAAGCATCCGGAGCAGGCATTGGGGCAGTATTAATTTCTCCATCAGGACAAAGAGCAATGTACTCCGCAAGACTCAACTTTAAGTCTACCAATAATATAGCGGAGTACGAAGGAATATTACTGGGACTCCGGAAAGCACGTGCTCTAGGGGCTACAAGGATAATTATAAAAACAGATTCTCAGATAGTAGCAGGGCACGTAGACAAAAGTTTTCAAGTCCGACATCCACAGCTTGCAAAGTACTTAGAAGAAATTCGCAAGATCGAAGCACATTTCAAGGGTATTTCCATTCGGAGTATACCAAGAGCTGAAAACGTGCAAGCGGACATTTTAGCGAAGGCTGCTGCCGGAGCTGTGGATGTGCCTGACGAAGCTTTCTACGAGGAGCTCAGTATACCTTCGGTGCCACAAGTTGCTTCTGCAGAGATTCTCTGCATTCCTAGTGCAGATTGGAAGGATTCAATCATAGAACTCTTGCAAGGAGGAACGAATTTGCCCGAAGAGCCCCAATTATCAAGATTAAAGCTCAGAGCAAGAAACTATCAGCTAATCAACGGTATATTATACAAGGCCGGAGTATGTTCCCCTCTACTCCGATGTATATCTCAAGCCGAAGGCCAAGAAATTCTTCGAGAAATTCACGAAGGCCTTTGTGGAAGTCATTTAGCCCCTAGAGCTCTGGCAGGAAAAACACTTCGCCAGGGGCTTTATTGGCCCACAATAACAGCTGATGCGGAGAGCTTAGTCCGCACTTGCCAAGGATGCCAGTGGATGGGTCGACGGAGTCATCGCCCACCAACAGCTCTTCAAGTCATTGCTCCGGTATGGCCAATGGCCAGATGGGGTATGGATCTAATTGGTCCCTTTCCGTTAGCAAAGGGAAATCTGAAGTTCGCAGTGGTAGCTATTGAGTATTTTTCTAAGTGGGTCGAAGCAGAGCCCTTAACAGCTATCACTTCGAATAATGTACAGAAATTCTTCTGGAAAAACATTATTTGTCGGTTCGGAGTGCCTAGATATCTCACAGTTGATAATGGAACGCAGTTCGACGCAGAACCCTTCAGGAAGTTTTGCGAAGACTTAGGCATTCAACTATGTTTTGCTGCAGTGAGACATCCTCAGTCAAATGGAGCAGTTGAGCGAGCCAATGGAAATATCTTATCAGGGCTAAATCGAAGAATAGTAGGATTATCAAAGGGACTGTGGACCGAAGAGCTTCCGAAGATTCTGTGGTCCATTCGGACTACGCAAACAAGGTCCACAGGTTTTACTCCGTTCAGACTACTATTCGGAGATGAAGCTATGACTCCAACGGAGCTCAAAGGAGGATCACTTCGCAGCACCGAACCAGACATAGAAGAAGAAAGACAAGCTTCGTTAGATTTATCAGAAGAGACAAGGCTTCGAGCTGTAGCTAATTTATCAAAGTATCATCAGCAGACGAAGACTTGGTATGACCCGAAGGTTAAGCTCAGCGAGTTAAGACCGGGTCATCTTGTTCTACGAAGCATTATAGCACCAGGGAAGTTAGGCAATAAATGGGAAGGTCCATATCTAATCGTCCGCTCGGGGCGCCCTGGTTCATTTAAATTAGCTAATTTAGAAGGTGAAGAGTTAGCACATACTTGGCATGCGGAGCACTTAAAGCGATACTTCGCATAAGGGCTCCTTGTAATTCGTTTGTAATCACCTCTAAATTAATAAAGCATACACCCTGATAGTTGCCTTCCCCTTGACACTCCTAGTTTCCCGAGCGGACGCGCTGGGACGGAAGTCGATCGAGAGGGAAGTGTCATTAAGCTGGGCTGTATTTCCGGACTTCGTACCCTTAAAGTCGAAGCCTCTGGTGTGGTGGCTGAAATCCATCCGGAGCCCAAGCTGATACCTTGTAGGCATCCGTAAAAGAGCCAATACCACATTCTACGGAGTCCAAGCTTCGGCTGGTAGACTTCCGTAAAAAGAGCCGAAGGTGGCCAAAATCTGCGGAGTCCAAGCTGCAGCTTGTCAGACTTCCGTAAAAAGAGCCGAAGGTGGCCAAATTCTGCGAAGTCCAAGCTCCGGCTGGTAGACTTCTGCAAAAAAGAGCCCAAGTGGCCAATTTCTGCGAAGTCCAAGCTCCGGCTGGTAGACTTCTGCAAAAATAGCCGAAGGTGGCTACAATTTCTGCGAAATCCAAGCTCCGGCTGGTAGATTTCTGCACAAAACAGCCGAAGGTGGCTAAAGCAAAACAGCATTTAAGCCACGAGCTTCGAATGATTGTTCATATGCGTCCAAAGTGACAAAAATTTTTTTAAGACATTAAAGTGTCCTGGAAGTTATCTCAATTGATCTCTTTCAAGAAATAAACAAAGGTACCAAGTTACCATTTTTTCTGACTACAAATAGTCAAAGACATTTCATAAGATTTCAAAAGATCTTTAAATAACAGAGGGGCTCCGAACCCCCAAGAAAAATTGTACTCCGAAGTTTTCCTTTGTGCATAACCATCTTTGAATACAGTTCGAAGTTGCTTATACCCAAAGAGGGGCTAGTAATATGGAGACAATTTTAAATCGGCATTCATTATCAAAACAAATGTATTTACAAATTACATTATGAAAAATTGGTATCTATACCAAGAAGGAATCGGAGACCTCTTCGGTCCCGAGAGCTAGGGGTGGAACGACTATTTCCAACATCGGAAGTTCTAAGAACTTTACGTTTAACTCTCTTCCTCCCCTTCGAAGCTCTAAAATCCTTCTGCTCTTGTTGAAGCTCGGCCCAAGTTCGAAGCCGTTCGGGGCTTCTCTCCCAGCTTCTAAGATCTTCAGATCTCTTATTTTGGGCTTCACCTTCGTCTTCGGACCACTTAGTGTCTTCAGAAGACGAGGTGTTTGCGTCGCTCTCCTTATCTTCCTCTTTAATATAAGACATTATGTCTTTGATTACTTCGGGCGCAATAACGCCGGAGTCATCACGAGGGATAAGGAATCGAGGACGTTTATAACTCTTGAGAAGTTCGAAGGTGTTCCATAGTGAGCGAAGTTCGCTATTAAGTTCTAACACTTCGACATCTTCCACAAGAGGCAAAGCCTAAAAATATGACAAACAAGATTTTCATTGATAAAAATTTACAAACATCAACTTTACATAATCAAAAAATCCTAAAAAATCCTAAACCTGCGGATTCGGAGGAGGCTGACTGCTCGAAGCTTGACTCCGAACTTGCTTTTGGCGTTGGCCTTCGTCAATCCAAGCCTTGATCGCAGATCGACCTTCGGCTCTCCATGAAGTCTGGAAGGCTCGCCAAGCAACAGCTACACTTTCGGAAGGCTTTAAAAGTCGGTCGTCGTCGAAGATGATGGAGCCCTGTGCGCTCGGAGTGATTGATCGGCCCAAATCCTCGTAGTAGCGAAGTATTCCAAGGGCAGACACTTGTCCGGAGAGTTCTCCGTAACGTATGCCTGCCGTCTTCATTTGCTTCGCTGCTCCTTGGATCCTCTTTAGCCGGCGCAGCAGAGTTACATTGTCATCCGAAGGTAGTGATCCAGTAGTACCGAAGTACTCCAAGACACCTAACATTTGTTCAATGACCTCCGAAGCCACCTTCTCCGACTTAACCTTTTCTTCAACAAGCACATCCTTGGCCGAAGTCGTTTCAGCTAAAACTCCGGAGATTCTAGCGTTCTCCGTAGCCAAAGCATTCTTTTGAGTTAGGAGCTGGCCAGCCTCTTCTTGCAGCCTTACAAGTGCGGAGCCCTTCGCAGCATCCTCCGTCCGCAGTCTTTCAATTTCTGCTCGAAGCACAACTCTTTCTGCTTCGAGCTCTTTCCTTGCAGCTTCCAAACTTTGCCTAGCCCTTCGCTCTGCTGTTATTACATTGTCCATTTGAGATACTCGACCTTCGGAGAAGCTAAGATTTCTTTGAAGAGTTTCGTTCTCTTCCCGAAGTTGAGCAATTTCATTTCATTCGACAAAGCTGCAGCGCGGGCTAAGACTGCTTGCTAAAAAAAAAAAAACGAGAATAAGAAATTATTCATACATAATTCATTATTTGGTTCGAAGATACTTTATACCTGATAAGCTGCTCTTTCCACAGCAAGGCTAAGCTCCGAACCCTTCACTCTACTTAAGCGGGCTACCAGTTCTGTTTCCCCGACTTGGCGACTGGCTGCACCCAAAGGTTTAACCAAAGTCCCAAGTCCGGTTTTCTCCTCCAAAAAAGGAGTTATGAGAGGAATCAATTTCGAAGCTTTCTGGTCAGCCCTGCTTAGCGAAGGTCCGGAGGTCTCTTCCGAGGCCCTTGGAACTTCAGAAGATGGCCCCCCCTCAGTCGATTCACTTTCGTCCATTGACTCAGATGAAGTCGATCCTTGAGCTGGGAGGGGCTCGATGTGTCTTTTCCCTCTTCCAGGCCCCGGTAGAGCAACTCCCGGTTGCGGCCCCGAAGCTGTCGAAGGTCTTAGAGTTGTATCTTCGAGGGATACTTCGACAGCAGGAGGCTCTGAAAAAACCAAAAATATTACACATTGTATAATTTTGCAGAAATTGATAAGAATTAAGCAAAATTTACCTTCGATATTCTCTGGAATATCAAGCACCGGGCTGATCGGAGGATCATAAGTGTAGTCCTCATCCGAATCAGCCGTTAAATCTTGGGCTACAGGAGCATCGTCCTGAAGAGCCCTTGTTACTTCTTCGAGAATCGAAGCCATAGTGACTTCGACTCCCTCTTCATCCGCAGGCACTCCGGCCTGAGTTGTGTCTTCCTGAACTACCGAAGTCATTGGTTGATCAACATTTTCTCCTGACTCCGGTATGTTCGCAGGCACTTCGGCCTCATTCACACCCATAGGGGCTTCACTTTGATCCTCTTGGGTATCCGGAGCTCTTGCTTCTTCGATGTTGGCTTGAGGCTCCGGAATACCTGCAGTATCTTCGATGTGAATATTTCGTTGAACTGCATCTTCATCAATTAATTTTACTAATAAAATACCTTCGTCTTCTTTGGAGCTAGAACCCGAAGCTCTTGAGCTCGAAGGTACGAGTTTCTTCGGCTTCCGAGCCACTTTTTTCGTCGGAGTCTTTGCGGAGCTGGATGCTCCAGCTTCGGCTACTCTCTTTTTGGGTCCTTTCTCTTGAGGCACCCAGTCCATCAGAGGGGGCGGAGTTAACTCCAACATTCCCCATACTCTGTTAAAACGCTCCCAACTTCCGACTAATTTGATTCGCCATTCCTTTTCTGACGGAGTTGGAGCACCCAAAATCTTCTCCGAAGCCTTTATAATTTGCTCCGAAGTAATAGGGGCTGAAGAAGCTACAAAAAAAAATAACTCAAGTTAATCTTTCTTCGAAGTAAATATGTATTATGCATGTTGGTTTCGAAGTTACCTGCAGGGCTCGAAGTGTAGTTTATCTTGCGGAGACCGCCTTCCGAGTCATCTTCGAAGGCGATAGGCCAGTTGGCCATCAACGGAGAAATTTGAAGCCCGATGAACTCTTCGGCTAAATCCCGCATGCTCAACCTTTTGCTGATTTTCTGAAGCAAGTTAAGGCGAGCTTCGAGTTGGCCTTCGTCAGGTTGCACTAAGGCTTCCTTCCGGAACTGTATTTCCTTGAGGGGACCGGCCAAAGGATTACCCACCCCAACTTCGGCATAAAACCACCTTAGCACCCAATCGGTGTACCATCTGGCATTGGTGGCCTTAGCAGGAAACTGAAGGGCGTATTCATCTCGGAGCCTAAAGTTGATGCTACCGAAGGATACCACTACTTTTTCACCTCCCGGGCCTACGAAGGTTTTTGGTTGACATGTAGCCCTATGTAATGCAGCGAAAATCTCTGCCCTTCCTTCACACCCTTCGGCCCTCAGCGCCCATTCGAAGATAGCCAGTCTAGCTACCGCATTCGGAGATAATTGGGGGAGGGTTACGTGGAACAGATCCAATACCTCCGCCAGGAAGTCCACTGCAGGAAGGCCCAAGCCAGCTTCGAAGAAGGCTTCGAATACCACTACTTCTCCGGGTCTTGGCGCTGGAATCATCTCTTTGCCTGGCTTCCGAATCATAACTCCATTACTGATTCTTCCTCCCGCTGCGATTGCCAATGACTCTCTTTTGCAGGTAGAAGCCCCCAACTGGAAAGATTGATCCAAATACTTTGTCGATGGCGGGCACAAACCTTGGTCTTCGGCGATTTGGGGATTTCTCCCCCCTGCAGCCATGGACATTGCTGCTTGCATCGAGGGTTCCGCCGCCAATGTTGCCGCCGCTGCTGCTGCGGCTGCCTGCTGCCGAGCCAAGGTCGAAGGCGGCGCAGATCCTTTGGTCTTCACCATCGCGATTGCCGGATCAACTTGAGAGAAACAGGAACTAGGGCTCAAGAACTCAAGAACTCAAGAACTCGAAAACTCAAAAGACTTTTGACTGGGAGCGAGCGGTGAAAAGGTAATCGAGTAAGTTCCAGAGTTCTTTATTTATAACCCAAAACTTTCCGTTTGTTACCGTTTGGGCTCTGCCTTTTCGCATTCTCGCCTGTTATTTTCCTCCGAAAATAACGCCTCATATAACTCCGTTAGAACAGGAACTAACGGTTATATTTTCTAAGTCTAAAAAGACTTTCGAACTTCCTGAGTCAGTTCTAAGTTAGTTCGAAAAGTAATTACTTTATGACTGATTCGAAGTTCATATCTTCATGTATTTCGGAGATAAAACAAAAATTAATAACCCCTATGATTGGTTATCTTTTCTTTCCGTATACTGCTCTCCTAACGTTACAGGCTAAACGGAGAAGCGTATTCGAGGGGCTACTGTTGGGGGAAAATATCCCATCTTCGGGGTTATTGCCAAAGCAACATGAAGACAGTCAACCAGTTCGAAGATACTCCGAAGGTCATCTTCGAAGGCAGCTTGGACCCTCGTCAGGAGTCCGAAGACTGGCATTGGTTCGAAGTATATCTTCGAACCAAAGCCTTCCAAGATCTTTTCTGCCAGCTAAGATGGAAGATTTATCTTCTATCCCATTAGATTAGTCTTTTACCATTTTAGCCCTGTTAAGGAAACCGAATAGTTTCCTTAATGTCGGTTGTAATAGAGGGGTAAATAGGTCTTTTCCTTAATGTTGAGCCTATAAATACCCCCCATTTCACCCTGTAATAAGGACCGATTTACAAGTGAATCAATACACACTTTCGAACTATTCTAAGCTATTATCCTTTCGGAGGCTTAGAACAGTTTGCTTCGCAAACACTTCGTTTGTTAGTTTCTTTTCTACAGAAACCTGTTAGCGTAATCTTTTACGCCAACAAGGATAAACTTGGATTGGTGGAGAATCTCGACGTTGGCGATCCAAGGCTCCGGTCCGGCGGATCAAAACCTTGCAATCGTTACACCACTGTCTCTGTTGGTTATCAACCACGCAGGATGCGATTGACCTCGCCACGAAGGCTAATTCCTGCAAGCGAACCCAAGAACACAAGCAAGAACAGGAAGGATACAAGTCGAATGCCAAATCACAGACAAACGATGATAAGGTTAGGTTTCACAAACGCCAATTGTTGGGGGAAAATATCCCATCTTCGGGGTTATTGCCAAAGCAACATGAAGACAGTCAACCAGTTCGAAGATACTCCGAAGGTCATCTTCGAAGGCAGCTTGGACCCTCGTCAGGAGTCCGAAGACTGGCATTGGTTCGAAGTATATCTTCGAACCAAAGCCTTCCAAGATCTTTTCTGCCAGCTAAGATGGAAGATTTATCTTCTATCCCATTAGATTAGTCTTTTACCATTTTAGCCCTGTTAAGGAAACCGAATAGTTTCCTTAATGTCGGTTGTAATAGAGGGGTAAATAGGTCTTTTCCTTAATGTTGAGCCTATAAATACCCCCCATTTCACCCTGTAATAAGGACCGATTTACAAGTGAATCAATACACACTTTCGAACTATTCTAAGCTATTATCCTTTCGGAGGCTTAGAACAGTTTGCTTCGCAAACACTTCGTTTGTTAGTTTCTTTTCTACAGAAACCTGTTAGCGTAATCTTTTACGCCAACAGTTGGCGCCGTCCGTGGGGAACTTAGTCCAAAAAACTTCGTTCTCTACCAACTTCTTGCATCATGCCTCCTAAGCGGAGCGCACCTCGCAATCCCACTCGGAGGTCCTCTCGGATCTCCGGAGAGATACCCTTCGACACAGTCGAAGTCGGAGGGTCTTCGACTATCCCTCCACCGCAAACTCCGCAAGGGGCTTTTATCCCTCGAGGATACGAAGCCTCTCCACCAACCCCTTCTACACTCCGACCGCCCGGAGCCACTCTGCCACCCTCCATTCCGATCGGAACTGATCATACCAGTTCTCAAGACCCGGAAGGTCCTTCCGGAGGAGATGAAGATAGCCTTGGAGACATGGCCACTCAAATGGCCAATCTTCAAGCCGAGGTAGCAAGGTGGCGACAGGAGGCTGCGAACAGGCTTCGCCCTCAAGCCACCCCAGCTATCCCCGAAGTGCACGAAGACGACGATCTCGACTATCCCGAAGCCCCGGAGAACGCCTCTTACGACAATGAATCTCCGTTGCATCCCGAGCTTCAGAAGGTTCGCTTCGATCCGAGGTTCAAAGCTTCGAAGCTTAGCAAGTATGCCGGAGACGAAGATCCCAGTGAGTTTGCGCGTTCTTATGCCCTAGCAATCGAGGCTAGTGGCGGAGACAGAGAAACTATGGCGAAGTGCTTCCCGTTAGCCCTCGAAGGAGTGGCGTTGAGATGGTTCTGGTCTTTAAAACCAGGATCAATCACGTCATGGGTACAGCTGAAGAAGAAGTTCATAAGTAACTTCCAGGGTACCTTCGTGCCCCCCATGTCGACTGGAAGCCTTTTCCAAGTGAAACAGCTCCCCGGAGAAACATTGAGGCAGTACTTCAAACGCTTCGCTCACACGAAGTCGCAAATTCGGGGGCTGTCCACATCCTCGGTGGTTGATGCGGCTCGGGAAGGTGTCAGTCATAAAGGCCTTCTGGATAAATTGCATCGGAAGAGCATCACCACAGTATCACAGTTGATGTCGTACTTCGAGGAGTACTCGAAGTCAGAAGAAGGTTGGCTTCGGAGGACTACTGCTACTTCGACAGTGTTGACAGAAGTTAAAGCAGAGGTGAAAACTTCGGCCCCGCCGCAAGAGCCAGTCCCCGAAGTACAACATGATAGAAGAAGAGGGCAAAAGCACCCTCGTTCTGAGGTCTTAAACATTGCACCCCCGCAGAAGTTTGCACCAAGAACTCCGCAGCCTGCGGGGAACAAGTCCGGCGGCTGGAGGCCGCCAGGGAAAACGGCTGGCAAAGGCCAGACCCTTTTTTGCTGTATTCATGGAGAGAACCGAAGCCATGCAACTGACACCTGCAAGGCTATCCTTACCCTTCGGGGAGAATACTTGGAGAGAACTTCGGGTCGAGGTAGTACCGACCGAAGTCCAGCAGCAGCAGTGCGCTCGGAGCCGGTCCAGGCGGTAGCGCGGATAGAAAATCTTGATGCTGCAAGGAATCCTCCGGTGGCCAATGTTATGCCACCTCCGAAGCAAGAAGAAGGGCAAGATAGAGGGAAGAGAGTAGTTCTCCCTATCTCCGGAGGAGGTACTCTCGGAAGCATGTCCAAGAGACAGCGAAGAGAGTACGTCCGAGAAGTAGGCCACATTGGGACTTCGTCATCTGCAGCTGCAATGCCGGAGTGGTCTCATGTTCCAATATCTTTCTCTGCGGAGGATGCAGCTGGTATCAAGTTCCCGCATGCAGATCCATTGGTTATCACTGCTGATATTGCCGGAACTGAAGTCCGAAGGGTGCTAATCGACGGAGGTAGCTCGGCAGATATCATATTTGTACAAGCCTTCGATCAGTTATGCATTTCCCGGAAGCATCTTCTCCCAGCGGCTCGTCCTCTGCAAGGCTTTGCAGGACCTCCGCTAGATGCACTTGGCCAGATAGGCCTGGAAGTAACCTTCGGAGAAGGTTTACTAGCCCGAACTGAAGAAGTTATCTTTGATGTGGTGGATGCCCCGTATGCTTATAATGTTATCTTTGGCCGAGGCATGTTGAATCAGTTCGGAGCTGTGGCGCATCACAATTACTTGTGCATGAAGATGCCCACACAATCAGGAGTTCTGACAGTCTTCGGAGATCAAGCCATAGCTCGGAGAGCAGAATATGGTCATGGTCCTCCTCTTGATCCGAGGCAAGTAAACAGTGTCCAAGAAAATGGAGAAATTTTTTCAGCCTCCTCCGAAGCTTCAAAGAAATCATTTCCAAGACCAAGTCCCGAAGGAGAGATTGCAACGAAGGTCATTGTCAAAAATGGTAAAGAATACACTTTTCAGTTTGGTAAAGATTTACCTCCCGAAGTTGCAACTTCCTTGGAAAAGGTTGTAGGAGAAAATTTGGATGTCTTCGCCTGGTCTGACGAAGATATCACCGGAGTCGATCGGGATATTATTGAGCATAGCTTGCTTGTAAACCCGAAGGCCCGGCCTGTTCGACAAGGGCTCCGGAAGATGTCCGCAGAGAGAGCTGCTCTAGCTAAGGACGAAGTTGAAAAACTGTTGAAGGCTGGGATTATCAGAGAAGTGGCCCATACGGAATGGCTAGCCAACCCAGTCTTCGTTAGGAAGAAGTCTTCCGGAAAGTGGCGCATGTGCATTGATTTCACATCTTTGAATAAAGCGTGCCCACGTGACCCCTACCCCATGCCCCGAATTGATCAACTAGTTGACTCCACTGCAGGTTCGGAGTTACTAAGCTTTCTCGACGCGTATTCCGGATATCATCAAATATGGTTGAAGCGCGAAGATGAAATCAAGACGAGCTTTGTAACTCCTTCGGGAGTCTTCTGCTATGTAAGAATGCCCTTCGGCCTAAGAAATGCCGGGGCTACTTTTTCAAGATTAGTTGCTAAGGCTCTAGGTCATCAACTAGGTCGCAATGTGGAGGCCTATATGGATGATATTGTAATAAAGAGTGCTTTAAAGCACCAACATAGCCTAGACTTAGCAGAAACATTCAATAGCCTTCGGGCATGTGGCATCCGCCTTAACCCCGAAAAATGTATATTCGGAGCTAAGGCTGGAAAGTTGTTAGGGTACTTAGTTTCAAGCAGGGGAATTGAAGCTAGCCCTACTCAAATAACTGCGCTGCAGAAGATGGCTCCTCCGGAGAATATAAAGCAAGTGCAAAAGCTGACCGGACGTCTGGCTGCACTTAGCAGGTTTTTATCAAGATCTGCGGAGAGAAGCTTGCCAATCTTTAAAGCTTTGAAAGGGTCCGAAGATTTTGCATGGACACCGGAGTGTCAGAAAAGCTTCGAAGATATTAAAGATTATCTCAGCAATCTTGCTACACTTACGGTGCCTATTGCGGACGAAACCCTACTTCTGTATCTTGCAGCCACAGGCTCGGCAGTCAGCGCAGTCCTTGTCAGAGAAGCTGATATCAATGGGAAGTTGGTCCAAAATCCTGTCTATTTTGTATCCGAAGCATTGTCAGGAGCGAAGACAAGATACTCCGAACTCGAGAAGTTCGTTTATGCTCTGATAATGGCTTCGAGGAAGCTAAGACATTATTTTTTGGCTCACAATGTAATTATACCAACTTCGTATCCTTTAGGAGATATGCTCCGAAGCAAAGATTCCACTGGAAGAATTGGAAAGTGGGCAGTAGAACTAGCACCCTTCGGCATATCTTTCCTGGCAAGGACAGCTATCAAATCACAAGTCCTAGCAGACTTCGTAGCAGAGTGGACTCCACCTGCGAAGTTGACTCCGGAGAAATCAGATGACGGAGTCTGGACTGTTTACTCCGATGGAGCTTTCCAAGCATCCGGAGCAGGCATTGGGGCAGTATTAATTTCTCCATCAGGACAAAGAGCAATGTACTCCGCAAGACTCAACTTTAAGTCTACCAATAATATAGCGGAGTACGAAGGAATATTACTGGGACTCCGGAAAGCACGTGCTCTAGGGGCTACAAGGATAATTATAAAAACAGATTCTCAGATAGTAGCAGGGCACGTAGACAAAAGTTTTCAAGTCCGACATCCACAGCTTGCAAAGTACTTAGAAGAAATTCGCAAGATCGAAGCACATTTCAAGGGTATTTCCATTCGGAGTATACCAAGAGCTGAAAACGTGCAAGCGGACATTTTAGCGAAGGCTGCTGCCGGAGCTGTGGATGTGCCTGACGAAGCTTTCTACGAGGAGCTCAGTATACCTTCGGTGCCACAAGTTGCTTCTGCAGAGATTCTCTGCATTCCTAGTGCAGATTGGAAGGATTCAATCATAGAACTCTTGCAAGGAGGAACGAATTTGCCCGAAGAGCCCCAATTATCAAGATTAAAGCTCAGAGCAAGAAACTATCAGCTAATCAACGGTATATTATACAAGGCCGGAGTATGTTCCCCTCTACTCCGATGTATATCTCAAGCCGAAGGCCAAGAAATTCTTCGAGAAATTCACGAAGGCCTTTGTGGAAGTCATTTAGCCCCTAGAGCTCTGGCAGGAAAAACACTTCGCCAGGGGCTTTATTGGCCCACAATAACAGCTGATGCGGAGAGCTTAGTCCGCACTTGCCAAGGATGCCAGTGGATGGGTCGACGGAGTCATCGCCCACCAACAGCTCTTCAAGTCATTGCTCCGGTATGGCCAATGGCCAGATGGGGTATGGATCTAATTGGTCCCTTTCCGTTAGCAAAGGGAAATCTGAAGTTCGCAGTGGTAGCTATTGAGTATTTTTCTAAGTGGGTCGAAGCAGAGCCCTTAACAGCTATCACTTCGAATAATGTACAGAAATTCTTCTGGAAAAACATTATTTGTCGGTTCGGAGTGCCTAGATATCTCACAGTTGATAATGGAACGCAGTTCGACGCAGAACCCTTCAGGAAGTTTTGCGAAGACTTAGGCATTCAACTATGTTTTGCTGCAGTGAGACATCCTCAGTCAAATGGAGCAGTTGAGCGAGCCAATGGAAATATCTTATCAGGGCTAAATCGAAGAATAGTAGGATTATCAAAGGGACTGTGGACCGAAGAGCTTCCGAAGATTCTGTGGTCCATTCGGACTACGCAAACAAGGTCCACAGGTTTTACTCCGTTCAGACTACTATTCGGAGATGAAGCTATGACTCCAACGGAGCTCAAAGGAGGATCACTTCGCAGCACCGAACCAGACATAGAAGAAGAAAGACAAGCTTCGTTAGATTTATCAGAAGAGACAAGGCTTCGAGCTGTAGCTAATTTATCAAAGTATCATCAGCAGACGAAGACTTGGTATGACCCGAAGGTTAAGCTCAGCGAGTTAAGACCGGGTCATCTTGTTCTACGAAGCATTATAGCACCAGGGAAGTTAGGCAATAAATGGGAAGGTCCATATCTAATCGTCCGCTCGGGGCGCCCTGGTTCATTTAAATTAGCTAATTTAGAAGGTGAAGAGTTAGCACATACTTGGCATGCGGAGCACTTAAAGCGATACTTCGCATAAGGGCTCCTTGTAATTCGTTTGTAATCACCTCTAAATTAATAAAGCATACACCCTGATAGTTGCCTTCCCCTTGACACTCCTAGTTTCCCGAGCGGACGCGCTGGGACGGAAGTCGATCGAGAGGGAAGTGTCATTAAGCTGGGCTGTATTTCCGGACTTCGTACCCTTAAAGTCGAAGCCTCCGGTGTGGTGGCTGAAATCCATCCGGAGCCCAAGCTGATACCTTGTAGGCATCCGTAAAAGAGCCAATACCACATTCTACGGAGTCCAAGCTTCGGCTGGTAGACTTCCGTAAAAAGAGCCGAAGGTGGCCAAAATCTGCGGAGTCCAAGCTGCAGCTTGTCAGACTTCCGTAAAAAGAGCCGAAGGTGGCCAAATTCTGCGAAGTCCAAGCTCCGGCTGGTAGACTTCTGCAAAAAAGAGCCCAAGTGGCCAATTTCTGCGAAGTCCAAGCTCCGGCTGGTAGACTTCTGCAAAAATAGCCGAAGGTGGCTACAATTTCTGCGAAATCCAAGCTCCGGCTGGTAGATTTCTGCACAAAACAGCCGAAGGTGGCTAAAGCAAAACAGCATTTAAGCCACGAGCTTCGAATGATTGTTCATATGCGTCCAAAGTGACAAAAATTTTTTTTAAGACATTAAAGTGTCCTGGAAGTTATCTCAATTGATCTCTTTCAAGAAATAAACAAAGGTACCAAGTTACCATTTTTTCTGACTACAAATAGTCAAAGACATTTCATAAGATTTCAAAAGATCTTTAAATAACAGAGGGGCTCCGAACCCCCAAGAAAAATTGTACTCCGAAGTTTTCCTTTGTGCATAACCATCTTTGAATACAGTTCGAAGTTGCTTATACCCAAAGAGGGGCTAGTAATATGGAGACAATTTTAAATCGGCATTCATTATCAAAACAAATGTATTTACAAATTACATTATGAAAAATTGGTATCTATACCAAGAAGGAATCGGAGACCTCTTCGGTCCCGAGAGCTAGGGGTGGAACGACTATTTCCAACATCGGAAGTTCTAAGAACTTTACGTTTAACTCTCTTCCTCCCCTTCGAAGCTCTAAAATCCTTCTGCTCTTGTTGAAGCTCGGCCCAAGTTCGAAGCCGTTCGGGGCTTCTCTCCCAGCTTCTAAGATCTTCAGATCTCTTATTTTGGGCTTCACCTTCGTCTTCGGACCACTTAGTGTCTTCAGAAGACGAGGTGTTTGCGTCGCTCTCCTTATCTTCCTCTTTAATATAAGACATTATGTCTTTGATTACTTCGGGCGCAATAACGCCGGAGTCATCACGAGGGATAAGGAATCGAGGACGTTTATAACTCTTGAGAAGTTCGAAGGTGTTCCATAGTGAGCGAAGTTCGCTATTAAGTTCTAACACTTCGACATCTTCCACAAGAGGCAAAGCCTAAAAATATGACAAACAAGATTTTCATTGATAAAAATTTACAAACATCAACTTTACATAATCAAAAAATCCTAAAAAATCCTAAACCTGCGGATTCGGAGGAGGCTGACTGCTCGAAGCTTGACTCCGAACTTGCTTTTGGCGTTGGCCTTCGTCAATCCAAGCCTTGATCGCAGATCGACCTTCGGCTCTCCATGAAGTCTGGAAGGCTCGCCAAGCAACAGCTACACTTTCGGAAGGCTTTAAAAGTCGGTCGTCGTCGAAGATGATGGAGCCCTGTGCGCTCGGAGTGATTGATCGGCCCAAATCCTCGTAGTAGCGAAGTATTCCAAGGGCAGACACTTGTCCGGAGAGTTCTCCGTAACGTATGCCTGCCGTCTTCATTTGCTTCGCTGCTCCTTGGATCCTCTTTAGCCGGCGCAGCAGAGTTACATTGTCATCCGAAGGTAGTGATCCAGTAGTACCGAAGTACTCCAAGACACCTAACATTTGTTCAATGACCTCCGAAGCCACCTTCTCCGACTTAACCTTTTCTTCAACAAGCACATCCTTGGCCGAAGTCGTTTCAGCTAAAACTCCGGAGATTCTAGCGTTCTCCGTAGCCAAAGCATTCTTTTGAGTTAGGAGCTGGCCAGCCTCTTCTTGCAGCCTTACAAGTGCGGAGCCCTTCGCAGCATCCTCCGTCCGCAGTCTTTCAATTTCTGCTCGAAGCACAACTCTTTCTGCTTCGAGCTCTTTCCTTGCAGCTTCCAAACTTTGCCTAGCCCTTCGCTCTGCTGTTATTACATTGTCCATTTGAGATACTCGACCTTCGGAGAAGCTAAGATTTCTTTGAAGAGTTTCGTTCTCTTCCCGAAGTTGAGCAATTTCATTTTCATTCGACAAAGCTGCAGCGCGGGCTAAGACTGCTTGCTAAAAAAAAAAAACGAGAATAAGAAATTATTCATACATAATTCATTATTTGGTTCGAAGATACTTTATACCTGATAAGCTGCTCTTTCCACAGCAAGGCTAAGCTCCGAACCCTTCACTCTACTTAAGCGGGCTACCAGTTCTGTTTCCCCGAATTGGCGACTGGCTGCACCCAAAGGTTTAACCAAAGTCCCAAGTCCGGTTTTCTCCTCCAAAAAAGGAGTTATGAGAGGAATCAATTTCGAAGCTTTCTGGTCAGCCCTGCTTAGCGAAGGTCCGGAGGTCTCTTCCGAGGCCCTTGGAACTTCAGAAGATGGCCCCCCCTCAGTCGATTCACTTTCGTCCATTGACTCAGATGAAGTCGATCCTTGAGCTGGGAGGGGCTCGATGTGTCTTTTCCCTCTTCCAGGCCCCGGTAGAGCAACTCCCGGTTGCGGCCCCGAAGCTGTCGAAGGTCTTAGAGTTGTATCTTCGAGGGATACTTCGACAGCAGGAGGCTCTGAAAAAACCAAAAATATTACACATTGTATAATTTTGCAGAAATTGATAAGAATTAAGCAAAATTTACCTTCGATATTCTCTGGAATATCAAGCACCGGGCTGATCGGAGGATCATAAGTGTAGTCCTCATCCGAATCAGCCGTTAAATCTTGGGCTACAGGAGCATCGTCCTGAAGAGCCCTTGTTACTTCTTCGAGAATCGAAGCCATAGTGACTTCGACTCCCTCTTCATCCGCAGGCACTCCGGCCTGAGTTGTGTCTTCCTGAACTACCGAAGTCATTGGTTGATCAACATTTTCTCCTGACTCCGGTATGTTCGCAGGCACTTCGGCCTCATTCACACCCATAGGGGCTTCACTTTGATCCTCTTGGGTATCCGGAGCTCTTGCTTCTTCGATGTTGGCTTGAGGCTCCGGAATACCTGCAGTATCTTCGATGTGAATATTTCGTTGAACTGCATCTTCATCAATTAATTTTACTAATAAAATACCTTCGTCTTCTTTGGAGCTAGAACCCGAAGCTCTTGAGCTCGAAGGTACGAGTTTCTTCGGCTTCCGAGCCACTTTTTTCGTCGGAGTCTTTGCGGAGCTGGATGCTCCAGCTTCGGCTACTCTCTTTTTGGGTCCTTTCTCTTGAGGCACCCAGTCCATCAGAGGGGGCGGAGTTAACTCCAACATTCCCCATACTCTGTTAAAACGCTCCCAACTTCCGACTAATTTGATTCGCCATTCCTTTTCTGACGGAGTTGGAGCACCCAAAATCTTCTCCGAAGCCTTTATAATTTGCTCCGAAGTAATAGGGGCTGAAGAAGCTACAAAAAAAAATAACTCAAGTTAATCTTTCTTCGAAGTAAATATGTATTATGCATGTTGGTTTCGAAGTTACCTGCAGGGCTCGAAGTGTAGTTTATCTTGCGGAGACCGCCTTCCGAGTCATCTTCGAAGGCGATAGGCCAGTTGGCCATCAACGGAGAAATTTGAAGCCCGATGAACTCTTCGGCTAAATCCCGCATGCTCAACCTTTTGCTGATTTTCTGAAGCAAGTTAAGGCGAGCTTCGAGTTGGCCTTCGTCAGGTTGCACTAAGGCTTCCTTCCGGAACTGTATTTCCTTGAGGGGACCGGCCAAAGGATTACCCACCCCAACTTCGGCATAAAACCACCTTAGCACCCAATCGGTGTACCATCTGGCATTGGTGGCCTTAGCAGGAAACTGAAGGGCGTATTCATCTCGGAGCCTAAAGTTGATGCTACCGAAGGATACCACTACTTTTTCACCTCCCGGGCCTACGAAGGTTTTTGGTTGACATGTAGCCCTATGTAATGCAGCGAAAATCTCTGCCCTTCCTTCACACCCTTCGGCCCTCAGCGCCCATTCGAAGATAGCCAGTCTAGCTACCGCATTCGGAGATAATTGGGGGAGGGTTACGTGGAACAGATCCAATACCTCCGCCAGGAAGTCCACTGCAGGAAGGCCCAAGCCAGCTTCGAAGAAGGCTTCGAATACCACTACTTCTCCGGGTCTTGGCGCTGGAATCATCTCTTTGCCTGGCTTCCGAATCATAACTCCATTACTGATTCTTCCTCCCGCTGCGATTGCCAATGACTCTCTTTTGCAGGTAGAAGCCCCCAACTGGAAAGATTGATCCAAATACTTTGTCGATGGCGGGCACAAACCTTGGTCTTCGGCGATTTGGGGATTTCTCCCCCCTGCAGCCATGGACATTGCTGCTTGCATCGAGGGTTCCGCCGCCAATGTTGCCGCCGCTGCTGCTGCGGCTGCCTGCTGCCGAGCCAAGGTCGAAGGCGGCGCAGATCCTTTGGTCTTCACCATCGCGATTGCCGGATCAACTTGAGAGAAACAGGAACTAGGGCTCAAGAACTCAAGAACTCAAGAACTCGAAAACTCAAAAGACTTTTGACTGGGAGCGAGCGGTGAAAAGGTAATCGAGTAAGTTCCAGAGTTCTTTATTTATAACCCAAAACTTTCCGTTTGTTACCGTTTGGGCTCTGCCTTTTCGCATTCTCGCCTGTTATTTTCCTCCGAAAATAACGCCTCATATAACTCCGTTAGAACAGGAACTAACGGTTATATTTTCTAAGTCTAAAAAGACTTTCGAACTTCCTGAGTCAGTTCTAAGTTAGTTCGAAAAGTAATTACTTTATGACTGATTCGAAGTTCATATCTTCATGTATTTCGGAGATAAAACAAAAATTAATAACCCCTATGATTGGTTATCTTTTCTTTCCGTATACTGCTCTCCTAACGTTACAGGCTAAACGGAGAAGCGTATTCGAGGGGCTACTGTTGGGGGAAAATATCCCATCTTCGGGGTTATTGCCAAAGCAACATGAAGACAGTCAACCAGTTCGAAGATACTCCGAAGGTCATCTTCGAAGGCAGCTTGGACCCTCGTCAGGAGTCCGAAGACTGGCATTGGTTCGAAGTATATCTTCGAACCAAAGCCTTCCAAGATCTTTTCTGCCAGCTAAGATGGAAGATTTATCTTCTATCCCATTAGATTAGTCTTTTACCATTTTAGCCCTGTTAAGGAAACCGAATAGTTTCCTTAATGTCGGTTGTAATAGAGGGGTAAATAGGTCTTTTCCTTAATGTTGAGCCTATAAATACCCCCCATTTCACCCTGTAATAAGGACCGATTTACAAGTGAATCAATACACACTTTCGAACTATTCTAAGCTATTATCCTTTCGGAGGCTTAGAACAGTTTGCTTCGCAAACACTTCGTTTGTTAGTTTCTTTTCTACAGAAACCTGTTAGCGTAATCTTTTACGCCAACACCAATGCAGCAGCCAATCGGTCCGGTGCAAGAGGCGGGATCTAAACACACAAGTGTAGATGCAAACAAAGCAAAACCTAACCCTAAAGGCGGCTGGAGTGAATATATAGGGCGTGGGCAGCCTGTGGAAGGCGTACAGACTTGGGCTGTGGGCTAGAAGATGTACAGACTCAGACTATGGGCCAACACGGCCCAGTTCTGTCACGCAGGACTGTTTTGAATACATAGGTCGACTAGAGACACCAAATGAGACGAAACCAACGGAAAACGATCCGTCTTCTCCTCCGCTTTCCAAAAAGTCCAAGAATGCGCCAATCGGACTTCGTATGAGGAAGTTATGCCCATTTTGGTGCATGGTGGTCGATGTAGTCTGAACCAGCGACAGCGAATTCTTGACTTCAAATCATCTGTGCGGCTCCGTCTTCAACTCCAACTCTTCTATTCCATCTCCCATGTTCCTAAGCAACAAAATATCACTAGTATTCAGTAGCATCCTGTCCAAACAAATATTAACATAGTTGCTAAGGAAAGAATTAACCTCATGGTTCAAGCGACGGGCACGGGCGCGTGTGATTAGTCCTTGTAGTTGAATTGTAGGTGGAGGCTCCATGTGTGTATCAGGCGAAGTGATGTCCTCATCATCCTCCCCCTCTTGAATTGGAGTCGTACTCGAGTCAAGCTCATCGTCATCTCCCAAATAGGGCTTTAAATCTGAAATGTTAAATGTGGGACTAACCCCAAAAGCTGCAGGCAACTCAAGTTTATATGCATTATCATTTATCTTCTCAAGCACACGGAAAGGACCATCAGCACGAGGCATCAATTTAGACTTTCTCAAATCAGGAAAACGATCCTTGCGCAAGTGCAACCAAACAAGATCTCCTGGTTTGAAAAACATCTTCTTTCTTCCTTTATTTGCGTTTTGAGCAAAATAGTGTGCCTTCTTTTCTATAACTTCCTTGGTCTTCAGATGCATAGCTTTCACAAACTTTGCACGCTTTGTTGCCTCCATGTTTGCTCTCTCTTGAAAAGGAAGTGGCAGCAAATCAAGTGGTGTGATTGGCTTAAAACCATACACCACTTCAGACGGGCACAATTGTGTTGTTGAGTGAACAGCTCTATTGTAAGCAAATTCAACATGTGGAAGGCAGTCCTCCCATACTTTCAAGTTCTTCTTAATCATTGTTCGCAGCAACATGGAGAGTGTACGGTTTACCACCTCTGTTTGACCATTAGTTTGCGGGTGACAAGTTGTTGAAAATAGCAATTTTGTGCCAAGCTTGGCCCACATTGTCTTCCAAAAGTAACTCATAAACTTCACATCACGATCTGAAACAATGGTTCTAGGCATCCCGTGCAATCTCACAATTTCCCTGAAAAATAAATCAGCAATATGTGAAGCATCGTTGGTCTTGTGACAGGGAATAAAGTGTGCCATTTTAGAAAACCTATCCACTCTTACAAATATGGAGTCTCTCCCCCTCTTTGTCCTAGGCAATCCCACAATAAAGTCCATGCTAATATCTTCCCAAGGTGCACTAGAAACAGGAAGTGCAGTATACAAACCATATGGGTTAAGTTTGGACTTAGCTTTATGATATGTGGCACAACGCTACACAAATCGTTCAACATCTCTCCGCATCTTTAGCCAATAAAAATTATTGGACAGCAGGGCCAAAGTCTTTTCTCTCCCAAAATGTTCCATTAATCCACCGCCATGTGATTCCTGCAACAACAGCAAACGTACGGACGAATCTGGAACACATAGCTTGTTAGCATGGAACAAGAACCCGTCATAAACATGAAATTTTTTCCAGCCTTTCCCATCATTACATTTAGTGTATGGTCCAGCAAATTCTTTATCTACAACATACAAATCTTTCAAACATTCCAAATCTGGAACGTTGATATCAAGTTGAGATAAAAGAACAATCCTACGAGACAATGCATCAGCAACCACATTTTCTTTGCCATTCTTGTAGTTCACAATGTATGGGAAAGATTCAATAAATTCAACCCATTTAACATGTCTAAGGTTCAGTTTAGCTTGCCCTCTCAAATATTTTAGTGCTTCATGATCAGAATGTATAATAAACTCCTTAGGCAAAAGGTAATGTTGCCAAGTTTCAAGCACACGCACTAAGGCATATAATTCCTTATCATAGGTATAATAATTCAACTGTGGACCATGCAATTTCTCACTAAAATAGGCCACGGGTTTACCTCCTTGTAGCAGCACACCTCCTATTCCAAAACCACTAGCATCACATTCTAACTCAAAAGGCTTACTGAAGTCGGGTAGCTGAAGTAGAGGTGCATGTGTAAGGCGATCCTTGAGTGTGGCAAAAGCTTGTTCTTGTGCTGGTTCCCAAGTAAAAGTAACTCCCTTCTTGGTCAACTCAGGTAAAGGGCCGGCTATGGTGCTGAAATCTTTCACAAAACGCCGGTAGAAACCTGCAAGACCAAGAAAACTACGTACTGCAAGGTTAGTTTTAGTTGCAAGCATGACACGTCCTTTCAGATTAATAGCTTGTGATGAAGAAGGAGAAACAACTTTATCTTTTTGTTGCCTCGAAAGTGTTTCAGCTACTTGCTGATTTTCAGAAGGTTGTTTGCTCTTTTGTGAGTGCCTAGCACGTTTTTCTTGTTCAAATTTCACAATTTCAGCAGGAGTCATAGGAAGCAATGTAAATTTCTTTCCTTTATACATAAATGTGTACTTATTGCTCCTACCATGGTGTGTAGCATCAGTATCATATAGCCAAGGTCTACCAAGTAATAGAGAACATGCTTGCATTGGTACTACATCAAAATCAGCAATTCCGAAGTATGTACCAATGGAAAATTCGATGTGAGCAGTTTGTGTTACCATGAGCTTACCGCTATTGTTGAACCATTGCACGTGGTAAGGGTGTGGATGTGCACGTGTGGGAAGTTGAAGCTTAGTTACCATGTCGAGGCTCACCAAATTGTTACAACTACCGCTGTCGATGATGACATGCACACGACGGTTATTGACGAGGAAGAAGGTCTGAAATAGATTGTTCCGTTGTGCCTGGTCATCCTGGTCCATGTGAGTGCTCAAGACACGTTGTACAATAAGTGCTGCCATGTTAGTGAAAAGACAAAGCAACAAAGAATAATCCTTATGTAAAACAGCTAGGTGGGGTGGTGGATGTGTGGTGGAAGCAATCCGTCAAGCACCTTACCCATGCTTGCAAGTGTTCTTACCACGCTGCAGTGAGGTCACCGGCCTACAGGTGATGAACCAAGTGGAGGGTGGTGTGCAATTGCAAGAAATGAATCCTGTCCTGACCAAGAGAAAGGTGTAGCTTGGAAGGCAAAGTGAGTAGCAAGGATTAGCAATAGTAATAACAGTTAAACCAAGTTCAATAAGTGTTCCCTAGTACTCGTCAAAGTTGCTGGCCTTAGTGCTCACAATGTGAAAATTCAAGCAATAGAGGGAAACTATGTGCCCAAAACTCAAATGGAAGAAAAAACAGGCCAAATTCAGCTCTCTGCAGATCGGACAAGGGATCAGACAAGAGATCGGACAAGCAGAATCTGTTACCGCCGCTGATAATCTGTTACTGCTGCTGATCGGACAAGGGATCGGACAAGAGTTCGGACAAGCAGAATCTGTTACCGCCGCTGATAATCTGTTACTGCCGCTGATCGGACAAGGGATCGCTTCTTCTTCTTTTTTTTCTCCTTTTTTCACTCTATTTTTTTTGAACAAGGATGACCAGAGATGCAACCACAAAAATTGGCACCTGCAACTGAGGTGGGATGTGGCTCACAGAAATTCAACAAGTTCGCTGACCGGCGAGCAAAAACTTTGACCAATTTTTTTCTTTATCTTCCTGATTTTTTTGGTGATTTTGGTGAGGGCTAACAGGGGAACCGTGTTAGGGTACCCACCCAAATTGGGTCAGGAAGACGCTCAAAAAATTTCAGATTTTTCTGCCAAACGAGCGAAAAGTTATGCCTATTTTACCGAAGGGGGGTCACAAAGACTCGATGTGGAAAACGAATAGGGTTGCGGGAGGGGGGTTTTTCGGTGGGGAATTTTGTGAGACACAAGACCAACTACTACTCAAACAACACAAAGGGATTACTAAACCAGCAACAAGACTCGACCAAGAACACGAACTCAACAAAGTTAAAACTGAAATTAAAATCGCAAGGCACAAAGGGGTTCTCGGTGGGGATTTTTTTGTGAGGGTTTTCTGGACTCTAGGTAAAAATAAAAGCAGATCGAGATTACCTAACGGGGAATCTGAGCTCTGATACCAACTGATGGGGGATTTGGTCCCGATCTTCCGCTAGGTAAAGGATAAACTTGGATTGGTGGAGAATCTCGACGTTGGCGATCCAAGGCTCCGGTCCGGCGGATCAAAACCTTGCAATCGTTACACCACTGTCTCCGTTGGTTATCAACCACACAGGACGCGATTGACCTCGCCACGAAGGCTAATTCCTGCAAGCGAACCCAACAACACAAGCAAGAACAGGAAGGATACAAGTCGAATGCCAAATCACAGACAAACGATGATAAGGTGAGGTTTCACAAACGCCAATGCAGCAGCCAATCGGTCCGGTGCAAGAGGCGGGATCTAAACACACAAGTGTAGATGCAAACAAAGCAAAACCTAACCCTAAAGGCGGTTGGAGTGAATATATAGGGCGTGGGCAGCCTGTGGAAGGCGTACAGCCTTGGGCTGTGGGCTAGAAGATGTACAGACTCGGAATATGGGCCAACACGGCCCAGTTCTGTCACGCAGGACTGTTTTGAATACACAGGTCGACTCGAGACTCCAAATGAGACGAAACCAACGGCAAACGATCCGTCTTCTCCTCAGCTTTCCAAAATGTCCAAGAACGCGCCAATCGGACTTATGATGAAGTTATGCCCATTTTAGTGCAAGGTGGTCGATGTAGTCCGAACCAGCGAATTCTTGACTTCAAGTCATCCGTGCGACTCCGTCTTCAACTCCAACTCTCTTATTCCATCTCCCATGTTCCTAAGCAACAACATATCACTAGTATTCAGTAGCATCCCGTCCAAAGAAATATTAACATAGTTGCTAAGGAAAGAATTAACCTCATGGTTCAAGCGACGGGCACGGGCGCGTGTGATTGGTCCTTGTAGTTGAATTGTAGGTGGAGGCTCCATATGTGTATCAGGTGAAGTGATGTCCTCATCATCTGCTCCTTGGCAGCCTTCATCTCTGGAGATGTCAAGGGAAGGAGGTGCCGCTCTAGCAATTAATCCTCGGTTCCTGTAGAGGCAAGCGGTCACAGTGGTGGTGGCGACGATGGCCCCAAATCCTGCTAAAACTCATGGCTCCCGAAAGCTCCGACCCACCTCAGAGAGATTCTCAGAGCAAACCCTGGTGCTGGAGAAGTCGGCCTACATGGATGAGTCGATGGCGAGCGCAGTCTGACACCACCTCGGCCCTGTCATGGAAGCCAGACGGCCGGGGTTGGACACCGTCCTGGAGCCGCGCGAAGGCGAGGTGGTCATTTTCAAGGCCTTTTTTGACGCCGGGCTCATGTTCCCTACTTCGGAGCTTCTTGCGGGAGTCCTTGATGCATTCCACCTGGAGCTACCTCAGTTATCTTTGAACGTGGTCGCCCGTCTGGTGATCTTCGAGTGGGACATGAGGGCCGAGGGCTGTGAAGGGAGGGCTAAGGTTTTTGCGAAGATGCACGAAGCCTACTGCCAGCCGAAGAAGAAAGGGACTTGGTGCTGGCGTACGGGAGAATCAATTTCTAGCTCTGAAAGGAGTATGCCTACTTCTTCCCAGCGAAGGGTATAAATGAGCGGTGGTACCCAGAGTGGATACGCCGCTGGTTCTACATGGCGGTCGGGCTGGACTCCTGGCTGGCGGGACCCCCGCGCCACATCTGGTTCCAGAAGGAAGTGGATATCGAGGTCGACGCCGGCTCGGTCTCCGCCCGCATCTGGCTCCTTCAGATTGTCGCCCGCCGAATGAGTATGTGGGATCTAACCTCGGAGTTTGTTGCCCTCGAGATCCTTCCCTTGATGGAGATGTGGCCCATCTCGCTCCAGAGCACCCAGGAGTGGTCATCTTCGGAAACGTTCTCCAGCTCGATAGGTTTTCCCTGCTTCATTATTCCCGCAATGGGTAGATCACGACTTGATAGGTTAGTTAAGATTCTGAAAGTACCTCCTAACCTTGTAGGGTCATGCGTGGTCAAGACCATGGAGTTGGTTGTGCGCGTCCTCGATAAGATCCTCGGGGCTCCTACTCTGGCCAAGCGCAAGCGGAGGATGGAGCTTGTGAGGTCCTGGGAGTGGTTCAACCACGTGTGGATCTCCCTCCGGATTTCTCCCCCACGTCTTCTGGATGTGGATTTACCTTTTCTGACTCTGAAGTAGAGGGGGGTAGACCCCGACGTGGCAGGATCTTCTAAGCGCCCCGCGAGAAAGACTTCGAAGGGTCTGAAGCGCCTCTCCTCCATTCTCTCATCTAGCTCCACTTCGGAGGAGGAGTCCTTTAGCGAGGGAATGGGAGCCGAGCTGGACGCTCTAGCTCCGGATCTCAGTATCCCCACGCTCGGTCAAACTGCACATGACAAAAATGGCGTTGAGGCTTTGGTCTTGGGGGGACCGCCTCATCCTCCCTTGAGAACGGGGCCAGAGAGAGGCAACGCGGGGGCGAGGGTTGCCTCATGGATTGCCTCGCCCCTGGCATGGTATTAGAGGAAGTCCCAGCCAGCTCCTGCAGGAGCCCCGGAGTGGATAGCTTGGCCCTCGGGGGATTGGCCGATCCCCTATCGGAAGTGGTGGGGAACACCAACGTCGTGGCCGAATTGGTCGTCGCGCTGGGTGGCTCTCCGGTGAAATGAATGGACGAGTTCTTCTACCGGCCTCAGTCCCTGGCTACCGTGCACTCCTCCAACCCTCTATCCGAAGGTGGGAGCGAAGGTAGGAGGCTTTGCGCGGGCTGCCCTTGGATCCTGCAAGTTTCATATGCTTACTGTTAACCATTTACCTTTGCTTCTAGACAGGTGCTTCGGGACGGGGTTCCACCCCCAGCTCCCGCCTCCCTAACATGATGCCGGGCTGAGGGCCGGAGTCCCCGTCAAAGTGGTGGCAGTCTTGGGGTCTGACGAGGAGGTGAACTCAGGCAGAGTCCGCAGGGGTGCCATTCTGCAGGCCGAAGTCCCTCCGGTCATTGACCCGGGGCGTGCGCATGCATGCGCACCTCTCCTGGTCCCGTTTGTGAAAACTAACTCAGCGTTCACGAAGCGGACCATGCCCCTTCATCAGGCTTACATGGGCCCGAGGAGCACCGAGTTGGTGTCGGAGATCAGCCGGTCGGACGGGGCCGACCTTAATCTTGCTATCGAGAGTGCAGCGAGCCAGGTGGCCCCCTCGGTGTTACCGAATGAGCCCATTGCTCTTCCTTCTTCCCCCAACTTACCTTCGTGCTTGTTTTCATGTGAAGTTGGTCGCCTTGGCCTAGGGAGCACTAGTGTCTCTCTCCGCAAAGTGGGGCAATCATGAGCGTGAGGCCATGGGGCTTTGCAAACACGTCGAAGCGGCTGAAGAATCCACACAGGAGCTCAGGGCCGAATGTGAGGCCCTAACCGTCGAGACGGTGAAGCTCTCGGTGCAGGATGACAAAGTAGACAGGCTCCATGCACAGGAGATGGAGGTCATCGGCCTTCGCGCCTAAACTGCTGAGATTAGGTAGCTCTGGGCTCGGGCTACTGAAGCAGACATACTGCGTGCCCAGGTCGCAGAGGTCGAAGAGCTCCGGGTCTGGGCCGCCGAAGCCGACACGCTCCACGCCCAAGTGGCTGAGGTCAAAGAACTCCAGACTCGGGATACTGAGGATGATGCACTCAGGGCCCAAGTCGCTGAGGTCGAGGAGCTTCGCTCGAAGGCGGCCAACGTCGTCGAAACCCTGAGGGTCCAGGGAATCAAGCTAGAGCGGACGGTCGAGGACCTCTTGTCCAAGAATGAGGCTGTTGGAACGACGGATCGATCCAGCAGGTTTCTGTGGTGGATGGGAATAATGGAATGTTGTGTGCACTGTATTCTCGGATCGTGTGTTTATTACAACTGTAGTTGGGGGGTATTAATAGGGCCCCCCCCCCGTCCTGAGGACCAAACGCTTCTGGACCGCTAACCGCTACTTGGCCTGGCACTGGCCAGTAGTACAGACAAAGCAGACTATGCGCAGTACAGACAAGAAGATTCGACTCTGACAGCGTATCAGCCATGTCGGGCGCTGCTTGCGCCATCCGACATGGCGCAGAGGATCGCGATCCTGTCCCCCTATAGGCTTGACTAGTCTTCTTTCCGCCTAAGCTCCCTCCGGGACCACAGCTCGGTCCGAGGGACGGCCTTCGGCATTCTTCCCCGGGGGATGGCCCCCGGCATCTTCGGTCCGGAGAGTGGTCTCCAGCCTTCGGCCAACGACCACTCGGCCGGGAACCCCCCGGAGTGTCCGAAGCCTCCGAAGACCTCCGGCTTCATCGCCTAGAGGTCCTGGCCCCTCCGGCGCTAGGCTTCAGACCCTCTGGTGGTGGCCCCCTTCAGCCATCAGGATTATCTCCCCCAACAGTAGCCCCTCGCTTCTTTCCTCTCGAGAGACCTGCATTAAGAGAGGGTGGAAGCGCACACGATAATTCCGATAACTTTCATAATGAAAATCACTTACACAGAGATGTTGTATCCTGCTGCGATGCGGTCCTCCCCGATTGATGTGGAGATGCTTCGAGACCGCCAGGCGCCTGAGGATCCGGAGGCCGGGAGTCACCTCGAGGCACCCTCGGCAAGTTGATATCTCCCCCCTCTCTCGGAGGGGGGAGTTTGACCGGGCCCACTGGGCACCCACGCACCTTTGACTGCATGGTTCCGAGCCCGAGGAGGTGGCCAAGCGCCGCCTGAGGCAGTTAATGCCGCGCGTGCACACACGGCGTCGAGGAGGTGAATCGTCAGGAACTGGCGCACCCGAGGCGCCGGTTGGATCTTAAATGCGGGCGCTGCGCGACCGTTACGCGCACACGCTGAGCGAGCGGAAGATGGATCAGCGGCGGCCTTGTGCTTAAATATCCCCTACCGCGCGGCCTATCCTTCCCCCGCCCACTTGTCGCGTTCTCTCTCCCCACTCTCGACAGCAATCGCCTGCTCTCTGAGCGCTTACTCCTTCCTTGCCTCCTTTCGCCATGGTGAAGAGTGAGGCCCCAGCCGTGGCGATGGACCCCCACTTCTTGCAGCGCCAGATGGTGGCGGCGGTTGTAGCGGCTGCGACGGCGTCTGGTCCAGGAGAGGCGCGTGACTCGCGAGAGCTCCGTCCTGCATCGGAGCGGTTTCGGGAGCAAACTCTGGGGCTCGGTCCGTTGGCGTGCATGGACACGTCGATCGAGCAAGTGACCAGGGCCCGCCTTGGCCCTAAAACACTGGCGAGGAAGCCGGGCCAGGAAGCAGTCCCGCAGCCGCGAGAGGGCGAAGTCGTCGTCTTCGAGGCCTTCTTCGACGCGGGACTGGGGTTTCCCGCTTCGGAGCTCCTCGCCGGGGTGCTGGACGCCTTCAACCTGGAGCTCCCGCAGCTATCCCCGAACGTCGTGGCCTGCCTCGCCATCTTCGAGTGGGCCATGCGCGCCGAAGGCTGCGAGGGGAGGGCGGAGGTCTTCGCGGAGATGCACGAAGCTCTCTGCCAACCGAAGAAGAAAGGGGGGCAGATTCTTGCCTTCGGGAGCATTAACTTCCAGCTCCGGAGGAAGTATGCGGACTCCTTCCCGGCGAAGGCCATCAACGAAAGATGGTACTCCAAGTGGGTGAACCGCTGGTTCTACATCCACGTGGGGCTCTGCTCCGGTCTCGCCGGGCCTCCGCGCCACATCTGGTTTTGGAGGGAGGCGCGCGTCGGGGCCAACGCCGGCTCGATCTCCGCAAGGATCCAACTCCTCCAGATCATTACCCGCCGGATGAGCATGCGGGACCTGGCGGAGGAGTTCGTGGCTCTCGAAATCCCTCCGCTGAAGGAAGAGTGGCCAGCGTCACTACGGAGCAGCCAGGACGAATCAACATCGACAGAGCTCTCCCGCCAGCTTGGTAAGCTTCCGCACTCCTTAGCCTCGTTTCCTTCTTCCATGCTTCGAAAAGTACTCCGGCCCTGATCCTCGAATGCAGGGTCACTCGTCGCCCGGACCACCGAGGAGGTGGCCCGCATGACGGAGCGGATCCTTGGAGCCCCTACTCCGGCCGAATACACCCGACGGCTGGAGCTGGTGGGCTCCTGGGAGAGCGTTAACAGAGTGTGGGGGGCACTTGAGCTCTCGCCTCCGCCTGTCCCGGAGGGGGAGGTCCTTCGGGCCATCTCGAAGAGGAAGGTGGCTGATCCCGACGGTGGCCTCTCCCCTCGGTGCCTCTCCAAGAAGAAGAAGGTGGTGAAGGGCCCGAGGCGGCTTTTCCCAAGCCACTCCTCCGCCTCCCACTCCGAATGGGGGTGCTCTAGCGATGGGGCCCGATCGGAGTAAGAGGACCCTCCGGTAGCTCCGGACCCGAGCCAATCGGTCCGGCCGGGCACCGGAAGAGTTGGAGACGCTCTCCCTCGCGCGGACCCTACGACGCCTGCGCCGAGGACCGGGCAGGAGGCACCAGCCACCGAAACAAATCCGCCCCCCAAGACTGCACCCCCGCGCGAGCCTGCTTCGGAGGGGGTCTCCGTCGGCTCCCGAGGGAGCAGGGAGACAGACAGTCTGGACCGAGGAGGGTTGGCCGACCCGCTCGGTGCCATCGAGGGGAGCGCCAATGTGGAGGCTGAGCTCGCCGCGGCAGCGGCGGGCTCCCCGGTGAATTCGATAGACAACTTGTTCTATCACCCGAGACCTTCGGGGCACGCCAAGCTTTCGGGGGACCTCGCCGAGGTCGCGAACGAAGGTACGCTAACTTGCCCAATCCTTTTTCCAAAACGCCGGGTCTTCTCGTTCTCAGCCATTGTTTGCTTCGAGCAGGCACGTCCGTCCAGGACGTCGATCCAAACGTTCCACCCTCCAAGGATGTTGCGGACTTGAGGTCTGGAGCCCCTGCTAACACGACGAGGGCCTCGGGGCCGCGGGGCGGGATGGAGTCCGTAGCCTTTGAAGGGGCTTCTTCGTAGGCCGTCGAAGACGAAGGGATTCAACCCCGACCACCCTCCAGCCCTCGGGGCGCGCGCTCTAGCGTGCCCCTCTTGTGTCCCTACTTGGCGGACAACGAGGACTTCGCGTCCAAGGTGGCTCCAGTCCACGACTATTATCTGCGCCTGCGCGAGGCTCCGGTGATAGACGAGCTGGGGCTGGCAGATGGAATGGAGCTTGGTAGGGCCATCGAGACTGCTGCGGGCCAGGTATTTTCTTGGAGTGCCCTTCAACAAGCCCCTAGCCTTCCTTCTTTCTGATCCTCTTCTTCGCGCAGGTAGTCGCGCTGGCGCAGGGATCGCTGCTTTCCCTGCTCTCCGAGCGCCAACGCCACAAAGCAGATGCTTCGGGGCTTGCTGCCCGAGCGGACGCCGCTGAGAGGCTGGCCCGCGAGCAAGCAGCGGAGATCGAAGGCCTTCGGCTCCAGGCCGCTAGGGTCGAAGCGCTCGAGGCCCGGGTGGCGGAGATGGACTCCCTCAAAGCCCGCGTTGCAGAGCTAGAAGGGCTCCAGGCTCGGGCCGCTAGAGCGGACGAGCTGGAGGCGGAAGTCGACGCCCTTCGGGCCCAAGCCGCCGAGGCGGAGAGGCTTCGGTCCCGGGCCGCAAAAGCGGAGCGACTCGAAGGAGAGGTTTCCGCACTCCGGGCTCAAGTCTCAGAGATAGACAATCTTCGAGAGGCGGTAGCTAACGCCGAGGCCCTCGGGGCCCGAGTGCTTCAGCTGGAGCGGGCTGAGGTGGACCTCGTTGCCCAGAACAGGGAGATAACCGAGGCGCTCGCGGAGGTGGAGAAGACGGCGGCTGACACAGTGGTGTACCTCAGGAGGGTGCTGGCGCGCTATGGCACTGGGTGCGGCGCGTTCGACATCGCCCGGGAGCCCCTGGTCCGCCGGGTAAAGTTTATCCAGGCCGCCATTCGGCAAATAAACCTCACCGTGTCGAAGTACGATGAGGTGTCAGCTCGGGTGGCCGCCTACGGAATTCTCCGACACCTCGAGGCTTCTGGGCTCCCTCTTCCTTTACCTTCGAGTCCGCATCCGGTCACCTTCATAGGGGACCACCTCCGATCGCCGAGCCCGATGGTGACCCAATCTTGGAGGGCGCTTAAGGCGATTTGGCAAACCGAGGGCCCCGAAGCGATCAAGACCTGGCTGGAGGAGGCGCTTCGCGCCGGCGGTCCTCCGGCTCCTTCGAAGCCTTCGGCCTCGGCCCGCCAGCCAGATCCGAAGGTGTAGCTCCCTCAAGACCCTCGCGCTATATATCATGTAACAGTTCCAGAAACTCGGTCATGTATTAATAAAGAGTACCTTTGGGGGTCATTCAAGGTATCCATGCTTGTGATTGCGATGTCGAAGTACTCGAACTTGACGACACTCTTCGACACCGATGGGCTATCCTCGAAGCCCTGAGAGCGAACCGGCCTGCACGCTTTGCCCTTCCTCGTGGTAGCGACGGGCACGTGGACCCTGACGTCCTTCAGGGGGTTCTGAGCCTTGTCAAGGAAGAAGAGAAAGGGCTCCGCGCTCCATCTTCATCTCTCGAACCGGTGGACTGGTCTGACACAGAAGCTGGTCCAGGCGGCGCGCCCTCCGAAGGAGGCAATCTACGCAGCTGGGCCCAACTTCAAGAAGACCAAAGGACCTTTCGAGCCCAGAAGAAAGAGGAGGAATGGCGGAAGAGGAAGGAGAGGTCCATGCGAACCGTGCCGGGGCCTCAGGCTAGAGCGGGCTCTGGCCCTGGCGGTTCGTCCGATCGAGGGGGCCTCCGGTTCCTGCTTGGCTTGGATGAAAACTTCTCTTAATCCTTCTACCTTGTTCTTGATTCGTGACAAACACTGTATGCCACCTTTTTCTCTTTTTTCAATATATGCGGTCGAGGCCTTTCTCCTTGCTCCTTTCCCCCTCCCCTCCTTAGCGAGTAGGCAGCTTGTCGGTTGGTCGCTAATCGGCTAGGAGGAAGGCGCGATGGGTATACTGCACCAACGAGGGTAAGGTACCTTGGAGCCGGAGCTTGGAACCCGAGATAGGGCGCGTCGATCTGGAGCTCGGAAGTCCATTGGGGGTACGTCGAGCCGGAGCTCGGAACCCTAGTGAGGGCGCATCGAGCCGGGGCTCGGAAGCCAATTCGGGGGTGCGTCGAGCTGGAGCTCGGGCCCCGAGTGTGGGCGCGTCGAGCCGGGGCTCGGAAGCCAATTTGGGGGTGCGTCGAGCCAGAGCTCGGAACCCGAGTGAGGTCACGTTGAGCTGGGGCTCGGAACCCGAGTGAGGGCGCGTCGAGCCGGGGCTCGGAAGCCAATTCGTGGGTGCATCGAGCCAGAGCTCGGAACCCGAGTGACGGCGTGTCGAGCCGGGGCTCGGAAGCCAATTCGTGTGTGCGTCGAGCCGGAGCTCGGAACCCGAGTGAGGGTGCGTCGAGCCGGGGCTCGGAAGCCAATTCGTGGATGCGTCGAGCCGGAGCTCGGAACCAGAGTGAGGGCGCGTCGAGCCAGGGCACGGAAGCCAATTCGTGGGTGCGTCGAGCCGGACCTCGGAACCCGAGTGAGGGCGCGTTGAGCCGGGGCTCAGAAGCCAATTCGTGGGTGCGTCGAGCTGGAGATCGGAACCTGAGTGAGGGCGCGTTGAGCCGGGGCTCGGAAGCCAATTAGTGGGTGCGTCGAGCCGGAGCTCGGAACCCGAGTGAGGGCACGTCGAGCCGGGGCTCGGAAGCCAATTCGCCTGGTGAAACTAAGCTTCTAGCATCGTTGTGCGTCCACCATGGGCGAAAACGTTCGCCTGATGATTTTATTATTTAATTTGGATACAAGAGCAGGCGTTATCGTCCGCTGGCAGGATACATTGATGAAATTACGGGAAGTAACGCTTCAGGTGCTCCGCATGCCAAGTATGTTTCAGTTCCTCACCTTCCAAGGTAGCGAGCCGGTAGGAGCCCGAGCGCCCAGAACCGGTCACGACGTATGGTCCTTCCCACTTGTTGCCCAGTTTTGTCGGGGCGGCCACCGCGTGAAGGACAAGGTGCCCTGGCTGGAAGTCGTTGTGCTTGACTTTGGGATCGTACCATGCCTTCGTTTGCTTCTGGTACTGGAAGAGATTGGCAACGGCTCGGAGCCGTGTCTCTTCTGCCAGGTCGAGGGAGACGGCGCGCTCATGATCGGCTTCGGGTGCTATAGCGCATAGCGAACCGGCTCGAAGCTCCGTTGGGGTCATTGCTTCGTCGCCGAACAGGAGGCGAAATGGGGTGAACCCGGTAGCTCGGGAAGGGGTGGTCCGGATGGACCACAAGATCTTCGGTAGCTCCTCAGGCCACAACCCTTTGGCTAGGCCCACGATGCGTTTGTTGAGGCCCGAGAGTATGTGGCCATTAGCCCGCTCCACAGCCCCATTAGACTGGGGATGCCGCATTGCGGCAAAACAGAGTTGGACTCCCAATCCATCGCAGAATGCCCGAAAGGCCCCAGCATCGAACTGCGTCCCATTGTCCAATGTGAGCTGTCTGGGTACTCCGAAGCGGCACACGATATTCTGCCAGAAGAATTTCTGGACGCTCCGGGATGTGATGGAAGTCAGTGGCTCGGCTTCGACCCATTTAGAGAAATACTTGACGGCGATGACGGCAAAGCGCAGGTTGCCTTTTGCTCTAGGAAATGGCCCAATGAGGTCCATTCCCCAACGAGCCAACGGCCATACAGGGGGAATGGGCTGCAGGCCGACCGGGGGTCGGTGACTCCGCCGCCCCATCCACTGGCACCCTTGGCAAGTGTGAACGAGGTCTTCGACGTCAGCAACGATCGTGGGCCAGTACACACCCTGTCGGAGAGCTTTGCCGGCAAGTGCCCGTGGTGCCAGATGGCTCCGGCACAGCCCCTCGTGGATTTCCCGGAGCATGGCCACTCCGTCCGAGTGGGAGATGCATCGAAGTAGCGGGGAACATACCCCGACTTGTATAGGATGCCATCGATGATTTGGAAACACCTGGCGCGGAGCTGGAGGCGTACTTGGTCCGGACTAGGACGATCGTCCTCGCTGCCAGTGAGCGTACGCAGGATGGGCTCCCGCCAATCGTCGCCGACCGTGCATAAGACTGGAGCTGGTTGAGGCGACGGCGGGAGCTCGGTTGATGCGGAGGTTGACGCCTCACCGCGAGGAGGCGCCGAAGGTTGGATAACTTCTTCGAAGAAGGCGCCTGGTGGCAAAGCTTGGCCTCCTGCTCCGGCTTTGGCGAGGGCATCAGCTTGGCCATTTTCGCCTTTTGGGATGCTTTGAACGGATATGGCCTTGAGGTAGGAGATGAGGTCCAGGTGCTGAGCCTGGAAACTCTTGTCAATATGCCCGGCAACGACCTGGGAATCGGTCTTGATTATAACGCGGGCGGCTCCGAGCGCGCGCGCCTTGCGGAGGCCCAAAAGGACTCCCTCGTACTCGGCGATATTGTTGGTAGCTTTGAATTTCAGCCGAGCGGAATACAAGGCCTGTTGGCCGGAGGGGGAGACAATGACTGCTCCAGCCCCGGCCCCCGAAGCCTGGTAAGCACCGTCCAAATAGATGGTCCAAACTCCTTTGCTTGCTTCGGCACCGGCGCGATTAGATGCCAGCGTCCATTCAGCGACGAAGTCGGCGAGGATTTGAGACTTGATGGCAGTTCGGGCGACGAAGGAGATCCCGAATGGGGCCAACTCCACCGCCCACTTCCCGATGCGGCCGGTGGCATCCTTGTTTCAGAACATGTCGCTTAACGGGTAGGCCGTCGGGATGATGACATCGTGAGCCAGGAAGTAGTGCCGAAGCTTTCGGGATGCCATGACGAGGGTGTACGCCACCTTCTCGAGCTCGGAGTACCTAACCTTAGCTCTAGAGAGGGCTTCGGAAACGAAGTAGACGGGGCGTTGTATCGACTTCCCGTCGAGTTCTTCTTCTTGGACCAAAGCCGCACTCGCCGCGCTGCTGGAGGCGGTGAGATAGACCAATATGGGACTGTCGGCCCAAGGCGTGGCGAGGGCCACAAGGCTGGAGAGATACTCCTTGATTTGCTCGAAGCAGTCCTGACATTCGGAGGTCCACTCGAAATGCTTAGAACCTCGAAGCGCCTTGAAGATGGGCAAGCTTCGTTCAGCTGATCTTGCTAAAAATCGGCTAAGGGCCACTAACCGCCCGGCTAGCTTCTGTGCTTGCTTCAATGCCTCGGCTGAGGGGGGGACATGTTTTGCAATGCACTGACTTCTGTTGGGCTGGCTTCAATGCCTCGGCTGGAAACCAGGTAGCCGAGCAACTTCCCAGCGCGTGCTCCGAAGACACATTTCTCTGGGTTGAGGCGTATTCCACACCGCCGAAGGCTGTCAAAAGTCTCAGCTATGTCCGTGTCGTGACGTTTCTTGGTGGTACTTTTGATGACGATATCGTCCATGTATGCTTCAACATTACGCCCCATCTGGTGGCCCAAAGCCTTGGAAATCAGCCTTGAAAAGGTAGCCCCGGCATTGCGGAGGCCGAAGGGCATCCGGACATAACAGAACACTCCCGCTGGGGTGACAAAGCTTGTTTTGACTTGGTCTTCAGGTTTTAACCAGATCTGGTGATAGCCGGAATAAGCATCAAGGAAACTGAGGAGCTCTGCTCCGGCTGTGGAATCGACTAGTTGATCAATGCGGGGCATGGGGTAGGGGTCGTCACGGGGGCAAGCTTTATTCACAGAAGTAAAGTCGATACACATGCGCCACTTTCCAGATGTTTTCTTCTGGACAAACACTGGGTTAGACAACCACTCAGTATGACTCACTTCCCGGATGACCCCCGCTCGAAGCAGCTTCTCTGTCTCTGCCTTGGCGAGCTTGGCCCGCTCGATGGAAAGCTTCCGGAGCCCCTGGTGGACCAGCCGAGCCTTTACGTCTACCGCCAGCGAGTGCTCAATGATCGAGCGGTCTACACCGGTAATATCCCCGTCGGACCATGCGAAGATGTCGAGGTTGTTGCGGATGATTTCTTCGAGCTGCGCCGATACCTCCGGCTCCAGACCCCCTCCAAACTTGATCGGGTACTCCTTCCCATCTTAGACCAAGATCTTCGTAATGACCTCCCCCTCCGGGAGAGGTTTTGCTGGGCGGCCCTTCTGCCCGGAGTCTCCGCCACCGGGGAGGCTGGCCCCTTCTGCACCTTCACGGACACTGTGAATCCGTCGTGGCTCCAGCGGCGGCGAGTGGCCGTACTCGACTCGACGGGCCACGGCCTGGTCGCCTAGGACCGACAACACCCCACCTGGGGTTGGCATCTTGAGGCACAGGTAGTTGTGGTGGGCGATAGCTCCGAAGCGATTGAGCATTCCTCTCCTGAAGATGGCGTTGTAGGCGTACGGAGCGTCGACCACGTCGAACAGGATCTCCTCGCAGCGCCGGAGGGGGGAGACGCCGAAGTTCACCTCCAGCATGACCTGGCCCAAGGCATCGAGCGGAGGGCCCACGAAGCCCTGGAGTGGGCGGGAAGCTGGCAGCAGATGCTTGCGGGACAGGCACAACTGATCGAAGGCCTGCACAAAGATGATGTCAGCGGAACTTCCCCCGTCAACCAGGATGCGACGCACCTCGACTCCAGCAATATCGGCCGAAATGACGAGGGGGTCAGCGTGCGGGAACTTGACTCCGGCGGAGTCCTCGGCGGTGAAGGAGATGGGAACATGGGACCATTCGGGGAGGACGGGGGAGCCGGACGTGCCGATATGCCCGACCTCTCGAACATAATCCCACCACTGGCTTTTGGACAGAGCTCCCAAGGCTCCACCTCCATAAATGGGGAGGATTACCCTTTTCCCCCAATCCGGCGCGTCTTCGAGTTTGGGGGCCATGGTCCTGCCGAACTCCGGGGTTAGGCCCAGGGCCACCTGCTCGTCGCGGCGCCCGACCACTTGGACTGCTTCAGGGCGAGGGGCAGGGTTCCCTTGGTCGGTGTAGCCACGGCCAGCACCACGTTCGAGGTACTCGCTTCGAAGGGCGAGTATGGTCCGGCAGGAGTCGGTATCATGGCTCCGGTTCACGCCGTGGACGCTGTAGTAGAGAGTGGACCCTCCGGGGAGTGCCCGAGGTGGGGCCTTGGCCCCGGAGAAGCGGCCCCCTCCGGAAGTGTGCTGGAGCTTAGCGGGGGCTCACGGGGTGATGCTGAGGACTTCCCCTCGTAGATGCTTTCGGCCCCGCCAGGAGTCTCGGTGGGCGTAGTCCTGCTGGCCGGGATCTTGGTGGCGGAATCCAAGAGCTGTGTTGGCTCCCCGGTCAAGGCCTGGAGGGGCTTCGTACGCCTTGGTGCCCGTGGCCCGGACAGGGGCTATCATCGCCTACCGGCGCACCTGGCCTTCTTCAGACCGGGCGTACTCTTCGAAGTACGTCATAAGCTGGGCCACTGAAGAGATGGGCTTCCGGTGGAGCTTGTCAAGGAGGCCCGGGTGGGTGACACCCTCCCAGGCAGCGTCGATGACCGAAGAAGCCGAGAGCCCCTTGATCTGGGCCTTGGTGTGCGCGAAACACTAGGAATATTGTCGCAAAGTTTCCCCGGGCTGCTGCTTTACTTGGAAGAGACTCCCGGTGGACATTGCGGCCGATGTTGTGGGGGCCCTCTAAGGGGTCTTGGAACGCTTCGGGATGTCGTGCGCACCCTTCGACGCCACCCGGGAGCCCCTCAGCCACCAGCTTAGATTCATTCAGGACACTGTCCGGCAAGTTGACTCCATGCCGTCCACATACGCGGAAGTCTCGGGGCGAGTGGCCACCCTCGGCATCCTCCATCATCTAGAGGCCACCAAAGGCGTCCTCCCAATGACACTAGGGACACCTCCGGTTGCCTTCTGGGGAAGTCACCTTCTTTCCCCGACCCCCATGGCTGCAAAGGCCTGGAAAAGCTCTTCAGGCGACCTAGAAAGCGGAGGGCCCGAGCGCGGTGAAGGCTTGGATGGACGAAGCCCACCGAACAAGCCTTCCTCAGCCTTCTCTGAAGCCTTCTTCTGCCGTTCCTCCTTCGGATCTGAAGGTGTAGTTTCTCCCTAGGGCCTTTTGTAAAGCAAGTCCTGTAATAGAAATTTCACAACTTATCAATAAATAAAGGCTACTTCTTTTGAAAACCGTTCAGGGTCCTTCTGATGCTTTTGACTTCGAGGACGAAGTACTTGGCAAGGATGAGACCCTTTGGCACCAATGGGCCATCTTCGAAGCCCTCAGGGCTGATAGGCGCGCTCGCTTTAGTGTGCCTCGGGACGACCGTGGGTGCGTTATCCTCGAAGTTTTGCACGCGGTACTAGCCTTTATAAAGGAAGAAGAGAGCTCCCAACGTCAGGCCAGCCAACAAGTCCAAAAAGGCTTCCGGTTCTTACTCGGCTTAGATACCTACTTCTCCTAGGATTTGACTCCTTACTTCGAGTTGTAATTGGAGCCTATTTATTTTAATAAAACTAGAGCATTATTTGCTTTGGATGTCTATATCACTTTAATAAATTCTAGCCGCTCCAACCTACTTCTCCTGCCCCTCCTTGTAGGTAGGTGACTTGTCGACTGTACGCATTGTGTTGTGAGCCGGAGCTTAATAGCCATAGGTTGGATGCTTCGAGCTGATGTTCGGAATTCGAATGCAGGATGCTTCGAGCTGGGGCTCGGAATCTAGATGTAGGATGCTTCGAGCCGGGGCTCGAAATCTGCATGTAGGATGCTTTGAGCCGGGGCTCAGCATCCGAATGTAGGATGCTTCGAACCGGGGCTCAGAATCCGTATTGAGGATCCTTTGAGCCGGGGCTCAGAATCCGTACGTAGGATGCTTCGAGCCGGGGCTCGGAATCTGAATGTAGGATGCTTCGAGCCGGGGCTTGGAATCCGTATGTAGGATGCTTCAAGCCGAGGCTCAGAATCCTTGGTGCTGGCCCAGAACACATTGATACCGTAGTGCATCCACTTTGGTAAAACGTTCCATCGGACAAATGTCTTTTATAAAAAAGAATGGGGATACATCATGTTGAAGGATAGAATAATTACATTGGAGTCATGCATAATATCGCTTCAAATGCTTCGCATGGCAGGTGTGCTTCAAATCTTCGCCTTCTAGGGTGGCTAATCTAAATGATCCTGGCTTGTTGGAGACAATGCAACAATGATGTACGGCCCCTCTGTAGGACCGAAAGTAGCGACCAGAGGGGGGTTGAATGGGCGCCTAAAAAGTTCTTTCGAAACAATGTCCTGCTCCCAACACCCAACGCACCTCAAAAGACTAAGCAGCAAAGCGTAAACAGATTGCCTAAGTCTAAATGTATCTATCCTAGAAATGACCAGTGTCCTACACAGAGAAACACCAATACAGTGCTAATAGGCAGATGAACAAGATATTCAAAAAACTGGCAGATCAAACTTCTCAGCAGATGATCTAAGTGTTCATGAAAAGAGATGAGAAGTTACTGTTCAAATTTGTCTCCTGTTCGAAACTTGGCGAAGCCTGCTTCGCAGTGTCGAAGCATGCTCCGCAGTGTCGAAGCCTTCTTCGGAGTCCCTTGTCGAAGTCTAGCGAAGGATGTAGTGGAAGTGCCGATGGTTTGTGGAAATTAGCCTCGTTCACGTGTGGCAGAATGCGAAGTATGCTTTGAAGCAAAGTATGAAAGTATCGAAGCCTGCTTCGAACAGTGTACTTCGAATCCTAGACTTCGATCAGAAAGCTTCGAACAAAGTTCACAGAAAACCAACCTTCGAAAGAGAAGCGAAGCCAAACACACAGCAGCAAGACCAAATCGAAGCCTACACTCTACCTTCGAAGCTAGCTTCATCGAGGTACAACTACCGAAGTGGTAACCTCCGAACAACAAACCAGCTTCGAATCGAAGTGTGTTGATGCTCTCACAAGAGATCGAAGCCTTGAAACATACTTCGAAAAACAAGCTTCGAACTCACAAACTGAGATCAATGAAAATGATAATAGTAGAACAATTTCTCAGAAAACATACCCCGAGCTAAGTCTACCAGAGAGACATGCTTCGACGCTAACTTCGAAGCCTGTCGAAGTATGCTTCGCAAAAGTGCCAAAGTATGTCAACGAACAAAAACTAAACACAGAGTATACTTCGAAGCTAGATTTAGAGTTCAAGTTCTAAGTCGAAAGTTCTAGCGAAGCCTTCGAAGATGTCAGGTTGAAGCCTGCTTCACAGAGCTGAATGACTTCGAACAGACAAGGGGGGCTTCGCCAGAAATAGCCAGAGAAGGACCAGGCTCTGTCTACTCGATCAAAAAGGCTATGCAAGAAAAAGCAAAGCTAGAGTACTAGTGCACTGTAGCTATAGGAAAGTAGTACTACTTGCTACAGTACGCATGAACTAGTACTCTCACGTGAAGAACAAAAACGAAGCAGCCAGAGAAGCATTCACTCAGGAATAAAATGGCCGCACGAAAAACGAAACTGCAGAGCTATTAACGAAATGCTGCACACACAACAGCAGGAATAAAATCATCAAGACCAGTGAAGAATCAAGATGAACTCACGAAGAAACAAGAGGAATCTTCCTGGCGGCGCACGCATGAACAGGAGAGAGAGAACACAGGAAACAAAATGACCCAATCCTTGATTAAAAGTGATTTCTTGAAAGGGTGACCTAACCCTAGGGATTGGGGCCCTATTTATAGGCTGCCCAATAGCTAGGAATATTCCACCGGCCCCTTAGGGTTTTTTACAGACGCTGAAATAAAAGGAAAAGACTAAACTGCCCTTAGGATATTTTTACAGACTCAACTGACTGACTGTGGGCTTAGGGACAAAATAGTAAACTCCTATTTACATATGACTTATCCGGAAGCTAAGCTTTCGTAGCGACTACGGCTTCTCTTCTAGATAGTCCAATATAAGATCAGCGGTCGTCAGTTTTGCGCCGAAACTGACAAAGCCTCCACCGACTTTGCACCAGGTACCCGGATTGGGCCGGCCCGACTCTGCAGCTCTCTCAGCCCGGCAATTGCTCACCACCCGTGTACCTGAGTCAATCCTGGTCAACATCCTAGTGGATCCTTTGCTGTTGCTAGCCCATGTACCTGGATTGGGCCAGCCCGACTTCGCGGCCCCTCTGCCCGACAGTCGCTCGCTGCCCATGTACCTGACTCACACGCTCGCTGACTATCGTTGACAATGACTCATCATATCTGGAGCCATGAGGCCCACGCTATTCAGCATGGCTCCTCACCCTCCCATTTGTTGCCGAGCTTCTTCGGGGCGGTGACGCTTCAGAGGACGAGGTGCCCCGGCTTCAACTCGTTTCGCTTGACTTTAGGGTCGTACCAGGCCTTCGTCTGGTTGTGGTACTTGGAGAGATTGGCTACGGCTCAGACCCTTGTTTCTTCAGAGAGGGCGAGGGAGATGTCATGTCCTTGCTCGGCTTCGGGTTCTGTGGCCCGTAGGGAGACGGCTTTGATCTCTGTCGGGGTCATTGCTTTGTCTCCAAACAACAACCGAAACAGGGTGAACCCGGTTGCCCTAAAAGGTGTGGTTCGAATGGACCATAGGATTTTGGGCAACTCCTCGGTCCATAGCCCCTTGGCGAGGCCAAATATCCTTTTATTGAGATCAGAGAGGATGTTTCCATTTGCACTCTCGATGGCTCCGTTACATTGCGGATGCTGGACTACAGCGAAGCACAGCTGCACTCCGAGTTCTTCACAAAAAATCTTGAAGGTGCCGGCGTTGAACTGAGTGCCATTGTCCAATGTGAGCTGCTTGGGTACCCCAAACCGACAAACAATGTTCTGCCAAAAGAACTTCTAGACGCTCTTCGAGGTGATGGCGGTTAGTTGCTCGGCTTCGACCCATTTGGAGAAATAGTCGATGGCGACGACGGCGAAGCGCAAGTTTCCCTTGGCTCTTGGAAATGGGCCGATGAGATCCATTCCCCATCGGGATAGGGGCCATACAGGGGTAATGCCCTGCAAGGGGGTAGGGGGCTGATGGCTTCGCCTTCCCATCCACTGGCACCCTTGGCAGGTGTGCACAACATCTTCGACATCGGCCATAATGGTGGGCCAATAAATGCCCTAGCATAGGGTCTTTCCTGCGAGGGCCCGCGGTGCCATATGACTAGCACATAGACCTCCGTGGATATCCCGGAGTACTTGCTGGCCTTCGAGGCGGGAGATGCACCAAAGCAGCGGGGAGCATACCCCAGACTTGTACATGGCTCCGTTGATGATCTTGTAGCATCAGGCTCTATGTTGGAGCCACGAGAGTTCAGGACCTAGATGGAGTTCATCAACACCCTTTAGAAACTTTAGGATCGAAACTTGCCAATCGTCAGTGGTTGTGGAGAGGACTTCGGCGGGTTCTAGAGGCGATGCCGGGGTATCCTCCGGTGCCCGAACCAAGGCGTCTTCTATCGGGGATATGGAAGGTTTGGTCAACTCTTCGAAGAAAGCCCCTGGAGGCAGTGCCTGGCCTCTAGTAGCTACTTTGGCGACGGCATCTGCCTACTGGTTATCGCTTTGCGGGATGCTCCAGACGAAAATCCCTTTGAAGGCTGGTTCAATCTTGAGGACTACTTCGAGGTATGTAGCAAGCTCGGTGTGCCAGACTTGGCAGCTCTTGTCTACGTGCCCGGCCACGTCTTGAGAATCTGTTTTTACAATTATCCTGGCGGCACCTAGCGCGAGAGCTTTTCGAAGGCCAAATAGCATGCCTTCGTACTCTACTATATTGTTTGTGGCTTTGAAATTCAATCGTGCAGAGTACAATGCTTGCTGCCCCGAAGGGGAGATGAGGACTGCTTCGGCTCTTGCTCCGGAAGCCTGGTATGCGCCATCGGAGAAGATGGTCCAAATTCCATCACTTGCTATATCTTGAACATAGCTTGTTGCCGGAGTCCACTCAACGACGAAGTCTGCGAAGATTTGAGACTTGACGGAGGTTTTGGCGACGAAGGTGATGTCGAAGGGGGTCAGTTCCACTGCCCACTTTCCTACCCTTCTGGTGGCATCTTTATTTCAGAATATGTCCCCGAGAGGGTATGATGTGGGGATGACAATACCATGGGCTAGGAAGTAGTGTCGTAATTTCTGGGAGGCCATGACGAGAGTGTAGGCCCCTTTCTCATGCTCGGTGTATCTTGTCTTTGCTCCGGAGAGGGCTTCGGACACGAAGTACACTGGTCATTGAACCAACTTCCCATTGGCCTCTTCTTCTTGGATTAAAGCGGCGCTTGCTGCAAAGCCGGTGGCGGCGAGGTAGATGAAGAGGGTCTTGCCACTGCGGGTAGTGGTGAGTGTGATCAGATTTGCAAGGTACTCCTTGATTTTATTGAAGCAGTGCTGGCCTCGGGAGTCCAAGCTAAGTCTTTAGATCCTCGTAATGCCTTGAATATTGGTAAGCTTCGCTCTACTGACCTGGCCAAGAAGCGATTGAGGGCCGCGAGGCGTCCTGCTAGCTTTTGAGCTTGCTTCAGGTTCTCCGGAGGTGCCATGTTCTAAAGGGCACTGACCTGGGTAGGGCTGGCCTCAATGCCCTGGCTCGAAACCAAATACCCTAGCAGCTTTTCGGCGCGAGCCCCGAAGACACATTTGTCCGAGTTTAAGCAGATCCCGCAGGCTCGAAGACTCCCGAACGTCTCTACTATATCTAGGCTATGCTGGTGCTTATTTGCACATTTGATTACAATGTCATCCATATAGGCCTCGATATTGTGGCTGATTTGGTGACCTAAAGCTCTTGCGATTAGCCTAGAGAATGTGGCCTCGGCATTCCTGAGGCCAAATGGAATTCTTACATAATAGAATACCCCGGAGGGAGTGACAAAGCTGGTCTTGGCCTAATCTTCCTGCTTCAACCAGATCTGGTGGTACCCGGAGTATGCGTCCAAGAAGCTAAGGAGCTCCGAGTCGGCCATGGAATCGACTAGCTGGTCGATGCGAGGCATAGGGCAGCAGTCACAGGGGCAAGCTTTATTTATAGACGTGAAATCAATACACATGTGTCATTTGCTAGAAGTTTTCTTTTGGACAAACACGGGGTTTGATAGCCACTCCGTGTGGCTAATCTCCCGAATGACTCTGGCTCAGAGCAGCTTCTCGACTTCAGCTTTGGCGAGGTTGGATCATTTGGAGGACAGCTTGCGGAGCCCCTGGCAGACCAGGTGATCCTTCGGATTGACCGAGAGGGAGTGCTCGATGATGGCACGGTTGACCCCCGGTATATCTTCATCTGACCAAGCGAAGATATACAGGTCATCTCTAACAACTTCTTCTAGCTTGGCTAGTACCTTCGGCTCCAGACCCCCACCGAACTGGATGGGGTACTCCTTGCCATCTTTGATGAGGATCTTGGTGATCACTTCTCCCTCCGGGTGCGGCTTGGCGGCGGGGCCTTTGGGCGGCCGGTGTTTAGTGGAGGGCATCAATGCCATCAGGGATTTCAACACCGTCCGAGCTCTCGCGGATGTTGTGGACCTGCCTTGGCTCTAGTGGAGCGGAGTGGCTATACTCCACCAGTCAGGCCACAGCTTGATCACTGAGGATGGACAGGACCCCTCCTAGGGTCGGCATCTTAAGGAACAGGTAGTTGTGGTGTGCAATGGCCCTGAAACTGTTGAGCATACCCCTTCCAAAGATGGCGTTGTAGGCGTAGGGGGCGTCGACGATGTCGAAGATGACTTTCTCGGAGCGTGAAAGGGGACCTTCTCCGAAGGTCACCTCTAGGCCGATTTGACCAAGGGTGTCGAGGGGTAGTCGTGCGAAGCCTTGGAGCGCTCGGGAGGCGGGGAGCAGGTGCTTCCTAGAGATGCAGAGCTAGTCGAAGGCCTATACGAAAATGATGTCAGTAGAGCTACCTCCATTGACCATATTGCAACGCACCTCAACGCTGATGACATCAGCCGTGATAACAGGGGGTCGGTGTGTGGGAACTTGATGCCGACCGCATCGCTAGCGGTGAAGGAGATGGGTACGTGGGACCATTCGGGGAGCGTGGTGGAGGTGGAAGCCCCGATGTGCCCGACTTATCGAATGTACTCCCTTTGCTGCCGCTTCGACATGTTGCCCATGGCCCCTCCTCTAGATATAGGAAGCACCACGTGCTTCCCCCCGTCCGACCTGTCTTCAAGCTTTGGAGCCAAAAACTTGCCGGACTCCAGGAAATGCTTTGGGGCACCTAGTTCATCACACCGCCCGACCACCTGGACAGACTCGATGTGGTGAGCAGATGGCGCCTTTGTTTTGGAGCCCCGCCTAGAGCTTCGCTCGAGGTAGTCGTTCCGGAGGGTGAGGATGGTTCGGCAGGAGTCGGTGTCGTGGCTTTCGGTTCTCTTAGTGGACACTGCAATAAAAATAGCTCTCCCGGCCGAGGGGGCTTTTGCGGATGGCTTCGAGCTAGACGGGTGGCCCCCTCCCAGGGCGTGCTGGAATTTCATGGGTTTGGGCTCAGGGGGTGATGCTGAGGACCGCCCCTCGGAAGTGCTTCCGCCCCCACTGTGAATCGCGGTGATGAGGATCTACTAGGACGGTGGCTGGGGCAGAGGGTGGTTCGTAGATCTCAAAGTATGTCATAAGCTGGGCCACCGAAGATATTGTCTTCCGGTGGAGTTTGTCGAGGAGGTCGGGGTTGGTAACGCCTTCGCGAGCAGCATCGATGATGGAGGAGGCCGACAGCCCCTTGATTTGGGCCTTAGTGTGGGCGAAGCGCTGCGAGTACTGTCACAATGTTTCACCAGGCTGCTGCTTCACTTGGAAGAGGCTCACAATGGACATGGGGGCCATGAAGGTCCCCTAGAAGTTGTTGATAAATTTCTTCTTCACGTGGTCCCATGACCTGATGGATCCTGGTCACAGCAACCAGAACCATCAGAGGGCAATACCTTCGAGGGCTAGGGGAAAGCATTTTTCCATCGTGTCCCAGCCTCCTCTACAGGCTTCTATCGCCAGGGCATAGGAGCGAGAAAATTATCTAGGGTTGAATTCCCCGGAGTACATTGGGAGCTTTGCCGCGTGGAACTTCGAGTCGAACCGCACCCTTTGAAGATCGGGGTGCAGTGAGGACTCTTCGTCGTAGGACATGTTCTCATCCTGCCTCTGGTTCCCCTGGTCTTCATCGTCACTCAGTGCAACGGCCTCGACCCCCATCATGTGCGAGGGTTCTAGGGGATGGACTACGGCTATCTGCCGCCATTTTCCTAGCTCGGCCCTCAGCCGAGCATTTTTAGTGGCCAAGGCCTCAGCCGGCCTCATGCTGCCTCTGGAGTTCGTCTGCGGGTCTTGTGAGTGAGCAAAGTCGGTCCGGAGAACCATAGCTGGGTGATTGCACGTGGGGTGGAGCCCAGCGATTGCCTCCTAGGCGGTCGTCGGGTTCCCCGCCGAGGGTCCTGCCGAGTCGGAAAGGTCCCGATCCCCTGGCACCTCTCCTGGTGCTGGGTCTAGAACTGCCCCTAGAACTGTGGGGGGCTGGCGGGGATGGCCCCTGGCCTCGAGGTCTAAGCAGACCTTCGGAGGGGGGCCATGCTCGCACCTTTCTTGGTCAACATGCTTCTTCCTTGGATGTAGGGTGGAGAGGATGTTAGCTTCTTGAACTAAGCTCCCCATGGACGGCGCCAACTGTTAGCGTAAAATATTACGATGACAGGTTTATGAGAGAGTCTAAAGTTGAAAGCTTAGCTCAAAGCTGTGTTCTTCGATCATGAGTTGTGTAACTGTATAATACAAAGAGGGGGTATTTATAGTGGAGCCCTACACTAGTCCAATACCCTCTGCCCCTCTGACATACGTGCGTCGTACAACTACCATGCCCCTAGCTGGCAGGGGTACAATTCTAACTATCTACCAGTCGTTTTATTGACATGGCTATAGTACCAATCACTATAGTGGGTCGCCATGGTCTCGCCGCATACCTAACCAGACTAGACAGGTACTGGCCACCCGTTTTGGCCTGTGGGATTGTAGCGCATCATAGATAACGCGCTCAGATTTTGACAGACGTCGCCTCCTCATGGTAAGATTCGCACCCCCTTGGGGCTTCGACGCAGCCATCTTCGGGGTCACCTTCGAATGGCCCTCGGAGTTCAAAGGCCTTCCTTCTGATCTCTGGTTCGGAGGCTTTCTCCGAGTCCTGGCTCGAGGCGGACATCGCCTCGAGCCTCATTCTGACTCCGGGGCTCCACGCTTTCAGGAGCTGAGTTTGGCCCAAGCCTCGTTGGGACATTCGACGCCTACGGCCGCACGACTCCTAGACTCTTAGAGTCGCGCCTCGGGGTCCGTGTTGTAGCCTTTATGCTTCCCGGGTACCTTCGGGATTATCTCCCCCAACAAGTCTCAAAGCTAAGCTCTGAAAGTGTGAGTACACTTCATCCTTGCTAGCTAAAAAGATGACCCAAGAGTAGCGAGAGAAATCATCGACAATGACAAGGACGTACCATTTTCCACCTGAAGAACTAACCTGAGAAGGATCTATAGTGTCCATATGGAGAAGTTCTCTAGGTTGTTCAGTCATCACCATATTGACTAGTGAATGCGAAGCAGCAATCATTTTTTCATGTCGACAAGGAGCGCAAACCAAATTCTTCTCAATTTGAGCTTGGGCAATCCTCGGATCTGATCTAGGGCACTCAATTGAGCAAGCAACTCAAAGCTCATATGCCTTAGTCTCCTATGCCACTTCCATAGCTCAGAAGTAGAATGTGCAACTAAATAATGAGAAGAACCAGATGACTCAGAGAAATCAGCTGCAAAAACTCTCCCAACTCTAAAAATTTTGCAAACCAAAATGCCATCTGGATTGAGTACATGCGAAGTATCGCGTTGAAAATGCACTTCGAAGCCCTCATCAAACAACTGAGACACATAGAGCAAATTGTATCCCAAATTTTCAATCAAAGCAACATCTTTGAGAGTGAAATTTGAGTTTATTCTTACCACACCTTTACCTTTCACTTTGCTTCTTCGGTTATTGCCGAAGGTGATCTGCTCCTTTTGCTTGGTTGTAGTGAGGTTGGAGAACCATGATAAGTTTCCAGTCATATGGCATGAACAACCGGAGTCCATGATCCACGTGCTCTCCAAGCCTCTATCTGGCGCCTACACAACATGAGATAGCCTCGATCGCTCAGTGCTGCGGTAAGTGAAAATGTGACAAGGTATCCAGCAATGAGAGACACAAGGAGTAGGCAAAGTAATAGTAGACTATCTATGCATAGTAAAAGCAGCATGATGTAAAGTGTGAGGTCTACCTACATGATAAACACCAGACAAATGATGAGGTCTCTCAACCCGTCGAGGTAAAAAACCACTAATACATGGTCTGGCACCATATGACTCATAGTGTAGACCACGAGGGGGTAAACCTCTTAGGTGAGCACGGGGAGCCTCGAAAACAGGACGTGAGTATGAGACAGACTCATGCATACCTAAAGAAGGGTGATGTATGTTCTAAAAACTCAACGCCTGATAGCATCGTTTATCCTTGATGCGATGAAAGCAAAACCCAACCAAATGACCCACCCGCTAGCAATATGAGCAATGAAAGACTCTCTTGGGGGTACTCACATGGGTCATAGGAGCAATCCCGCTAGGCTCCTTGGGATTCTGATAAGGGTTTTTCATGGGTGGAGGAGGTGGAATTTTCTTGGGAGGCTGGATAGGCTTCTTGGTTTTTGAAGGAGTGTCTAACTGGGCTCTCTCTTTCTCTAAGGTAGTGGGTGAGGAAAACACAATTTTGTTCTAAATTTTTGTGGTGTTTCTCTCAAAACCCAATCCTAGAGCTAACCCTACCCTATCAGCACACATCTTGGTTTTGGCCAAGAGCAAATCCACTCTACCCTTCCCTTCAGTGCATTTATCCACAACAGAAAGAAGGTAATTGTTTTCTTTCATGAGTTTTTCAACATGCTCTCTAACAATACAGAGTTGGTCCTTAAGGGTGATACATGTAGGGCAAGCAGGCTACACATCCCTAAAACACTCAGCTCTCTCCAATCTAGCCTCTAAATCATGAACATGCTTATCCCTCAGATTAATACTTTTAATAAGTAAAGGACAATTCATGCATTCATTAACAACATGAGAACTAGACTCCACCACCAAAAGCTGCTTCTGTGCAGTCTCAAGCTCAATAATAGTTTGAGCATGCATAGAACACAACTAAGCAAGCTCACCCATGACAACAGTGTAAGATTCACATTCAGCATCATCAATCTAAGACTTAAGCATGACATAATCAGTTGAAACAGATTTTAGCTTAAGTCTAAGGTCTTTTCTTTCTCTAGCGACCTGAACAAGTAATCTATCCTGACCAAGAACTACATTATTTAGTTCATCTACCTTAATGGAATGATGGTCATAGGATAGTGGTACCTCAGATAAGTCAAGCTCATCGTCGCTGTGAATGTTGTCGGCCATGAAGCAAAGGCCAGTAAAATCTCTTTCCTTCTTCTCCTTCTTTTCCTCCTTCCTTGGAGGCTCTTCCTCCTAATCAGAGCTCGACTCCTCCATTGAGGAGGTGTCGATGTCACTGAGTGTCATGAAAAAAGCTCTAGAAGTGGATTTAGCTACCCTCTTAGCCATATTGTCGCGCTTACCCTTTGTGTAGGTTTTTCTCTCATTCTTGTGGTGTTTGGGGCGCTCACTCTCTTCTCTCCTCTTAAGCTTAGGACAGTTAGCCTTGATGTGAGAAGTGTCACCATACTCAAAACACCCACTAAAGCCACTTCTCCGCTGATCCCGTCTCTCATTGTGAAAATGGGTGAATCTCCTGGCAATGAGAGCAAGCTCTTCTTCATCCAGAGTATCCACCTGCTCTATGGTAACAGAGACCGGGGAGGACAAAGCGAAACCACCTACAAGAACACAAGTGCTAGATCAGCTTGGTTCTACAGTGGTGCCACGGCTAGAGCCAGAAATTAGTGCCAAAGGCTGAGGCAAAGAATTTATGTGCCCTACAAGAGATGCCTTGGCAATCTCTGTGGACTTCAGCTTGCTGAAGAGTTCATCATATATCAATGTGTCATATCCTGTGGACTCCTCAATGCTGGATATCTTCACTTCCCATATGCTACAATAGAGAGCATAGAGAAGCTTGATAGCCCTATCATGATCATTGTAAGCAAGCGTCCTAGTGGACATCAAGTTACTCACTATCGCATCAAAGTGCGAAAACATGGCATCTATAAATTCGCTAGGGCCTTGCACAAATAGTTGATACTATTGATTTTATGTGCTATGGCGCCTAGCCTTGATCTGTGTAGAGCCCTCTTGAAAAACAATGAGTGTAGTCCAAATTTCTCTAGCTGTCCAGAGGTGTTGTACCCTATCAAACTAACTTCTGCTCAAGCCAATTAATAGTATATTTCTAGCTTTGGAGTTAGAATTATACTGATCCTTTTATGCCTAAGTAGTGCGAGTCTCAGGGATGGAGTATTGTGAATCCACAATATCCCATATTGCATTTCCTTGTCTTAGCAAGTAAGGCTCCATGCGCACCTTCCAGTATGCAAAATTAGTTTCATGGAATAGAGGTATTTTACTAACTCTGTCCATGTCACCAAAAGACCACAAAACCAGTTAAGGTCAACTGGCGATCTTAACCAAGCTAAGATACCAATTATTGGACCGAAATAGGTGACCAGAGGGGGGTGAATTTGAGCTTTTAAAATTCTCTTCTCCTGAATAGACTTCGAACACACCATTCGAAGTGTCTGGTTCATAGGTATTGAACACACTCTAAACACAGGCTTTGGGTAGGGTAAAAGTTCAAATTTCAGAAGACTTAGCCCGCACTCAGAAACCTAACAACGCACTGGACTCTGGAAAGATTGTGCAGGCTCCACACACTGAGGTGCCTTCGAGCAGACTTTGCACAAGTATGTTTCCCTTAGAGCTCCAAACAAATGCTCTGCACTAGTAACAGGTACTAGGATTCACACTTCGGAGTGTTCTAAACAGGAGCATGCAAAACTGACCGCATGGAAGACTTCGGTACGAGAAGAAAATAGGCTTCGAATGCAAACTTCACAAGGTGCTTCAATAGTAATCAGTGAGGACTAACCTCCAATTTACATAGAGCGAACATACACCAAAATAACTCACAAAAATCACACATATGTGAGATAAAACACAGTAATGCGAATAGACTATTTATAGGCACAACTCAGTCATGCGAACAAAATACTTTACCCCTAGGGTTTACATCGTTTTTGTCTCTGGCAGACACGGGGGGCAGATGGTAGTCTACTTTATTGCAAGCTCCTTTTGTCAGCTTCGCAGAGCAGAGAGTATCAGCCTTTGCAGAGTAGACACGATCAGCTTTTGCAAAGCAGAATCTTTCGGAGCCCCCTTTGCACACGAAGTGTGCAGAGGCTTCGGTGGCATGCTTCGAACTTGAAGGCCTTCACTCCACCGAACATAGTCTTCGATACATTGACGGTTTTGAGCTAGAACCATCAAAACCCTTGAGCCTTCACACCATCACCTCCAGATTGGACCACCATGGCTTTGAAGCTACTCCATGTTCAAACTACATCTGTTCGTGTACCGAAGCCATGCATGGCCGAAGTACATCAAGTCATCCACACTCTGAAGCCCCAACTTCAAAGTACCTTCATCACCTTCTTAAGTCCCTCCTTCATCCAAGGCCTTCGCATGAAGCATTTCCATAAGCACCCCTTCACAGTGTCTCAGCCCCGAGCACACTCCACGAAGAGCCTAATCCGGGCCATGCCTTCAATGCACCTCGACTTCTGAGACCTTCGTCAAGTGACCTTCCAAATGTCTCCGTCTAGAACACACTTGGGAGCCTTGCCTCATTCCTAAGGACTTCGTCCGCCAGCCTTCAAGGTTACTTTTTTGGAGTCCCTCTTTGAAGTGCCTCGCCTCCGACGACTTTGCCTCGGGGTACCTTCAGCCGGAGCCACCCTCCACACTTTCTGCCTTCGCCTGATGCACCTCGACCCGAGGACCGACCTTAACTCTGCATAGCCTCTGTGACCGAGCTCCCCACTTGCCTAGCATCAAGCTCCTTGCTTCACCCAGGTTCACCTATTGTGAACCGTCCGGTCACCTCCGAAGTCACCTGCACATCAATGACAAGCAGACAAGTGTATCCGATACCCTAGAGACCTCTCTGGTAAACACCCTCTGGTACACACTCTGGTGTACCACTAAAATTACCGAACCCTTCGATACAATCTCCGAAATGTATTCCGCCGGACCCCTCCGACAGACATACTCCATTGCACACTTGTACAACCATCATGCACCGAACCCTTTGGTGAAACACCTCCGAAACTTCTTCGGAGGGACCCCTTCATCTAGAAGGAAATTTGTCAATCACTCATCACAAACTTGAAACCAAGACACATCTCAACTTGGTTTCTCAGAAAGTAGATTGACATAAAAGTGTGATTCAAAACTAGGCTTTTGAAGTATTGATCTATTGATAGATACCCTTTGAATCGGCCTCACCCCTATATTTATAGGGCCTGGTGAGAAACCATGTTGAAGAATATGGTTTTGATATTCCAGATGTGATGAGTGATTGTCAACAGAAGTCAAAGAAAGGGAGAGATGAAGACCTGTCGTGTCTGAGGCACGTGTGACTCAAGTACACGGGCAGCGAGCGACGGCCGAGCAGAGGAGCCGCGGAGTCGGGCTGGCCCAATCCGGGTACATGGCTAGGAGCGGCAGATGATCCACTGGTCTGTTGACTGGGTTTGACTCAGGTACACGGGCGGCGAGCGATTGCTGGGCTGAGGAAGCTGTGGGGTAGGGTCAGCCCAATCCGGGTACCCGGTGCGAAGACGGTGGACGCTTTGTCAGTTTCGGCGCAAAACTGACAACCTATTATTAATTCATTTTTAGGATATTAATATTTAGTTTTTAAGTTTAGAATATTTTTATTTGAGTCAGGTGATTTTTTTAAGAATATTTTAGTAATTTTCGGAATTTATTTTAAAGTCAGTTTATTTTACCAGAGGGTAAATTAGTCTTTTCATGTATTAGGATTTGCCTATAAATAGGCCCCTATCCCCCTGGGGATAGATGAATGTTTTTCCCGTAGATCAATCTACAGTCCATTTTTGTTTTCCACCGAAAGTTTTTCTCTCTGAAATTTTCTTTATCGCCGGTACTATTCTCCACCGAACGGCGGCGTGGTGTTTCCTCTTCATGGCAGTGCTCACGTTTTGGCTGACGTGTGGCTCGCAGCGAAAACAGCAGTCGTGCGCTGTTTTTAGGCGGGCGGCAGTCCGAGCCCGTGGCCTTTTTGCCGGGTAGCAGAAGTTTTTTTCTCCACGGCGCAAGCAGCCATAACTGCAACTTTCAGCAGTCCCAACGCGGGTCCCACGTCGCGTGCCCACATGGAAGACCGTGCGTAAGAAAGGTTTTTTTTGGCCAAGGAAGCCTGTTCGGTGGGAGAACAAGTCCAGCAGGCATTTTTTTCCTCTCTCCACGGGTTGTTGTGCGCGGGCCCCACGTTTTTGCTCTACAAGAATTGCAGCTCTGTGCGGCAGTAGGCCAGCAGTAGTACAACTAGCCGGCGCAAGTCATATCCTCACGGCTCACGGAAAAGTTTTCTTCGGCCGACGACGACGAAATATTTCACAGCCAACGGTTTCGTAGATAGGCATGCAGGTAAATTCTGTTTAATCTCCTATTTTTCGGCTAGCTAATCAAATCATTATCAGGTTTTTAATTAGCATGAAAAATAATAAATTCCGTAGTTAATTGTTAATCTGTTAACTTTTTATTAGTTATCTCGTATTATTTATTTAAGTGTATTTTATCTGCTCATATAAAAAGAAAAATTTATTAGTCGCAGTAATATTTTTATTCAGGTCTCTACGTGCAATATTTTCGGTTTATTTCTGAATTAATTTTTAATGATCCATGTTTTATTAATTTGATTAGTATTTTATTTCTAGAATGAAATATAAATATTTCGTGACTGTTATCTAGGTGTTTTTATTTACTGCAGTATTTTTATTTAGATTATTTTTAATATCATTTTAATTAGGACATCGGTCAATTATTAAAGCTAGACAACTGAAATTTCTGAAATTTGCTTTGCAAATATTATTTGTCTGGTCAAGTTCAATTGGGTGGTGGGATTAAAATATAGTTTAGCAAGAAATTTTTAGGCGCCCATTCACCCCCCCCCCCCTCTGGTCGCTACTTTCGGTCCTACAAGTGGTATCAGAGCGAGGCTAGGGTTTTCTAATATCTTAACCGATTCTAAACCTAGGTAGTGACCATGACGTCCTCTGGTAAAATCCCATCCCTAGAAGGTTTTGGCTACACTTATTGGAAGACTCGCATGCGAGCATACCTTATGAGCCAGAGCTCGGACATATGGGAGGTTTGTGTTCATCCTAACTTCACCACAAGGACTATTGTTGCGGATACTACTGCAGATGTAGTTACATAGCATCAAAATAATAGTAAAGCGGTGAACATTTTATTTTCTGGTCTAGGTCCTAGTGAGTTCGAGAGATCTAGGCTACCCTCCAAGCACATCATGAGGGGACAACTCAGGTCAAGGCTAGGCTCTACCAGACCTACCGGCGTGAGTATGAAAATTTTTCACAGAAGCCGGGTGAGACTGTTGAGGCTTTGTTTGGTCGTTTTCAATCTATCATTAACAAGCTTCGCGTTAACAAGGCCGAGCGTGATCAGCTGGTCTCGGATCATGAGCAGGCGCTTAAGGTACTCCATACCTTGGACCCTAAGATCTGGGAGATCAAGGTCTTTTCTATTGTTGAGAGCGCATCTTATGATACCTTGACCGTCGCAGAGCTTTTTAGTAAGCTCAAGGCCTCAGAGGTCGATATTCAGTTGAGATCAAATCTCACTGATTCTGGCTCAAAGACTCTGGCGCTTGCGACACCGTCGGCTGATCCTAATGCCATGAGTTGTACTGTCTTTTTCTTGACGTCTATCTTCGAGAAACAACTTGATACTCTAGGAGATGATGATTTATGCTTGTTTAACAACCGGGTGCGACGTGTCTATGATAAGCGAATGTTTAAGAGACACGGCACAAAATCCGGGTTCTTTGAGTGTGGTGACCCAGGCCATTTCATCGCCGACTGCACCAAGTAGAAGAATTACAAGAAGAGAACCGGCGGAAACTCCTACAACTCCGCAAGTATGACAACTCCACAAAGGGCAAGCCCAAGACAAGATTTTTTCGAAAGGCTCTAAAGGATTATAGGTGTGAGAACAAGAAGCGAGACAAGATCTTCTTCGCCAAGATGGAGAAAAGATACTCCAAGAGATCTTCGTCTTCCTAATCGTCTTCAAGTTCAAGTGACGAAGAGATCATGATCAGCAAGGGGAAGGACAGGGACAATCCGGCGGGCCTCTGTTTCATGACCTTCGGGAACAAGCCGAAGAGTCGCTCACATCACAGCCGAAGACCCCACAAGAGCTTCTGCTCAATGGCTCTTGGGGAGAAGAAAGAGAAGGACTCCTCCGATGACTCCGACGATGACGACGATGAGAAGGCATCTTCCTATGAACAAGAAGTTGTAAATTTACTAGAACAAAACAGTCAGGAGTTGAAGTATATGGAGAAACTGCTTAGAGGGGCTAAGAAGAGGATAGATGAGCTTGAGAGTGAGCTTGCCACAACAAATGGTAAGATTGAGAATCTGTCTTCTTCCCCTTTCTTGGGTGATAGTGGTGAGTGCCCTAACTGTGAGGTGCTGTTGTGTGACCTGACGACTCTTAAGTCCAGGTACATAGAGAGAGTAGATGAGAGAGAAGCTTTGGCCACTGAGCTTGAGAGCACTCAGCAGGAGCTAAAAGATGCTCATGCCACTGTCGTCGCACCTTGTGTAGACTGCCCATCCCATTTAGCTAGTATAGCTGAGTTGAGAGCCAAGAGTGATGAGCAGTTGAGCGAGTTAGCCGGAGTGAGAGCTGAGTTAGAGAAGACTAAGCTAGAGCTTGAGACCTTGTTAGTTCCACCCACTGTTTGTGAGAACTGCATGTCCATTAGAATGGAGTTGATCAAGCTAAAAGCTGAGAAGTCTGTCGAAGTTGATAAAGAGTGTGAGATCTGCTTGTCTAAGGTGGAGGTGTTGGCTTCTTTGAGAGAGGAGCTAGCTGATGTTCAGAATGAGAACTTTTACCTCTGTCAGATCCTGAGTTGGATTAGTGCCAGAGAGCCACAGCTCGGCATGATGATCCAGCAGTTCAAGAGACAGGATGGTTTTGGAGTAGGTTACACATATACCAAGGCTGATTTTGAGAGCGCCATTAGCCGTGCAGTGGAGTGGAGTAAGATGACTCCCGAACAGAGATATCCCAAGACCCACTCCACTGAGTCCTTTAAGGATAGTCAGCCAAGGAATGGTGTGTTACAAGAATAACCTAAAGCTCCATCTAAGAAGCAAATCTGGGTCCCAAAGCCTAAAACTCTCCACACTTCTCTTGACTCTTTACCTGGACCGTCTCACACCAAAGATTCTACACCAAACACCACCATGCCTAAGATTTCCAAGCCTCAACCACATCCTAAGAAGCCTACCTATCACTGTGAGTTTTGTTAGAGAGACGGGCATCTTGAGGAGTTTTGCTTTAGGAGGAAGCGGGTTGAGCGAACAGAGAGAGCTCGAGGTGGGCATGAACAGTTCTACCAGCAGGGTGGTAGACAGAGAGTTTCTCGACGTAGAGAGAGGCTAGAGGCCAGGCCACGTCGTGTAGGTGGTGGTAGTGGAGACGGTTTTTATGATCGTGCTCCGGAGGGTGGTTTTCGTTCCGGCAGAGTTCCAGATCGTTCGATATACGGTTTTGGATCTCGCGACCGTGATTTTAGGAAGAACAGAGGACTGCGCTTTGATCCACGTTTCAGTCCAGACTCATATGATTCCTTTTGCTTTCCTACATATGCGCAGATGGCTCGACACTGGTTCAACACTTTTACTAAACCTGGCATTGGACCGTTTGGTCCCAATCATGATTATTGATCGTGATTTGGGAGTTGTGTATCATTTTTAGTATACTTTGTGTCAGTTTTTCTTTTCTTCTTTATTTTTGTTGAGTCTTTTTGTGTGTGCATTCATATCATCCATAATCATCAATCACATTTTGAGCTTGCTTCTATTATATGATTAATCTGCTTTACTTTCTCTAGCTAGTATATGTTTTTGATTACTTGTCGATGATCATGTTTTGTTTCAGTTCACATGATATATCTGATATTTGTCATGTGCATGACTTTTATGTTTTAAAATTGAAAAATGATCACCATTGCTTCGGGTAACTAGCATGTGTAGGCTGAATGCTTTCGCTATCTTTTACATGCCTTGTAGCTAGATCCTTACTTAGATGCAGACATGCAACTTGAACATTTATATGCTTTAAATATGAAAAATGTGCAATAAAAATGATAAAAATTCAGAAAAATGAAAAATTTATGCATTTTTATGATTATCAGAAAAGATCCAGGTGGGTTTGCTTTGTCACATTGCATTGTTCTAGACTGCTTACCATAGCACTTTGGTATGAACTAGGACGGTGTAATGTATGTCAAGACCAATGTCTTAAGCTTCTGATGGTCCTGTTCTGGCCTAGGCTTGACTTGGTCGGTTAGCATAAGGTTTGACATTCAAATAACCCCTGGCAGAAATGAAAAATAAAAAGAAAAAGAAAAAGTCTGAAAATTTTAAAAAGATGACAAGTTTGCTGAAGCACTTTGTTTTGGACAATGCTTATCTTGGTAGATATCAGTTAGCTTTTGCATCTCATGCTTTACTTTGCTTGTCTACTAGAAAATGTGGTGATGCTTTTGTTTTGTAAAAATCAAAAAATGCGTGCTAATGACCTTCTTAAGATATCATCTATTGCACTGATCTTGTCATGTATCTTAGACAATATATCTTTCGCTATACCTGTTAGATGTTGTAATTGTAGTTAATCATATCTAAGAAGCATGCTTTTCACACTTCACCTGAACCCCATCTGCATTCATGGCATATTTTGAGGGGGAGCTGCATTTTAGGGGGAGTTTGTGTTTATGTATCTTTAAAGTGCATTTAGTCTCACTTGATGAGTCCAATTGTCAACAAGGGGGAGAAATTTTGGATATATTTTTGGCTTTCTGTGGGATTTATTTCAGGGGGAGTTTATTCTTGTTGGTAATTCTGAGATTTGCACTTGTTTTTGAGGCTTTATTTTTGGTTAACCATAATGACCTTTTTTCTTGCTTCTGTTTGGCTTTTGGTCATTAGGGTTAATCTTTTATTTTCTTTCTTCTATTTTCTTTTGTTTTTGTTTTCGTGTTTACACATGTTTTGCAGGATCTAGAGATGAGCTGAAAAGGGTGTTGACAATGCACTCATCAAGGGGGAGATTGAGAAACCATGTTGAAGAATATGGTTTTGATATTCCAGATGTGATGAGTGATTGTCAACGGAAGTCAAAGGAAGGGAGAGATGAAGACCTGTCGTGTCTGAGGCGCGTGTGACTCAGGTACATGGGCAGCGAGCGACGACCGAGCAGAGGAGCCACAGAGTCGGGCTGGCCCAATCTGGGTACATGGCTAGGAGCGGCAGATGATCCACTGGTCTGTTGACTAGGTTTGACTCAGGTACACGGGCGGCGAGCGATTGCCGGGCTGAGGAAGCTGCGGGGTCGGGTCGGCCCAATCCGGGTACCCGGTGCGAAGACGGTGGACGCTTTGTCAGTTTCGGCGTAAAACTGACAACCTATTATTAATTCGTTTCTAGGATATTAATATTTAGTTTTTAAGTTTAGAATATTTTTATTTGAGTCAGGTGTTTTTTAAGAATATTTTAGTAATTTTCGGAATTTATTTTAGAGTCAGTTTATTTTACCTGAGGGTAAATTAGTCTTTTCATGTATTAGGATTTGCCTATAAATAAGCCCCTATCCCCCTGGGGATAGATGACTGTTTTCCCATAGATTAATCTACAGTCCACTTTGGTTTTCCACCAAAAGTTTTTCTCTCTGAAATTTTCTTTATCACCGGTACTATTCTCCACCGAATGGTGGCGTGGTGTTTCCTCTTCATGGCAGCGCTCACGTTTTGGCTGACGCGTGGCTCGCAGCGAAAACAGTCCGAGCCCGTGGCCTTTTTTCCTGGTAGCAGAAGCTTTTTTCTCCACGGCGCAAGCAACCATAACTGCAACTTTCGGTAGTACCAACGCGGGTCCCACGTCACGTGGCCACAGGGAAGACCGTGCGGAAGAAAGGTTTTTTTTGGCCAGGGAAGCCTGTTCGGCGGGAGAACAAGTCCAGCAGGCATTTTTTTCCTCTCTCCACGGGTTGCTGTGCGCGGGCCCCACATTTTTGCTTTACAAGAATTGCAGCTCTGTGCGGCAGGAAGGCCAGCAGCAGTACAGCTAGCCGGCGCAAGTCATATCCTCACGGCTCACGGAAAAGTTTTCTTCGGCCGGCAACGACGAAATATTTCAGGGCCAACAGTTTCGTAGATAGGCATGCAGGTAAATTCTGTTTAATCTCCTATTTTTCGGCTAGTTAATCAAATCATTATCTGGTTTTTAATTAGCATGAAAAATAATAAATTTTGTAGTTAATTGTTAATCTGTTAACTTTTTATTAGTTATCTCGTATTATTTATTTAAGTGTCTTTTATCTGCTCATATAAAAAAATTTATTAGTCGCAGTAATATTTTTATTCAGGTCTCTACGTGCAATATTTTCGGTTTATTTCTGAATTAATTTTTAATGATCCATGTTTTATTAATTTGATTAGTATTTTATTTCTAGAATGAAATATAAATATTTCGTGAGTGTTATCTAGGTGTTTTTATTTACTGCAGTATTTTTATTTAGATTATTTTTAATATCATTTTAATTAGGACATCGGTCAATTTTTAAAGCTAGACAACTGAAATTTCTGAAATTTGCTTTGCAGATATTATTTGTCTGGTCAAGTTCATTTGGGTGGTGGGATTAAAATATAGTTTAGCAAGAAATTTTTAGGCGCCCATTCACCCCCCCTCTGGTCGCTACTTTCGGTCCTACACCTGGTCTCAAGTTTCCTGACACCTAATCTGAGTAGGATTCATTGACACCTAATATGAGTAGGATTTGGCCAAAAGTGATTAAGATTTAATTAGAGATCAAAACATCCTGAAACCAACTCTATCTCTAGTTTTTAGACTTGGGCCGGTCTGACCGGGCCTACATGGCCGGTTGAACCGGCCTGTGCCAGGTTGGGCATATTTCTGCCCAAATTACCAAAAATTGATGTTTTTACAATTTTGACGATTAATGCCATTTTTTGCTATCAACACCTTGATCTGTGTAGAGCCCTCATGAAAAATAGTGAGTGTGGACCAAATTTCCCTAGTTGTCTTGAGATGCTGGACTCGATCAAATTCGCTCCTACTCAGGCTTGTGAATAGTATGTTTTTAGCTTTGTTGTTGCTTTCATACTGTTGTTTCTTAGCCTGAGTAGTGTGGGTCTCAGGAGTAACATATTCTGAGTCCATAATCTCCCAAATCGCACTTCCTTGGCTTAGTAAATAAGCCTCCATGCGGACCTTCCAGTAAGCAAAGTCAGTTCCATCGAATAGAGGAATTTTACTAACTCTATTCATGTCACCAAATGATCATAAAACCGGTTAAGGTCAATTGGTGATCTTAACCTGCTCTGATACCAATTGTTGGACCAAAACAGGCGACCTGTGTGGGGTGAATGGGAGATTTTAAATTTTTCTCTTCTGCTGATCAAACTTCGAACACACCCTTCACAGTGTCTCGTTTAGAGGTATGAAATACGCTCCGAACATAGGCTTCACATAGGGTAAAAGTTTGAAGCCCAGAAGACTTCGCTCAAACTTAGAAACCCAAAAAAGCACTGAACTCAACAAAGTTTGTGTTAGCTCCGCACATAGAGGTGTCTTTGAGCAGGCTTCGCACAACAGTACTTTGCACAAGTGTGTTTCCCTCAAAGAGCTTCGATCAGATTCTCCGCGCTAGTAATAGGTACTAGGATTCGCACTACAAAGTGCACCAAACAGGACTTATCAAAACTGTCTACCGGGAAGGCTTGGGCTACGCTAAGGGAAAATGACAACGCAAAGGATAGTACTTCGCTAGTAAGACATGAGGACAGGCCTCCGATATACACAGAGCGAGCGTACTCTGAAACTAACACAAATTTCATACTCATGAGACAAAGAACACTTCATTAGAAAGAACACATAGAAGAACTTGAGTTTGCACAGAACGAAGTTGTCTACAAAAAACTCAATCCAAACAGTGCGCAAAAACACAGCTACAAGTTCATGCAATCAATGAAAATAGAATAGAAATTTCATTGCAAGAACATGGAACACAAAACTCGCAGATTCCGAGTACAAATTATGGCGGCTGGCTCTAGGCTATAGTGAGTACAGAATGTTCTAAAAGTGAAGTGCACAGTGTTGCCCTAGACCTCAGCCTGCCTCTCTATTTATAGGCACAACACAGACCTATGAAGTGTCTACTATACCCCTAGGGTTTACAACTTTTTTGCCTCTGGCAGTCATGAGGGTACAAATGGTAGTCAACTTTATTGGAAGCTCCTTTTGTGTTAGCTTTGCAGAATGGAATCTTCGGAGCACCCTTCGCATGTGAAGTGATGTAGTGGCTTCGGTAGTAGGCTTCGAACCCATAGGTCTTCGCTACACCGAAGTTTTTCTTCAATACAAGTGATGGTTTTGAGCTAAAGTCGTCAAAGAGCTTGAGACTTCACACCATCACCTCTGATGTGGATCACCATGACTTCGCAACTACCCTTAGCTCGACCGCCGCCCATCCATGTACCGATGCCATGCATGGCCGAAGCTCGTCAAGACAACCTGACTTCGAAGCCCCACCTTCAAAGTACCTCCCTCCTGAGGGTTCTGTCCACCACCTTACAAAGTCCTTCCTTCGTCCAAGGTCTCCGCATGAAGCACTTCCATGAGGGCTCCTTCGCAATGTCTCAACCTTGAGTACACACCCGAAGAGCCTTATCCGGGCCATGCCTTCGATGCACCTTGACTTCTTAGACCTTCGTTAGGTGTCCTTCAAGGTGCCTCCGTCAAGAGCACACTTGGGAGCCCTAACTCATTCCTGAGGACTTCGTCTGCCAACCTTCGAAGTTAGTCCTTATGGAGTACTCTTCAAAGTGCCTCACCTTCGAGGACTTTGCCTCGGGGTATATTCATTTGGAGTCCCCCTCCGCACTTCCTACCTTCTGTTGGTGCACCTCGACCTGAGGACCGACTTCGACTTCACACATCCTCCATGACCGAGCTCCCTGGTTGCCTGGCACCAAGCTCCCTACTTGACCCAGTTCACTTGCTGTGTTGACCATCTTGTCACCTCCGAAGTCACCTTCACACCAACGATAAGCAGGCAAGTGTATCCGATACGCCGGAGGCCTCTCCGGGTATGACACCCTCCGCTACACACTCTGGTGTACCTCCCAAAGTACCGAGCCCTTCGGTACACCCTTTGAAACTTATCCTATTGGCCCCTCCGACAGATACTCCACTGCATACAGGTGCAGCCAGCAAACACCGAAAACCCTTCAGTAAAACACCTCTGAATCCATTCAGAGGGACCCTTTCGCCAAGAACGAAATTTGTCAATCACCCATCACAGACTGAAACCAAGGTATAACTCAACTTGGTTTCTCAGGTCAAGATGGAATTTACCCCTCCTAATAACAAGAGAGACATCTCTGGTCCCATCGAGCTATTGGATTGGAAAAGGTGCATGACCATGCCACTATGACTAAAGAGTTAGTCATGATTTGAATTTGATACTTGTTCATGTGAAAATGTCGAGCTATCCAAACAAGGGTGGCACGAATCTCACTTTGAGCTTAACTAATGTCATGTGGTAAAGGGATTGGTGCTTGTGTATATCAAAGGTTCAGTGAAAATTGATTTTGTACACTTTCGGGGGTCAATATGTGCTGCTAGGGACCGCTATTGATCAGTGAGTTGGGAAAGGTTTCTGGTGAACAGTCATTGCTTTATGAACTTATCGGGTCACACACTTAAGGGGATGGATTAAGAAATATGAAAAGAATTGGTTCTTGTGCAAGTGGGAGATTGATGGATATGCCCAAGAAAATTCAGTGTATTGTAAGTTCCAATTATTTTCTGGAATCGAGTCAGAAATCAAAATTTGCTTCAGAAGTTCCGATATGGTATCGAAAGTTCCGATGGTTGGATTCGTGACATGAATCGGAAATCCCGATTTTGAATCAGATGTTTCGATATTTTTCTGGACTCGAGTCAGAGAGAAAAAATTGTTTCGGATGTTCCGACAAGCCGGAAGTTCCGACAAGCCAGAAGTTCCGATTTAGACTTGGGGAAAATTATATTGATAAGAAGTTCCGATATGTGTATCATAAGTTCTGAGGTGGGCGAAAATAGATTGGATTTATTATGGTATCGTATTGAATCGAGAGACTAAAATACCCTGTCGGAAGTTCTGATCAAGGATCGGAAGTTCCGACGTGGGTAAAATAGATTGGATCTATATAAAGAAAGGAGGAGGAGGTCTTGGAGAACAAGCTTATCGATAATTTACACCTAGCCACTAAAAATTACTCTCCTCCCTTTCTTGATTATCAAGGATTTCCCATTCTCACGTGCAGTGCTACCACACTGTCGTGGGAAGAACTCCATCAGTATACATGTGGATACCATGGAGGCATTGCTCCAATAGCGATGCTCGTGGAGTCCATCACGTGAAAAAACATGTCGTATTCACCGATTGTATTGGCGAGGAAGGGCCAGGATGAAGCGAGGATAGGCAAGGACGCGCTTCCTAAACATCTCCTTCCGTTGCACCTAGCGCGTCTTGTGCTAAAAGGTACTGTTGGGGGAAAATATTTCATCCTCCATGGGAAACCAAGGGTGATTTCGGTCTGGATGATGAGTGATTGACAAGGATGAGCGTCTGAGCGGTTGAGTGGTTGAGGTTCGTTTGAGTGCATTGAGGGTTTCGATGTGGAATGGAGGTTTGGCTGCCGAGGGTTTCGGCGGTGCGTCACGTTCTTGTTTTGGCTTGTCTTGTTTGTGCAGGGAGGAGATGTTGACTGACTGTCGACGGTGGGTGATCGAGGGTCGAGCGGGGAGATTGATGCCGGAGGATCAGGGAGGCCGGGCGTAGTTGGAGAAGATCTCAAGAGTCCACAAAGAGACGGAGCGAGACTTGGATGGACGGCTGACTGCGACGGCGTGTCGACCGGGTTCGCGAGAGAGAGGCCAGGACAAGCGTTCAGGCGGCTCGAGGGTTGAGAGTGGTTGTCACGAAGCGGAAGTGGCCTGCTGGCGCTCGGAGTCACGAAGCGGTGTCACGAGTCGAAGGGTTGAGAGGCTTTGTCGGTTTTTGCTGAAAACCATCGAAACGTTTAATGTTTTTGTTAATTCAATAAAGTTGTGTCTAGTTTTAGTTTAAATTTTCAGTTTAGTTGTGTAACCTCTTGGTATAATTTTTGGAGTGATTCTACTCTGAAATTATATTAAAAGGAGAGTCAATTTGTAATTTTACTTTTAGTTTTTATAGGGTAATTTTCAGAATTGTTAAATCTGAAATTACTAAAGGTCAATGTGTCAATTGGGGGCTTCTAGAAGAGTAGTTGGTAGGATATTTGCCCCCCAAGTTGGCTGAACCATTTGAGCACTTTAGAGGCTAATTTTTCCAATGAAAGAGATGAGAAAACTTCAGTTTGAAGAAATCTGGACGGGGAATAGTGATTTCCAGCAGATTTTCGGATTCTGCACAATGTTTTCGGCAAAGACTAGTCACGGTAATCTCTGTTCCAGCGCGGGTATGCATTTGTGACTGAATTCGTTTTTGTGCTGCGTTTTCTGGAGAATCTAGTGCAGAAGTTGATGTTGAAGTTTATATAACTTTTGTTGTGCATGATTTGAATGATCCTTTTTCGAAAGTTGCAACATGTTTCTATGATGTCTTCTGAATTATTTTGCTGTTTAAAGTAGGCACCACAGTGCTGAAAAAATTATTCTGAAAAGTGGTTCAGTTTTTTTTTTGCTCCCCACATGTTCGATTAAATGTTTCATCAAGATTTCATCAGCATTTTGGTTGATCATTGAAGTGTTTCTTGTGTGATTTCAACTGGATATGATTGATATGCATGTTGATTAGTCTTGTTCCTTGAATCAATTCTGTTTTCACATGTATTTCATGTTTTAAACTCTGAATATGTTAGATCACAGCTCAGTATGCTTCCTGTTGTTCATATATGAGTCATACATATGTGATTGAATGGAAGTGCGAGGATAAAAATTGATCAAGTCTGGCTGTTAGAGTGTTGAATTGAAAGTGAATTTAGTTATAGTTCTGGTTTGATTTGATTCAACTTTTTGTCTCAGTCCAGATTCATGTTGTCAGGCTTTCTTGTCTATTTCAGTTCAGATTTGAGTGTTTTGAATCTGAGTTCATGTCTTCAGATCTTCAAGAATCAGAAGGATAATTCAGATTGCTATTCAGTTTTACATTTTTAGAGTTCCAGTTATTGTGTTCTGAATTGTCAATCTGAATTGACTCAGTTTTAGGTGCAGCTTTTGAGTTCTTGATTTGAAATCTTGATCTGAAAATTGTGTTTCAGGTTTGGTACTAAAATCTGTATGACAGAAATTCAGTCCTATTATTTTGTGTTTCAATCATTTAAACCTGCACTCAGTGAGTTTCAGAAAAGGGATCAGTACTGGTTTAATTCAACTGCTTGGTTGAAATGTGCTTAAATATGAATTTCAGCTGTTTTCAGAATTGGTACAGTAAATACTGCTCAAGAGTGGTTTGCTGTTTTTATGGGATCTGATTCTAGTTAGATAAGTTGTTCAGCTTGCTGAATCGTTGAAGTTATTTTGAAACTGTTTTGAATCCTGTTTTGCTGATGTTTGATTTGATTCTAATTAAGAAATATGTTCTGACTGCTGAATGTTAGATGTTAGATAGATTTTGTATTAGTTCTAAGTGAAATTGGTTCAGAAATGTCATCTGAATGTTTTGCAGTGAGACTGTTTTGAGTAATTTGTTTTGTGAAGTAGTGTATGTTCTAGTTCATTCTGAATTAATGTCCTTCACCCTTGGATGAATGTTTCACTGAATTAACTCATTCTAAATCAATTTTGAATCAATTGTGTACTGTTTACATTCATGAAAGGTTCAGGTATATCCAGTTCAGTTTTCTGTTCTATCTTCAAACAACTCTGAATTTTTTCTGAAGATGATTGAAATCTGTGTTGATTGTTTGAGCTTCATTTGAATCCATTGCTAGAGTTCACTAAATATGTTCAGTACTTATCTGTTCAGGACATGAATTGAAGTTTCTTATGCTAGCTGTTGAGTCAAGAGAATCTTAATAGAGGAGGTTGTTGTTGCTATAATGTGCTAAAGCTGAAATTGGTGGTGTCACTCTAAGTGCTTGATGGTGAATAGTACTTACTGTTTTGTTTCAAATTTGTTTAAGAATTGTGTCATTTGTGGAGAAAGCAATTTTTGATCAGCATTCAGATTATTCTAAAACAAAAATTGCTACAGTACTATGTTTAGTGTTTCAATCTATGATTCTGCTTATGTTTAGTTTTAACAAAGCAACAAAACTATGTCTGATCTGCTGATTGATCTCTAGTGTATTTTGTTTCAGTTTAATATTGAGTTTTCAGAACTTGAGTTTAGATATTAACCTTGTTCTATTTAGAATCACCATTCTTATTGCTTGAGATATATCTTGAAAAGTGATTTTCCTGTTCTGAATTGGTTTGCCTTGGCTGTTGTCGGAATTGCAATAGTAGTGCCGTGTAGAGTGCATTAGAAGAGATCTGGAATTGTTGTGCAGCACTTTGAAGTTTCAGAATCTAGCATTCTTGACAAGTGTTGAATTATTGTGTGCTGATCTGAAACTAAATTGAAATTAAGATTTGCAATCTGAACCATAATATGACAAATGCACTTTATTGATTATGATTGAATTGAAAAAAGCTGGCTCACTTTTACAAACTTAAATTGAACTCTTGAGTGAGTGATTTGATAGTTGTTGATTAAAAATCTTGAATCAAAGTTGATTTGTGATTTTCTATCTTGAGGAGCTCAATTTTTCTACTGATTGGATTGAAACTTGAAATTGTGATTTTAGAGGTGCGTTGGGTGATTTGATTAGGCCATCACGTTCGAAAGAAAGTGTTGAGGCACCTATTCACCCCCCTCTAGTGAACATTCCTATCCCACGTCCAGAAGTCAAGGAAACTTCCATGTCAATACAAGTAGAAGAAATGAAGTCAGAAGCTTTGGTCTCTGAAGATCCTAAAAGCATCAAGGCTTTGCTGTATTCGGAGTTCTACACAGTGGAGACCTCTGTCAAGGCTTCGGCGTGACGGAGCCTCCCAAAGCCTCTTCACCCGAAGGGGTGTTGCCAGTGAGGATAGAAGATTTCTCTTCTCACTAATTAGACTAGTCTTTTACTCTTTTACCCCTATGAAGAATATTAAACAATATCTTCTTAGTCAGTTGTAATTAGAGGGTAAAGAAGTATTTTCCCTATGTATTTGGTCTATAAATACCACTCTTCACTCTATAAAGGGTATCGAATACTAAGATATTCAATACACACTTCGAACTATCTCAAGCTATTATCCATCTCGGAGGCTTGGAATAGTTTTCTTAAACAGACACTTCGTTTGTTAAACACTTGAGTTCTTTAAACCTTGTTAGCGTAATCTTTTACGCCAACAGTTGGCGACGTATGTGGGGAACCTAGTACAAAAAATTCGTTCTCTACCAATCCTTTCCTAGAGCCATGCCTCCTAAGCGGAGCCTAGGCACTAGTCCCCTCTAGAGGTCTTCTTGGACCTCTAGGTTGAGGTCTTCGAACACCACTAAGGTCGTAGGACCCTCCGTGGTCCCCCACCTCAAACTCCTAAAACGAATACTCTTCCTCGAGCATACATAGCCCCTCTAGAGACTCCATCCATGCTCCGAACGGACGGAGCCTCTCCTGCGGCTCTGTCCATGGTCCAAACTTACTTCTTCAGTTCTCAAGACCCAGAGGTCCCCTCCGGAGGGAATGAAGATCATCCTGATGATGTGGTAACCCACATGGCTCGTCTTCAGGCCTAGAGGTGCCTCAAGATGATAGTCCTACCTTCTATCCCGAAGCCTCTGAGATTTAGAGAAGCACTGAGAATTCTTCTTTCGATGATGAATCTCTGTTACACCTAGACTTGCAGAAGGTGTGCTTTGACCCCAAATTCAGGACTTCCAAGCTCTGTAAGTACTCTGGAGAGGAAGTTCCCGGAGAATTTTTCTGCTCTTATGCTTTAGCAATCGAAGCCAGTGGAGGGGTCTGAGACACAATGGCGAAGTGTTTCCCCCTTGAGCTCGAAGGAGTTGCTTTACGTTGGTTCTGGTCTTTGAAACCAGAGTCAATTGGATCTTGGGAGCAATTGAGAAATAAGTTTGTGAGTAACTTCCAAGGGACCTTCGTGCCCCCTATGTCTATCGAGAGTCTTTTTCAAGTGAAGCAGCAACCTGGAGAAACTTTGCAGCAATTTTTCAAGCGCTTAGTCCATACGAAGTCAGAGATAAGAGGGTTGTCTGCATCATCTGTAGTTGATGCAGCACGGGAAGGAGTCACAAATGCAGGCCTACTCGACAAGCTTCACCGGAAGCATATTTCCTCAGTAGCGTAGCTAATGGACTACTTTGAGGAGTATGCTAGGTTGGAAGAAGGATGGCTTCGAAGGACGTCTTCGTCTTCGCCAACCGTCCTTCAAGAAGTCAAACTTGAAGTGAAGACTTCGACTCCACCACAAGGGTACCGCTTCGACAACAACCAGCATGACAGATGAAGAGGGCAAAAGCATCCTCGCTCCGAAGTTTTAAATATTGCCTCCTCTTCGTCAAGATTGCCCCCTAAAAATCCACAAGCTCCAGGAAGCAAGGTCAACGGCTGGAGGCCCCAGGGAAGCCGGCTGGCAGAGGCCAAGCCTTCTTCTGCTGTGTACACGGTGAAAATCGAAGCCATGCTACCGATGCATGCAAGTCTATACTAGCTCTGCGGAGGGAGTACCTCGAGAGGAGCTCCGATCGAGGCACTACTGACCGAGCCGCTCCTGAGGCACGTCCGGAGCCGTTGCAGACCGTTGGACGTGTAGACACCTTCGAAGCCCCAAGACAGCCTTCAGTGGCCAGTGTTATGCCACCTCCGAAGCAAGAAGATACACAAGACCACGGCAAAAGAGTGGTTCTCCTCATCTATAGAGGAGGAACCTTGGGCGCATGTCAAAATGGCAACAGAGAGAATATATTCACGAAGTAGGACATATTCGGACCTCCTCATCGGCTGCAAAAATGCCCGAGTGGTCTCACGTGCCTATATCTTTCTCCACAACCAATGCAGTGGGTATTAAGTTCCCTCATGCAGACCCCCTTGTTATCACTGCTGACATTGTAGGAGCGGAGGTCCAGAGAGTGTTGGTTGATGGCGGAAGCTCCACAGATATTATCTTCGTTCAAGCCTTCGACCAGTTGTGCATCCCGTGGAAGCATTTACTCCCAGCGGCTCGTCCGCTTCAAGGCTTCACAGGCCCTCCTCTCAATGCCCTCGGCGAAATAGTCCTCTAGGTCGCCTTCGAAGAGGGGCTCCTGGCTAGATCGGAGGAGGTGATATTCAACATCGTCGATGCCCCTTATGCCTATAATGTCATATTTGGAAGGGGAATGCTAAATCAATTCGGTGTTATGGCGCATCATAATTATCTATGCCTGAAGATGCCCACACAAGGAGGAGTGCTTATAGTCTGCTGTGACCAAGCTACAGCGTGAAGGGCAGAGTACGGCCATGGTCCTCCCCTTGATCCTAGACAAATAAATAATGTGCAAGACCATTCGGAGAATACCCGTGCGTCAAGTGAACTCTCGAAGATATCCTCCCCCAGACCAAGCCCCGAAGGTGAAATTATAACGAAGATCGTTGTCAAGGATGGCAAATACTATCCCATCCAGTTTGGCAAGTAATTGCCTTCAGAATTCGCTACTTCGTTAGAAGAAGTAGTTAAAGAAAATTTGGATGTATTTGCCTGGTCCGATGAAGATATCCATGTAGTCGACCGAAGTATCATCGACCACAGCCTACTCGTCAACCCAAGGGTTCGACCTGTTCGCCAAGGGCTTTGCAAATTGTCGACCAAAAGGGGGGACCTTGCTAAAGCAGAGGTGGAGAAGTTGTTGAAAGCTGGGATCATTAGAGAAGTGGCTCATACGGAGTGGTTAGCCAACCCCGTCTTCGTCAAGTAAAAAGCCTCCGGCAAGTAGCGCATGTGCATTGATTTCACATCCTTGAGTAAAGCATGCCCACGTGACCCCTACCCCATGCCCCGCATTGATCAACTCGTCGACTCCACTACCGGCTCCAAACTCTTAAGCTTCCTTGACACATACTCTGGATATCATCAAATATGGTTAAAACACGAAGACGAAGCCAAGACAAGCTTCATAACTCCTTCGGGAGTCTTTTGTTATGTTAGAATGCCCTTTGTCTTAAGAAATGTCGGGGAAACTTTTTCAAGGTTTATTGCTAAGGCTCTAGGTCACTAGATAGGCCGCAATGTCGAAGCCTATAAGGATGATATTGTAATAAAGAGTGCTTTAAAGAACCAACATAGTCTATACTTAGCAGAAACTTTTGAGAGCCACCGAGCATCTGGAGTTCGCCACAACCCCCAAAAATGTATTTTCGGGGCTCAATCTAGAAAGTTACTAGGGTATTTAGTTTTGAGCAGGGGGGTCAAAGCTAGCCCAACACAAATAAGTGCATTGCAAAGAATGGCTCTGCTGGAAAATTTGAAGCAAGTCCAGAAGCTTGTCAGACGCCACGCGGCCCTTAGCACATTTTTGGCAAGGTCCGCAGAGCAGAGCCTCCCAATATTCAAAGCCTTAAAAGGGTCCGAAGATTTTGCATGGACACTAGAGTGCCAAAAGAGTTTCGACGATATCAAAGACTATCTTGGCAACCTTGCAACACTCACTGTGCCCATTGCAAATGAAACTCTTCTTCTCTATCTTGCAGCTACAGGCTCCGATGTCAGTACGGTCCTTTTTTTGAGAAATGGATTTCAATGGGAAGTTGGTACAAAATCTGATCTATTTTGTTTCAGAAGCCTTATTCGGAGCAAAAACTCGGTACTCTGAGCTGGAAAAGTTTACTTATGCTCTAGTAATGGCTTCGAGGAAACTACGGCATTATTTTTTGGCACATAATGTAATTATACCAACTTCTTATCCTCTTGGAGATATCCTCCGAAGCAAGGACTCTACGGGGAGAATTGGGAAGTGGGCCATTGAGTTAGCCCCCTTCAGCATCTCCTTCGTAGCAAGAACAGCAATCAAGTCACAGGTCGTGGCTGATTTTGTAGCAGAATGGACTCCGTCTGCAGTATGGGCTTCGGAAGAATCAAACGAAGGCATCTGGACCATATACTCTAATGGAGCTTTTCAAGCATTCGGAGCAGGTGCCGGAGCAGTCATAATGTCGCCTTCAGGGTAGAAATCAATGTACTCCGCAAGGCTCAACTTTAAGTCCACCAATAATATTGCGGAGTACGAAGGAATTTTGCTAGATCTTCGCAAGGAACGTGCCATTGGTGCTACAAGAATTGTTATAAAAACAGATTCCCAAATTGTAGCATGGCACGTTGATAAAAGTTTCTAGGTTCGGCATCCGCAACTTTCTATATATCTGGAAGAGATCCACAAGATCGAAGTAGCATTTAAATGGATCTCTGTCCGGATCATACCAAGCACTGATTGGCGGAGTTCAATTATGGAGTTATTACAAGACGAAGCTAATTTGCCCGAAGGCCCGAAGCTGTCAAGACTCCAGTTAAGAATCCAGAATTATCATATTGTCAATGGTATTTTATACAAGGCCGGAGTATGTTCTCCCCTACTTCGATGTATTTCCCAAGCCGAAGGCCAAGATATACTTCGAGAAATTCATGAAGGCCTTTGTGGGAGCCATCTTGCCCCTCGGGCTTTAGCAGGCAAAACACTTCGCTAGGGGCTCTATTGGCCTACAATAGTAGCTGATGCGGAGGCTTTAGTCCGCACTTGCCAAGGTTGTCATTGGATGGGATGATGGAGTAATCGTCCACCAACACCTCTTCAAGTTATTACTCTAGTATGGCCGATGGCCCGATGGGGAATGGATCTTATTGGCCCCTTCCCAATGGCAAAGGGTAGTCTAAAATTTGTAGTGGTAGCAATTGAATATTTTTCTAAGTAGGTCGAAGAATGTACAAAATTTTTTGGCAAAATATTATTTGCAGGTTTTGAGTGCCTAGACAACTGACAATTGACAATGGCACTGAGTTTGATGCCTGTTGGCGTAAAAGATTACGCTAACAGGTTTCTGTAGAATAGAAACTAACAAACAAAGTGTTTGCGAAGAGAACTGTTCTAAGCCTCCGAAAGGATAACAACTTAGAATAGTTCGAATGTGTGTATTGAATAACTTGTATTCGGTCCCTATTACAGGGTGAAATGGGGGGTATTTATAGGCCCAAATATTAAGGAAAAGACCTATTTACCCCTCAATTACAACCGACATAGTGGAAACTATTCAGCACCCTTGATAGGGCTAAAATGGTAAAAGACTAATCTAATGATATAAAAGATAAATCTTCCATCTTAGCTGGCAATAAAGATCTCGAAGAGCCTTAGTTCGAAGATGTACTCCGAACCAATGCCTATCTTCGTACTTCGAGCTTGACTCAGGGTATCTTCGAAGATGGACGTCTGGAAACCTTCGAATCCACTATCTGCTTTTATGCTGTTACGGCAATAACCCCGAAGATGAGATATTTTCCCCCAACAGTAGCCCCTCGAATACGCTTCTCCGTTTAACCTGTAATGTTAGGAGAGCAGTATACGGAAGGAAAAAATAACCAGACATAGGGGTTATTAGATTTTAATTCATCTCCGAAACGTATGAAGATATAAACTCCGAATCAGTCTTAAGATAATTACTTTCGAACTATCTTAAAACCAACTCAAGAAGTGTGAAAGTCTTTTAGACTTAGAGGAAATAGCCGTTAGCCTTCTGTTCCTAACGGAAACCGTAGAATGCGTTAATTTCGGAGAAAAGTAACGGACAGGAATGCGAAACGGCATGGACTAACGGTAAAAATGTAAAGTCTAGGCTATAAATAAAGGGCCTAGAACTTACCCGATTACCTTTTCACTGCTCTCTCGCAAACAAAAATCTCCTGAGCCCTTTGAGTTCTTTGAGCCCTAGCCTCCATTTTCCCCAAAGCAACCCAGTGACTGCAATGGTGAAGACCAAGGGTTCTGGAGCCCCTTCAGCCTTTTCTCGGCACCAGGCGGCTGCAGCAGCAGCGGCTGCGGCATTGGCGACGGCGCCTCCGACATCGGCAACGACATCCATGGCGGCAGGAGGGAGAAATCCCAAAAATGTCGATGATCAAAGTCTCTGTCCGCCATCAACGAAGTACCTGGACCAGTCTTTCCAACTGGGATCTTCTACCTGCAAAAGGGAATCGTTGGCAATCGCAGTAGAAGGGAATATTAGCACCGGAGTTCTGATCCGCAAACCCGGAAAAGAACTCATCCCGTCACCAAGGCTCGGAGAGGTGGTCGTTTTCGAAGCCTTCTTCGAAGCCGGCTCTGGCCTTCCCGCAGTGGACTTCTTGGCGGAGGTACTTGACTTATTCCACGTCACCCTTCCTCAACTGTCTCCGAATGCAGTAGCTCGTCTGGCTATCTTAGAATGGGCGTTGAGAGCTGAAGGTTGTGAGGGGAGGGCAGAGATCTTCGCTGCGCTACATAGAGCCTCATGCCAGCCAAAAACCTTCGTAGGTCCCGGAGGTGAAAAAGTAGTGGTAGCCTTCGGAAGCATCAATTTTAGGCTTCGGGACGAATATGCCCTTCAATTCCCTGCAAAAGCCATCAATGCAAGATGGTACACAGACTGGGTCATGAGATGGTTCTATGCCGAAGTTGGGGCGAGCAATCCTCTGGCCGGACCTCTGAAAGAAATCCAATTCCGGAAGGAAGCCTTAGTGCATCCAGGCCAAGGTCAGCTCGAAGCTCGCCTCAACCTACTTCAGAGGATCAGCCGAAGGTTGAGCATGCGAGACTTAGCCGAAGAATTCCTCGGGTTACAAATCTCTCCACTGATGGCCAACTGGCCCATCATCTTCGAAGAGGATTCGGAAGGCGGTCTCCGAAAGATCACCTTGACTTCGAGCCCTGCAGGTAACTTCGAAGACAACATGTATTATGCATATTCATTCGAAGAAAAACTAACTTGATTTATTTTTTTAGCTTCTTCAGCCCCTGTTACTTCGGAGCAAATCATAAGGGCTTCGGAGAAGATTTTGGGCGCTCCAACTCCGACCGAAAAAGAATGGAGAATTAAGTTGGTCGGGAGTTGGGAGAGATTTAACAGAGTATGGGGAATGCTGGAAATCACTCCGCCCCCTTTGATGGATTGGGTGCCTTCGGAGAAAGGACCCAAGAGGAGAAAAGCCGAAGCTGGGACTTCGAGCTCTGCCAAGACTCCGGTGAAGAAGGTGGCTCGGAAGCCAAAAAATCTTACACCTTCGAATCCTGCACCTTCGAGCTCAAGGGCTTCAGTCTCTGACTCCCAAGAGGATGAAGGGAGATTGCTTGTGCGTCTAATAGAAGAAGATGAAACTCAAAGGACTGCACAAGCCGAAGTACCTGCGAACGTGACGGAGTCTCGAGATAATCTTGAGCAACCAAGGACTTCGGCAGTTCAAGAAGATATCTCTCAGGACGAAGTTCCTGTGAATGAAAGTGGGGTCGAAGTTACTATGGCTTCGATTCCCGAAGAGGAAACAAGGATTGCACATGACGATGCTCCTGCAGTCGAAGACTTAACGGCTGATTCAGATGAAGATCTAGCCTTCGATCCGCCGAACAGTCCGATGATGACTTCTCTGCAAAACGTCGAAGGTAGACTTCGAATAACTCTTTCATGTTTATTTTGTATATTTATACAATGTATAATACTCTTCTTTTTTTACAGAGTCCACTCCTATGGAAGAGGTCCGCCAAGAAGAAATAATTCCTGGACCTTCGATGACTTCGGAGCCAGCCCAGAGAGTTACTCAAATGGGACCTGGAAGAGGCAAAAGACATATAGAGCCCCTCCCTACTGCGAGTTCCGGATCAACTCCGTCTGATTCAACAGACGAGAGCCAATATTCCGGGGAGGGCCAGTCTCCAGTGGCTCCGAAGACCACAAGCCAACGCTCCGGTCCTTCGCTGGATGAAGATGACCAACAGGCAATAAGTATGCTCCCCTTGCTAGCTCCTTTCTTAGGGCAAACAACTGGTCTTCGGACTTTGCTCGAACCTTTGGATCGAGCTAGCCGTGACATTGGGGAGACCAACTTAGTGGCCATTTTGAGCAAGGCGGATAGGACGGAGCTTAATGCTGCTATAGAACGTGCAGCCTATCAGGTACGAAGCAACTGTGAAATAACATAGAATTCATCTACGAATAAACATTTACCTTAGTTTTTTATTTTTACAGCAAACTGTCTTGGCCCGAGCTGCGAATATATGCAATGACGAAGAGATCGCTCGTCTTCGGGAGGAAAATAACGTCCTTCAAAGGAATCTTAACATCTCCGAAAGTCGAGTGGCTCAAATGGACAATATAGTATCAACAGAGCGAAGGGCCAGACAAGGTTTGGAGGCTGCGAATAAAGAGCTCGAAGCAGAAAGAATTGTGCTTCGAGCAGAAGTTGAAAAGTTGTGTGCGGAGCACGCTACTGCGGGGTCCGAGCTTGTCAGACTCCAAGAGGAAGCTAGCCAGCTGTTAAACCAAAATAATATTTTGACCACTGAAAATGCTAGACTTTCTGGGGTTTTGGGCGAAGTCACTTCGACGAAAGACGCGTTGAACGAAGACAAGCTGAAGTCTGAGAAGGTGGCTGTGGAAGTTATGAATGAGTTGTTAGGTGTCCTGGAGTACTTCGTTACTACTGGGATACTTCCTTCTGACGATAACATCACTCTTCTGCGCCAGTTGAAAAGGATCCAAGGAGTGGCGAAGCAGATGAAGACAGCGGGCATTAGATACGGAGAACTCTCCGGACAAGTGGCTGCTGTCGGCCTACTTCGCTACTACGAAGATCTGGGCCGATCGATAACTCCGGACGCAGGAGGGGGCCCAATCACCTTCGACGACGAGCGACTTCTGACACCTTCCGAAGGTGTGGCTGTTGCCTGGCGAGCCTTCCAAACTTCATGGAGAGCCGAAGGTCGTTCCGCGATCAAGGCTTGGATCGACGAAGGCCAACGCCAGAAGCAAGTTCGGACCCAAGCTTCATGCAGTCAGCCTCCTCCGAACCCGCAGGTTTAGAAATACCTTAGGATTTTTGGCCATGTAAAGCTTTATGCTTATAAACATTTATCAATGAAAATTTGTTTGTCATATTTTTAGGCTTTGCCTCTTACGGAAGATATCGAAGTGTTAGTCCTTAACAACGAAGTTCGCTCATTATGGACCACCTTCGATCTTCTAAAAGCTTATAAACATCCTCGATTTCTAATTCCTCGAGATGACTCCGGTGTAATTGCGCCCGAAGTAATCAAAGATATACTGTCTTATATTAAAGAGGAAGAAAAAGAGGTTAACTTAAACACTTCGTCTTCTGAAGACGTTATATGGTCTGAAGACGAAGATGAAGCTCAAAATAAAAAGCCTGAAGAACTTGGAAGCTGGGAAAGGAGCCCCGAACGGCTTCGAACTTGGGCCGAGCTTCAACAAGAACAGAAGGATTTTAGAGCTTCGAAGGGGGGCAAGAGAGTTAAACGCAAAGTTATTAGAACTCCCGGCGCTGGAACTAGTCGTTCCAACCCTAGCTCTAGAGACCGAAGAGGTCTTCGATTCCTTCTTGGTATAGATACCAATTTTTCATAATGTAATCTGTAAACACATTTGTTTGAATAATGAATACCGATTTAAAATTGTCTCCATATTTACTAGCCCCTCTTTGGGTATAAGCAACTTCGAAGTGTATTCAAAGATGGTTATGCGCAAAGAAAAAACTTCGGAGTACAATTTTTTGGGGGTTCGGAGCCCCTCTGTAATTTAAAGATCTTTTAAAATCTTATAAAATGTCTTCGACTATTTGTAGTCGGAAGAATGGCAACTTAGTACCTTTGTTTTTTTTTTGAAAGAAATCAATTTGAGATAACTTTCAAGATACCTTAGTATCTTAGATAATTTGTCACTTTGGACTGTGTTAACAGACATTCGAAGCTCATGGCTCAAATTCTGTTTTTCTTTAGCCACCTTCGGCTCTTTTTTGCGATCTCTGTCGAACCAATGGTTCGGAGTTTGCAATGGTCTCTTTGGACTCTTTTTACGGATGTCTACCAGCCAATGGCTTGGATTCCGTTTATTTTGGCCACCTTCGGCTCTTTTTGCGGAAGTCTACCAGCCAATGGCTTGGACTTCGCAGGATTTGTCCACCTTCGGCTCTTTTTACGGAAGTCTACCAGCCAATGGCTTGGACTCCGCATGTTTTGGCCACCTTCGGCTCTTTTTACGGAAGTCTACCAGCCAATGGCTTGGACTCCGTATGATGTGGTTTTGGGCTCTTTTACGGATGCCTACAAGCCGGTGGCTTGGACTCCGGATTATGTCAGCCCCCACGCCGGAAGCTTCGAACCAATGGTTCGAAGTCCGAAAATACGATCCAGCTTCATGACACTTCCCTCTCGGTCGACCCCGCGGTTCCAGTGCGTCCACTCGGAAGCTGGAAGTCTATGAGGGGAAGGCATTATCAGGATCATATGCTTTATTAATTTAAAAGATGATTACAAGTGAATTACAAGGAGCCCTTATGCAAAGTATCGCTTTAGGTGCTCCGCATGCCAAGTATGTGCTAACTCTTCACCTTCTAAATTAGCTAATTTAAAAGAGCCAGGGCGCCCTGAACGAACAATTAGGTATGGACCTTCCCATTTATTTCCTAACTTCCCTGGCGCTATAATGCTTCGTAGAACAAGATGACCCGGTCTTAGTTCATTGAGATTGACCTTCGGGTCAAACCAAGCCTTCGTTTGCTGATGATACTTTGATAAATTTGCCACAGCTCGAAGTCTTGTGTCTTCTGATAAATCTAGCGAAGCTTGTCTTTCTTCTTCAATCTCCGGTTCGGTGCTGCGAAACGATCCTCCTTTGAGCTCCGTTGGAGTCATAGCTTCATCTCCGAATAGTAGTCTGAATGGAGTAAAACCTGTGGACCTTGTTTGCGTAGTCCGAATGGACCACAAAATCTTCGGAAGCTCTTCGGTCCACAGTCCTTTTTCTAGTCCTACTATCCTTCGATTTAGCCATGACAAAATATTTCCATTGGCTCGCTCTACGGCTCCATTAGACTGAGGATGTCTTACTGCAGCAAAACATAACTGAATGCCTAGATCTTCGCAAAACTTCCTGAAGGGTTCTGCATCGAACTGTGTTCCATTATCAGCTGTGAGTTGTCTAGGCACTCCGAACTGGCAAATGATATTCTTCTAGAAGAATTTCTGTACATTGTTCGAAGTGATAGCTGTCAAGGGCTCTGCTTCCACCCACTTAGAAAAATATTCAATAGCTACCACTGCGAACTTCAGATTTCCCTTGGCTACTGGAAAGGGTCCAATTAAATCCATACCCCATCTGGCCATAGGCCATACCGGAGCAATGACTTGAAGAGTTGTTGGTGGGCGATGACTTCGTCGACCCATCCACTGGCATCCTTGACAAGTGCGGACTAAGCTCTCCGCATCAGCTATTATTGTAGGCCAGTAAAGCCCCTGGCGAAGTGTTTTTCCTGCCAAAGCTCGCGGGGCTAAATGGCTACCACAAAGGCCTTCATGAATTTCTCGAAGAATTTCTTGACCTTCGGCTTGAGATATACATCGGAGTAGAGGGGAACATACTCCGGCCTTGTATAAAATACCATTGATTATTTGATAATTTCTAGCTCTAGGCTTTAATCTTGACAGCTGTGGCTCTTCGGGCAAATTTGTTCCTCCCTGTAAAAGTTCCATGATTGAATTTTTCCAATCTGCACTAGGAATGCAAAGAATCTCTGCAGAGGGAATTTGTGGCACCGAAGGTATACTGAGCTCCTCATAGAAAGCTTGTTCTGGCACATCCACAGCTCCGGCTGCAGCTTTTGCTAAGATGTCCGCTTGTACATTTTCTACTCTTGGTATACTCCAAATGGAAATACCCTTGAAGTGTGCTTCGATTTTACGGATTTCTTCTAAGTACTTTGCAAGCTGTGGATGCCGAACCTGGAAACTTTTATCTACGTGCCCTGCTACTATCTGAGAATCTGTCTTTATAATAATTCTTGTAGCCCCTAGAGCACGTGCTTTTCGGAGTCCCAATAAAATCCCTTCATACTTCGCTATATTATTGGTAGACTTAATGTTGAGTCTTGCGGAGTACATTGCTCTTTGCCCTGAAGGCGAAATTAATACTGCTCCGATGCCTGCTCCGGATGCTTGGAAAGCCCCATCGGAGTAAACAGTCCAAACTCCGTCACTTGACTTCTCCGGAACCAAATTTGCAGGTGGAGTCCATTCTGCTACAAAATCTGCTAAGACTTGCGATTTGATTGCTGTCCTTGCCAGGAAAGATATGTCGAAGGGTGCTAGCTCAACTGCCCACTTCCCAATCCTTCCAGTGGAATCCCTACTTCGAAGCATATCTCCTAAAGGATACGAAGTTGGTACAATTACATTGTGTGCCAAAAAATAATGTCTTAATTTCCTCGAAGCCATTATCAAAGCATAAACGAACTTCTCAAGTTCGGAGTATCTTGTCTTCGCTCCTGATAATGCTTCGGATACAAAATAAACAGGATTTTGGACCAACTTCCCATTGAAATCCACTTCTCTGACAAGGACCGCACTGACAGCAGAACCTGTAGCTGCAAGGTAAAGGAGTAGGGTTTTGTCCGCAGTAGGCACCGTGAGTGTAGCAAGATTACTAAGATACTCTTTAGTATCTTCGAAGCTTTTCTGACACTCCGGTGTCCATGCAAAATCTTCGGACCCTTTCAATGCTTTAAATATAGGCAAGTTTCTCTCCGCAGACCTTGATAAAAACCTGCTAAGTGCTGCCAGACGCCCAGTCAGCTTTTGCACTTGCTTTAAATTTTCCGGAGGAGCCATCTTTTGTAGCGCAGTTATTTGAGTAGGGCTAGCTTCAATTCCCCTGCTTGAAACTAAATACCCTAACAACTTTCCAGCCTTAGCTCCGAATATACATTTTTCGGGGTTAAGACGGATCCCACATGCCCGAAGGCTATTGAATGTTTCTGCTAAGTCTAGGCTATGTTGGTGCTTTAAAGCACTCTTTATTACAATATCATCCATATAGGCCTCCACATTGCGACCTAATTGATGACCTAGAGCCTTAGCAACTAACCTCGAAAAAGTAGCCCCTGCATTTCTTAAGCCAAAGGGCATTCTTACATAACAAAAGACTCCCGAAGGAGTTACAAAGCTTGTCTTGATCTCATCTTCGCGCTTCAACCATATTTGATGATAACCAGAATACGCGTCAAGGAAGCTTAATAACTCCGAACCTGTGGTGGAGTCGACCAATTGATCAATTCGGGGCATGGGGTAGGGGTCACGAGGGCATGCTTTATTCAAGTATGTGAAATCGATGCACATGCGCCACTTCCCGGAAGACTTCTTTCTGACGAAGACTGGGTTGGCTAACCATTCTGTGTGAGCCACTTCTCTGATAATCCCAGCCTTCAACAATTTCTTAACTTCGTCCTTCGCTAGAGCAGCTCTTTCTGCAGACATTTTCCAGAGTCCTTGCCGAACAGGCCGGGCCTTCGGATTTACAAGTAAACTATGTTCAATGATATTCCGATCGACTCCGGTGATATCTTCGTCAGACCAAGCGAAGACATCCAAATTCTCTTCCACCACCTTTTCCAAGGAGGTTGCAACTTCTGGAGGTAAATCTTTACCAAATTGAAATGTATACTCTTTACCATCTTTAACAATGACCTTCGCTGCAATCTCTCCTTCAGGACTTGGTCTCGGAAAGGACTTCTTCGAATCTTCGGAGGAGGCTGAAAAAATTTCTTCATTATCTTGTACATTGTTTACTTGTCTTGGATCAAGGGGGGGACCATGACCATACTCCGCTCTCCGAGCGATAGCTTGATCTCCAAAGACAGTAAGGACTCTTGTTTGTGTGGGCATCTTCATGCACAAATAATTGTGATGCGCCACAGCTCCGAACTGGTTTAGCATGCCTCTTCCGAAGATGACGTTGTAAGCATACGGGGCATCTACAACATCGAAGATTACTTCCTCAGTTCGGGCCAACAAACCTTCCCCGAAGGTAACTTCCAGGCCTATTTGGCCAAGTGCATCAAGCGGAGGTCCTGCGAAGCCTTGCAAAGGACGAGCTGCTGGAAGGAGATGCTTTCTAGAAATGCACAATTGATCGAAGGCTTGAACAAAAATGATGTCTACCGAACTACCTCCGTCAATCAATACCCTTCGAACTTCAGTGCCCGCAATATCAGCAGTGAATAACAAGTGGGTCTGCATGCGGGAACTTAATGCCAGCTGCATCCTCCGCAGAAAAGGATATCGGTACATGAGACCACCTCGGCATTGCGGCTGCAGACGACGAAGTCCCAATATGGCCTACTTCTCTGACGTAGTCTCTTCGCTGTCTCTTTGACATGCTTCCGAGGGTACCTCCTCCGGAGATGGTGTCGCGCCCCGATTTAATAAATCAGGACTTTTATTGAAATTCCATAGAAAATCAATAAACCAAGACGTTCATCAAGCGACCACGTACAATACGGGCAATCATTCACGGTTCGTAGACCGCATTAATACAAAAGTGAATGAAAGTGAAGAGAAACTAATAAAATCAAGGGTCCTAGATGAACGCCTCCTTCCAGTCTCGCCTTGACTGGGTCGCTACTCCAGACCTTCATCCTCCTCGTAGTAGACAGGCTCTGATGGTGTAAGTCAACGGGGTGAGTACAGATGTACTCAGCTAGCCACCGAATGCAAATATAATGCAAGATAATACCAAGGGAGATAGTGGCTAGTTTTGCGGAAGCAGCATATTTGTAAAGCATTAAATGTGAGCAATTTATTAGTACAGAAAGGTAAAGATGTGAATGCATCATCATCTTCTAACTCGAGGAGTACGTTTTACCTCCTCGCACAACAGTACTTACATGCCATGAATAACTCATCCATTCAAACAATTGTAAACTAACTGCGAGTAGTCACACAACCCGCCCTTGACCGTGGGCTCGGCTTTTCGAAAAGATTGAATTACTCTGATCAGACATGTACCACTGTACCCACAAGGCACGCACTCATCACTTACACCAAAGTGTAACGAGATGACCCATTTCACGGGAACTCGTGCCAAAACCTTCCATATGGTCTATCTCAGATAAGTCAAGCTCATCACCGTTGTGACCGCTGTCGGCCATGAAGCAAAGGTTTCGTACCGTGTCTCGCCATGTCGAGTTTCCACAATACCCCCCCTTGAGCCATCGTCGGTACAAGGCACCCTGAGGGCTAGCCCCTTGCCCCCTCCACTATGGTGCCGTGAGACGGAGTGTTCCACACTTCCAGTTAGGACTTACCCATTAGACTTGTGGTTGGTATGGAAATGCTTTGCAACAGATCCCGCAGACCGGTCCTTATAGTGCCCCGGGTGCGACATACCAAAACCCGAGCTTGCACCCGGAACCCACCATACTTATAACATACCTAACTCCAACAGAGTCCAGAGACAAGAATAACGGGGTATTTCATATACCAGAATCCATCCAACTACGACTCATTCTTTATATCCTATAGCAGTTGTGCCGGTACATTGGGCACTAGCTAATATAATATTTGTAGAGTGTCAAGGAGTTAAGGCTCAATAAGCATGGCTTGGGTTTGCACACAAGGACGGGGATCTAATAAATATAAGTGTAAGGCTTGATCTTTGACTAATGCAATATTAACCTATGAGTTATAGCGATAAATTGTTAAATCATGGGCTCAATGATGATCAACTGTTTCCACAGAGGTGGTCGATGACTTGCCTTGATCAGCAAATGGGGATGGAGGAACCTCGGGGTAGAACTCCGGCTCCTCGACGAACTCGTAGTCTTCTCGATACAGAAAAATAAACAATACATTCAATAAACAGATAAAAATCCACCAAATAATAAACATATATATTTGTGGTTTTGTTGTGTGGAATAAAGTTTTAATATTTTGATGTTTGGTGAATAGACATTAAACTTATTTTCTTAAGGCTTTTCTAATTTATTTTTCTGAATTAAATAAATTATCCCTAAGGGGTTTTATTTAAATATTTATTAAAGTGATTTTGGGTAACAGAAACATAGTGTTTTTATGGCAGAAAAGTGTAGAGAATAATATACTGAATTTAACAAAATTTGAATGGTGAAATTTGGAGTTAAAATGAGCAAGTTATGAATTTTTGAAGTTTAAACTATTTTCTGCATTTTATTTAAACTGGAAAATGGGCTCTGGTCCATGGTGAGCCAGGCCCACGGTGGACTGCGCCACTGTGCGCATGGACCGGATCAACCAGATCCGTTGGATCCAGATCCGGCGGCCAGGCGCCAAGCGGGAAGGCTTTAATGAAATCGGACGGCTGTGATTAAAACGTGGCGAAGAGGTACGCGTGGACGCACCAGATCGCTCCAGGGATTTAAATTACGATCAACGGCCGAGATGGCACCGTACCTCTTCGACCAGATCTGAGGGCCCTGATTAAATCCCGAAGGGATTTAATCGTAGCCCTCCGATCGTGATCGGACGGCCAGGGTGCGATCCGGCACGGCACGACGCAAGGGGCGCGTACCCCCCTTCGTCTCCGGCGACGGCGGGCTCGGGTGCGGCTGCGATGGTGGCGGCGAGGGCCTAGGAGCCTAGCTAACGGCAAAAATGGAACGCGGAGGGAAAGAGGATCATGATGATACCTTAGGCGGTGAAGAAGGTGGTCCGGAAGCGACCGGCGGCGAGCGTAGACGGCGGAGTGGTTCGGGTGGTTGACGGCGACGGCGATCCGGCGGTCTTCACGGCCGATGGAGGCGTGGCCGAGGATGGGTGGACGACGGCGGACCCGATGGTGGCGGTGGCTAGGGCGGAGGAGGCCGGGATCGTCGGCGAGGGCTTGCCGGAGGCGAGGCAGAGCAGAAGGTCGAAAAGGAGGCGGCGGCGCTCTGTTTTTGCTTTAGGATGGCTGAGAGGGTGTGGGCTGAGGGCGGTAGCCGCAGGGGGGTTTTTATAGGGGGTCGCCGGCGTCTGGATGGCAGGGAACCGAGGGCTCCCGTGAGCTCCGGCGATCCCTTTCCAAAAGCTTCGGGCTAGCTTCCTTAGGCGCAAAAACGCGTGGCTCAGGGATGGAAGGGAGGCGGTGGCGTGCGAGGAAGGCGATCCATGGGTGATCCGGGCGATCGCGGGCGGCCGGCGGTGAAAAACCGAACGTGATCGCCGGGAGGAAGGAAGGGGGCGATCCCCTTCCATCGGAGACGAAGCTTCTGACAGGTGGGATCCACCTGTCAGTGGGCGAGCGGGAAAACGAGCGCCGACAAGCGGGCCCAGGTGACCAGAGAGCGAGGAACGGCCACGAGGGGCTGACTGGTGGGCCAGGCGGGAACGGCGCGGGGGAGGAGAGAGGGGACGCGAGCGCCGACAGGTCGGTCCCACCTGTCGGTGGCTGGCGGTTTGGACTGGGCCGGGCTTGGTCACTTTGAAGGTTGAGGCCCACTAAGGATTTTAATTCTTTTCTGATTTAAAATAAATCCAGTAATTCATTTATTTGATTAAGGGTTGAATCACTGTTGATAAAAATTTGTAAAAATTCCTAAAATTATATCTTGGTTTCTAGTTCATCTCATAAAATTTTCAGGTCCATATTTTGTGTATTTCTCCTTGCTTGGCTTTATTTGGGTTCTTTTATGATTTTCCTTTATTAAGTAAATCCAGAAATGATTTAAATAATATTTTTCTTTTATTTTATTTGTTTTTATTTCTTAGGGTGTTACAATCCTAACCCCCTTACAGAGAATCTCGTCCTCGAGATTCGGATCAATCCTTCAATAGCTCAGGATGCTGTGCCTTGAGTTCATCTTCTTTTTCCCATGTAGCTTCCTCAACCGGATGATTGCTCCACTGCACCTTGCAGAAGCGGATGACCCGACTCCTGGTGATCCTTTCCTTGACCTCCAATATCTTGACAGGCTTTTCCACATAGGTCAGATCCTCTTGGACATCTAACTGCTGAAGGTCCACTTGCTCTGTCGGGACGCGGAGACACTTCTTTAGTTGGGAAACATGAAACACGTCATGTACTCCAGCCAATGAGGGTGGTAGTTCCAACTGATAAGCAACCTCGCCTTGGCGTCGGATAATGGGGAATGGTCCAACATATCGAGGGGCCAACTTTCCTCTCATGTTAAATCGTTGAGTACCACGGAGAGGCGTAACTCGAAGGTAAACATGATCTCCTTCTTCGAAGGCTAGGTCTCGGCGACGATTGTCTGCGTAGCTCTTCTGTCGTGATTGGGCCGTCTTGAGTCGGTCTCTGATGATCTGTACCTTCTCTTCAGCTTCACGAAGAATGTCAGTTCCGAATACTTGGGATTCACCAGTTTGGTCCCAAAGTAGAGGCGTTCTGCACTTACGTCCATATAGGGCTTCAAAAGGAGACATCTGAAGGCTGGCTTGATAGCTGTTGTTGTACGAAAACTCAGCGTACGGCAAGCTCTTGTCCCAAGTGGCTCCAAAATCCAAGACACATGCCCGTAACATATCCTCCAATATCTGGTTTACCCTCTCTGTTTGTCCATCCGTCTGAGGGTGGTAGGCAGTACTGAAGTTCAATCTTGTTCCCATCTCTTCTTGAAGGTTCTTCCAAAAACGAGAGGTGAACTGGCTTCCTCTATCGGACACTATCTTCTTAGGCACTCCATGAAGACACACAATGCGGGCCATGTATAATTCTGCAAGCTTGGGGCCACTAAAGGTCGTCTTGACGGCTATGAAATGCGCTACTTTTGTAAGCCGGTCGATGATTACCCAAATAGAATCATACCCAAGTTGGGTCTTTGGTAGTCCGGTGATGAAATCCATACCGATCTCTTCCCACTTCCATTCAGGTACTTTCAATGGCTGCAGCAGCCCTGCAGGTCTCTGGTGTTCAGCTTTTACCCTCCTGCAGGTGTCACACTCGGCGACGAACTGCGCAATCTCCCTCTTCATGCTAACCCACCAATAACGTTCCTTCAGGTCATGGTACATCTTGGTACTGCCGGGATGAATGGAGTATAATGTCTCATGGGCTTCTCTCAGGATGAGGGTTTTTATCTCCGGTTTATCCGGCACACATATCCGGGTTACAAACCATATGGTGCCATTCTCATCCTCTGAAAATCCTGGGGCTTTTCCTTGTCTCATGTTCTTCCTAATGGCAGCTATATCCGGGTCTTCTAACTGAGCTTCACGGATCTACTCAAATAGAATTGGCTGGGTCTCCAAGGTGGCTAGGTATGCTCCTGTGGTTAACCCAAGATTCAACTTTTCCATCTCTCTACTTAACGAGGGTGCATGATCCTGAATCATCACGGCTGTGCAGTATCCCTTGCGACTTAATGCATCAGCTACCAAATTTGCTTTTCCGGGGTGGTAGTGAATACCTAAGTCATAGTCCTTTATTAGTTCCAACCATCGTCTTTGCCTCAGATTGAGGTCCGGCTGTGTGAAGATGTACTTCAAGCTCTTGTGGTCCGTAAAGATCTCACAGTGATTTCCAACCAAATAATGCCTCCAAATCTTAAGGGCATGCACTACCGCGGCTAACTCCAAATCGTGGGTCGGGTAGTTCAACTCATGAGGTCTCAGCTGACGGGAGGCATAAGAGATAACCTTTCCATCTTGCATAAGAACACATCCCAATCCTTGGCGAGAGGCGTCGCAATAGACATGGAAGTCTTTCCGGATATCGGGTAGGGTCAGTATGGGTGCTGACACCAAACGAGTCTTGAGCGTGCGGAAACTTTCCTCTCATTCGGGAGTCCATTCAAACTTCTCTGCTTTCTACAACAACTTAGACATTGGCTTGGCTATCTTAGAAAAATTCTCAATGAACCTCCGATAATATCCGGCCAAACCCAGAAAACTTCGTATCTCAGATACGTTTGTGGGTGGCAGCCAATCCGTAACTGCTTCTACGGTGGCAGGGTCTACTGTGATTCCTTGTGCAGAGATGATGTGTCCAAGGAACTTTACTTCTGCTGTCCAAAACTTGCATTTGCTGTACTTGGCGTATAGTTGGTGTTCCCTTAGCTTCCCTAAGGTTAACCGGAGGTGAGTCTCATGCTCTTTCTGGTCCTTGGAATAAATGAGGATGTCGTCTATGAAGACCACGATGAATTTTTCCAAATATTCCATGAACACCTTATTCATCATGTTCATGAAGAATGCAGGGGCGTTGGTCAATCCAAAGGACATAACCGTGCACTCGTACAAGCCATAACGGGTGGTAAAGGCCGTCTTGGGTATATCTTCTTCTCGAATCCTCAACTGATGATATCTGGAACGTAGGTCGATCTTCGAGAATATCGTAGCTCCCTTTAGCTGGTCGAAGAGATCATTGATCCGAGGCAACGGATACTTGTTCTTGATGGTTACTTCATTCAAAGCGCGGTAGTCTACACACATACGCTTAGCCTTGTCTTCTTTCTTCTCGACGAAGATTACGGGGGCTCCCCAAGGTGACGTAGTTGGTCTGATGTAGCCCTTCCTCTCGAGATCCTCCAATTGCTGCTTCATCTCAGCTAACTCGTTAGCGGCCATCCGGTATGGTCGCTTGTAAATAGGGGTAGTCCCGGGCACCAAATCGATCCTGAACTCGATGTCCCTCTTGGGTGGCATCCCTGGTAAATCCTCTGGAAATACGTCCGGGTATTCGCATACTATTGGTATCTCTTCAAGGGTAATCTGGTGCAGTCTTGGCCTTCTGATCTTCAGACTTGGCATTTGAAATGTGACGGCAGTCCCTTCTTCACTGGTCACAGTCACTTTTCTCTGGGCACATTCTATTACTCCTTGGTATTTGTTCAACCAATCCATCCCTAGAATGAGATCCAACCCTTGGCATTCTATTAGGATGGGGTCTGCCCAAAATATCGTACCTTGGATATCTATCCATACTTTTGGGCTATAGGTTAGAGCCAGGGTTTGTTTTCCCGGGGTGACTATTTGTACGGCTCTGGGTAGTTCTTCTATGTTTAGATTGTTCTTTCCCACAAAATCGGTTGATATGAAGGAGTGCGTAGCTCCAGTGTCGAATAAAACCACGGCAAGTGCTGAATGTATCAAGAACTTACCCATCACTATCTCTGGTGCGGCCTGAGCTTCTTCAGCGGTGACGTGATTTACTCGGGCGCGGATGGCGGGGTTCGCGGCAACTCCTTGGATGCGCTTGGGGTGAGGGCACGCATTGGAGTAATGCCCTTCCTGGCGGCAGTTGAAACATACCACGGGCTTGCCGTGCTTGTCGCGCAGGATTTCCGCCTTCTTTGCCGGGGTGGTTGGTGCAGTTGGGGCGGCGGGAGCGGAGCGAGGCTGTCCGGTTCCGGCGTTGGCGGCGGGTGGTGCCGGATGATACACTGGTCGGGGGTGGTATTGTGGCACCGGTGGAGGAGGTGTGAATCGGGGCCTCTGAGCCATGCCCTGGTTTTGCCTATAGGCAATCATCCTCTTCTTTTTCAGGTCGACCTTGTTTTGCTGGGTCTCATGAATGATAGCTTTATTCACCAACTTTTGAAAATTGGCGAAATCTCCGGAGATAAGCTGTAGGGACAGCTCATCCTTCAATCCCCGGAGGTATTTAGCCTGCCTGGCCGCATCGGTACGGACCTCCTCAGGTGCGTATCGGGCCAGACGGTTGAACTCATGCAGATACTCGGTTATGAACCTGCTCCCCTGCTGCAGGTCTCTGAACTCCTGTTGTTTCTGCGCGATAATACCGTCGGGGATGTGGGCGGCACGGAAAGCGGCCGAAAACTCTGCCCAAGTATGGGCGTGGCCCTCGGGCAGAGTCTTGCGAAGATTGTCCCACCACTCTGCGGCGGGACCATGAAGCTGGTGGGTGGCGAAGGCCACCCTCTCCTTCTCGGTGCAGGTAAGGAGGTCGAGCTTCTTCTCGATAGCTCGTAACCAATCCCCAGCCTCCATGGGGTTGGTGGTGCTTGAGAAGGTCGGTGGGCGGACTCGGAGGAACTCCGAGAGCTGAGAGGCGGGAGCAGGAGCTGGTGTGGCGGGTCGGGGCAGCTCGGGCTGTTGGTGGATTCGGAAGAACTGAGCCTGCTGCTCTTGCATCTGCTGCTACTGTTGTTGCATCTGGTTCAGTAAAGCAGTGACTAGCTGGTTTTGAGTGGCCATCATCTCGGCCACTGTGGGGTGGTTAGCGATTGGGGCCTGCCTTTGTCCCATTGCTCCCCATTGTGGCAAGTTGCCACTCTCTCCTCCGTTCTGGGGAGCGTCGGAACCCTGAGTGTTGGTCATCATGGAGTTTTCAAAGTAGACAACATTTATTTTAGAGAACTCTTCTATGTTTTATTCCCAAAATACTGTTCTTGCGGTTACATTTATTTATTTCTTCATTCATGCCTTATATTTTGACATGAATGGCAATACAAGCAAGCAAAAAGAATGAAAAGCACTAATCGTAAAACTACGTCTATGGTAGCTCGGGGGACGGCTCAATCTCAGGCTCGTGGGAGATGGTCGGGGTCTAAGAGCTGGATGGTCCGGCGGGTGGTGCACTGCGGGAGATCCTCTTAGGCCTCACAGTGGGGATCCGAAGGGGTTTCTTCTTGCGAGGCGGAAGAGGTGCGATCTCCTCAATGTCCTTCTTCAACTCTTTGATCTGGTAACGGAGCTGTGGGTTGGTGGCGACACGCTGCCGAAGGAGCTCATTCTGACGCCGTAACTCTTCTGCTTCGGCAGCCAAACGATGTCCCTGCTGGATGCGGCGACGAAGATCTCCGTTCTCGCGGTTCAGATCCTCAGAAGATTGTCGGTAAAAGCTGATGGTGTCGCGCTGTCCATTAGCGTCCTGCAGAGCCTCATAATGGAGATCATCCATGGCTTCCAACAAGCGCATGGTATGACCGATAGCAGAATGACGCTGGGAGAGTGTGCTGACGAAGACGCTGTGGGGACTCCCTGGAGTGCGAAGAGGCACGAAGCGAAAGTCCGTGTCGTAGAGCTCACTGTCATAGATCATCCGGAGCTCTGTGAGTGCCTGGAGGCGGTGCGCTGGCTGGCAACCAAGAAGGTAGGTCCTCCTCCGCGATAGGTGTGAGCTGTCTGAGGGGAGGGCTGGACAACGACGGTGACCTCGCAGAAGCTTTCTTCCTCGTCGGGGAAGACTTCATGGTACATCGGCTCATGCTCAAATCCGAGGAAACCAACGAGCATGCGCAGCTCGCGGATGAATCCGGCCTCATCACGAAGGTTCCCACTCATGGTACGGACCGGCATCTACAAAAGAGAGAAAATTTTTGTGAAAATCTCGGAAGATGAGAGGATAAGTAGTGTTTGGAAGAAAATATAGTAAGTATAAGTCCTAAGGTCAGGTCTGTTTGGCTTCCTACAGTCAAGTCGGCTCTGATACCATCTTGTCGCGCCCCGATTTATTAAATCAGGACTTTTATTGAAATTCCATAGAAAATCAATAAACCAAGACGTTCATCAAGCGACCACGTACAATACGGGCAATCATTCACGGTTCGTAGACCGCATTAATACAAAAGTGAATGAAAGTGAAGAGAAACTAATAAAATCAAGGGTCCTAGATGAACGCCTCCTTCCAGTCTCGCCTTGACTGGGTCGCTACTCCAGACATTCATCCTCCTCGTAGTAGACGGGCTCTGATGGTGTAAGTCAACGGGGTGAGTACAGATGTACTCAGCAAGCCACCGAATGCAAATATAATGCAAGATAATACCAAGGGAGATAGTGGCTAGTTTTGCGGAAGCAGCATATTTGTAAAGCATTAAATGTGAGCAATTTATTAGTACAGAAAGGTAAACATGTCAATGCATCATCATCTTCTAACTCGAGGAGTACGTTTTACCTCCTCGCACAACAGTCCTTACATGCCATGAATAACTCATCCATTCAAACAATTGTAAACTAACTGCGAGTAGTCACACAACCCGCCCTTGACCGTGGGCTCGGCTTTTCGAAAAGATTGAATTACTCTGATCAGAGATGTACCACTGTACCCACAAGGCACGCACTCATCACTTACACCAAAGTGTAACGAGATGACCCATTTCACGGGAACTCGTGCCAAAACCTTCCATATGGTCTCCCCCGACTCAACAGCACCCTCTTATAGGTTTCGTACCGTGTCTCGCCATGTCGAGTTTCCACAATACCCCCCCCTTGAGCCATCGTCGGTACAAGGCGCCCTGAGGGCTAGCCCCTTGCCCCCTCCACTACGGTGCCGTGAGACGGAGTGTTCCACACTTCCAGTTAGGACTTACCCATTAGACTTGTGGTTGGTACGGAAATGCTTTGCAACAGATCCCGCAGACAGGTCCTTATAGTGCCCCGGGTGCGACATACCAAAACCCGAGCTTGCACCCGGAACCCACCATACTTATAACATACCTAACTCCAACAGAGTCCAGAGACAAGAATAACGGGGTATTTCATATACCAGAATCCATCCAACTACGACTCATTCTTTATATCCTATTGCAGTTGTGCTGGTACATTGGGCACTAGCTAATATAATATTTGTAGAGTGTCAAGGAGTTAAGGCTCAATAAGCATGGCTTGGGTTTGCACACAAGGACGGGGATCTAATAAATATAAGTGTAAGGCTTGATCTTTGACTAATGCAATATTAACCTATGAGTTATAGCGATAAATTGTTAAATCATGGGCTCAATGATGATCAACTGTTTCCACAGAGGTGGTCGATGACTTGCCTTGATCAGCAAATGGGGATGGAGGAACCTCGGGGTAGAACTCCGGGTCCTCGACGAACTCGTAGTCTTCTCGATACGGAAAATAAACAATACATTCAATAAACAGATAAAAATCCACCAAATAATAAACATATATATTTGTGGTTTTGTTGTGTGGAATAAAGTTTTAATATTTTGATGTTTGGTGAATAGACATTAAACTTATTTTCTTAAGGCTTTTCTAATTTATTTTTCTGAATTAAATAAATTATCCCTAAGGGGTTTTATTTAAATATTTATTAAAGTGATTTTGGGTAACAGAAACATACTGTTTTTATGGCAGAAAAGTGTAGAGAATAATATACTGAATTTAACAAAATTTGTATGGTGAAATTTGGAGTTAAAATGAGCAAGTTATGAATTTTTGAAGTTTAAACTATTTTCTGCATTTTATTTAAACTGGAAAATGGGCTCTGGTCCACGGTGAGCCAGGCCCACGGTGGACTGCGCCACTGTGCGCGTGGACCGGATCAACCAGATCTGTTGGATCCAGATCCGGCGGCCAGATGCGAGGCGGGAAGGCTTTAATGAAATCGGACGGCTGTGATTAAAACGTGGCGAAGAGGTACGCGTGGACGCACCAGATCGCTCCAGGGATTTAAATTACGATCAACGGCCGAGATGGCACCGTACCTCTTCGACCAGATCTGAGGGCCCTGATTAAATCCCGAAGGGATTTAATCGTAGCCCTCCGATCATGATCGGACGGCCAGGGTGCGATCCGGCACGGCACGACGCAAGGGGCGCGTACCCCCCTTCGTCTCCGGCGACGGCGGGCTCGGGTGCGGCTGCGACAGTGGCGGCGAGGGCCTAGGAGCCTAGCTAACAGCAAAAATGGAACGCGGAGGGAAAGAGGATCATGATGATACCTTAGGCGGCGAAGAAGGTGGTCCGGAAGCGACCGGCGGCGAGCGTAGATGGCAGAGGGGTTCGGGTGGTTGACGGCGACGGCGATCCGGCGGTCATCACGGCCGATGGAGGCGTGGCCGAGGACGGGTGGATGACGGCGGACCCGATGGTGGTGGTGGCTAGGGCGGAGGAGGCCGGGATCGTCGGGGAGGGCTCGCCGGAGGCGAGGCAGAGCCGAAGGTCGAAAAGGAGGCGGCGGCGCTCTGTTTTTGCTTTAGGATGGCTGAGTGGGTGTGGGCTGAGGGCGGTAGCTGCAGGGGGGTTTTTATAGGGGGTCGCCGGCGTCTGGATGGCAGGGAACCGAGGGCTCCCGTGAGCTCCGACGATCCCTTTCCAAAAGCTTCGGGCTAGCTTCCTTAGGCGCGAAAACGCGTGGCTCAGGGATGGAAGGGAGGCGGTGGCGTGCGAGGAAGGCGATCCGTGGGTGATCCGGGCGATCGCGGGCGGCCGGCGGTGAAAAACCGAAAGTGATCGCCGGGAGGAAGGAAGGGGGCGATCCCCTTCCATCGGAGACGAAGCTTCTGACAGGTGGGATCCACCTGTCAGTGGGCGAGCGGGAAAACGAGCGCCGACAAGCGGGCCGAGGTGACCAGAGAGCGAGGAACGGCCACGAGGTGCTGACTGGTGGGCCAAGCGGGAACGGCGCGGGGGAGGAGAGAGGGGACGCGAGCGCCGACAGGTCGGTCCCACCTGTCGGTGGCTGGCGGTTTGGACTGGGCCGGGCTTGGTCACTTTGAAGGTTGAGGCCCACTAAGGATTTTAATTCTTTTCTGATTTAAAATAAATCCAGTAATTCATTTATTTGATTAAGGGTTGAATCACTATTGATAAAAATTTGTAAAAATTCCTAAAATTATATCTTGGTTTCTAGTTCATCTCATAAAATTTTCAAGTCCATATTTTGTGTATTTCTCCTTGCTTGGCTTTATTCGGGTTCTTTTATGATTTTCCTTTATTAAGTAAATCCAGAAATGATTTAAATAATATTTTTCTTTTATTTTATTTGTTTTTATTTCTTAGGGTGTTACAGATGGGGAGAACTACTCTCTTCCCTCGATCTTGCCCTTCCTCTTGCTTCGGAGGTGGCATAACATTGGCCACTGGAGGGAGTCTTGCGGCATCAAAGTTTTCTATCCGCGCCACAGCCTGGACCGGCTCTGGGCGCGGTGCAACTGGAACCCGGTCGGTAGTACCTCGACCCGAAGTTCTTTCTAAATACTCTCCTCTTAGAGTAAGTATTGCCTTGCAAGTATAAGTTGCATGGCTTCGATTTTCACCATGGATGCAGTAGAAAAGGGTCTGGCCCTTGCCAGCCGTTTTCCCTGGCGGCCTCCAACCGCTGGTCTTGTTCCCCGAAGACTGTGGAGCTCTCTGTGTAAACTTCTGTGGGGGTGCAATATTCATGACTTCAGAACGAGGGTGCTTTTGCCCTCTTCTCCGATCATGTTGAACTTCGAAGACTGGTTCTTGCGGCTGTGCCGAAGTTTTTACTTCTACTTTAACTTCTTGCAATATGGATGAAGTAGCTGCAGTTCTTCGAAGCCAGCCTTCTTCTGACCTCGCATACTCCTCGAAGTATGACATCAACTGAGAGACCGAGGAGATGCTTTTCCGATGAAGCTTATCCAGGAGGCCTTGATGAGTGACGCCTTCCCGAGCTGCATCAACTACCGAAGATGCAGACAACCCCCGGATCTGCGACTTCGTATGAGCGAAGCGCTTGAAATATTGCCTCAATGTCTCTCCGGGGAGCTGTTTCACCTGAAAAAGGCTTCCCGTTGACATCGGAGGCACGAAGGTGCCTTGAAAATTGCTTATAAACTTCTTCTTCAGCTGCCCCCATGAATTAATTGATCCTGGCTTCAAAGACCAGAACCACCTTAATGCCACTCCTTGAAGAGCTAAGGGGAAGCACTTCGCCATGGTGTCTCGAACTCCTCCGCTAGCTTCGATTGCTAGGGCATAAGAGCGAACAAACTCTCCAGGATCTTCATCTCCAGCATACTTACAGAGCTTTGAAGTTTTAAACTTCGGATCAAAGAGAACTTTCTGTAGCTCGGGATGCAGCGGAGATTCATTATCGAAGGAGGCATTCTCTGGGGCTTCGGGATAATCGGGTTCGGCATCTTCGAGCACTTCTGGGATAGATGGGATGGCTTGGGAGCGAAGCCTGTTCGCAACTTCTTGTCGCCATCTTGCTACTTCAGCTTGAAGGTTGGCCATTTGAGTGGCCATATCTCCAAGATTGGCTTCATCTCCTCCGGAAGGGTCTTCCGGGTCTTGAGAACTAGTAGGATCAGTTTGAATTGGGATGGAAGGTGGAGGAGGGACTCCGGGTGGTCGAAGTATGGAAGGAGTTGGCGGAGAAGCTTCGTATGTTTGAGGGATGGAAACTCCTTTCGGAGTTTGCGGAGGGAAAGTCGAAGGCCCTCCGACTTCAACCGTGTCAAATGGTATCTCTCCGGAGATCCGAGAGGACCTCCGAACGGGATTGCGAGGTGCGCTCCGCTTAGGAGGCATGATGTAAAAAGTTGGTAGAGAACGAAGTTTTTCGGACTAAGTTCCCCACGGACGGCGCCAACTGTTGGCGTAAAATATTACGCTAACAGGTTTCTGTAGAATAGAAACTAACAAACAAAGTGTTTGCGAAGAGAACTGTTCTAAGCCTCCGAAAGGATAACAACTTAGAATAGTTCGAATGTGTGTATTGAATAACTTGTATCCGGTCCCTATTACAGGGTGAAATGGGGGGTATTTATAGGCCCAAATATTAAGGGAAAGACCTATTTACCCCTCAATTACAACCGACATAGTGGAAACTATTCGGCACCCTTGATAGGGCTAAAATGGTAAAAGACTAATCTAATGATATAAAAGATAAATATTCCATCTTAGCTGGCAATAAAGATCTCGAAGAGCCTTAGTTCGAAGATGTACTCCGAACCAATGCCTATCTTCGTACTTCGAGCTTGACTCAGGGTATCTTCGAAGATGGACGTCTGGAAACCTTCGAATCCACTATCTGCTTTTATGTTGTTGCAGCAATAACCCCGAAGATGAGATATTTTCCCCCAACAATGCCAAACCTTTCAGAGAGTTCTGTGAAGGCCTCAGTATTGAAACGTGTTTTGCTGCTGTCCGTCACCCCCAATCCAATGGAGACGTCGAGCGAGCTAATGGTAATATCTTGTCTGGCTTGAATCAAAGAATAGTAGGATTAGCGAAGGGGCTATGGACCGAAGAACTTCCAAAGATTTTGTGGTCCATTTGGACCACTCAAGAAAGGTCCACAGGTTTCACCCCTTTAGATTACTATTCGGAGATGAAGCCATGATGTTGATGGAGCTCAGAGGAGGATCTCTGAGTTGTTGCTGACCTGATGAAGTATCAACATCAGACGAAGACTTGGTATGACCTGAAGATAAAGCTTAATGAACTTAAGTCGTGCCATTTAGTATTGCGAAGCATTATTTCTCCTGGGAAATTAGGAAATAAATGGGAAGGACTATATATCATCCTTCGTTCAGGACGCCCCAGATAGGTTTATGCAGTAACAACTGTTCATTAGAAACCGTTTCTGACACACTGATCAATAGCGGTACCTAGCAGCACATATTGACCCCCGTAAGCATACAAAATCAAATTTTCATGAACCTTGATATACGCACACACCAGTCCCTTTACCACACGCCGTCAGTCAAGCTCAAGGCAAGATACGTGCCACCCTTGTTGGTTAGCTCGACATTTCACTCGATCAAGCATTGGATTAAAATCATGACTAACCCGTTAGTCATAGTGGCATGGCCATGCACTTTTCCAATCCAATACCTCGAGGGGCCCAGACACGACTCTCCCGTTATTAGGAGGGCTAAATTCCATCTTGACCGCTCATATCCCAAGACATGTTTCACTACGCATCTAAGTGTGTCACTACATATTCTGGAATCAAATTACGATCTCAGGTCTATGGACTCTACATGTACACCATTTGAGATGACAATTGTTGGCACATAACAATCTCAGCAATATCTCAAGTGGGACTGTCCAACACCATATTCACCAAGATGTGTCCAAATCACTGATTTGACATCTCTATGTCTATGATCTGTGAAACACAATCATCAATAAGTCGGATGTGCTAATCCATGTATCATCACTGTCCCAAATGATGACAAGATTAGGGACCCTTTTGAAAAACATCGTCATAAAGCAAATAGTTTCACATAACAAGTCGTACTCATTAATTAAATGCAAACGATATTTATTCAAGGAACAAGATAACAATTATCCTCACACATTAGCATTGACATCACTAGCAACTCCCACATACACGACTCATGAAAGTATCCCATACCCATGCAGCTCACATGCGCCTCATACGTTGGGGCGTGGAAGCGGCTTTGTCAACGGATCTAGTATGTTAAAATCTGTGTGCACCTTGCAAATTTTCATATCACCTCTCTCTATGATCACTCGGAGCAGGTGATACAGCCAAAGTACACGTTTGGACTTCTGGTGTTATCTAGTCTCCTTGGCTAACACAATGGAACCACTATTACCATAATAGAGGTCCACTGGACTAGATGCACTAGAAACAACACTTAGCTCAGAAACAAACTTTTTGATCCAAACAACCTTCTTTGTAGCTTCCAAAGCAGCAATACACTCAGCTACTATTGTAGAATCGTCCACCACCTATTGCTTGGAAACTTTCCAACTCACTACGCTTCCGTTGAGGCAGAACACAAACCCAGATTACGATCGAGAATTATCTTTTATCGGTCCCAAGGCTAGCATCGGTGTAACTCCTTACATCGAGCTCCTCTTCGCTATCGTCTCCTAGGAACATTTACATCAATGTCTTTCTCCTTAAAATCCATCCTCACTCATTAGGTTTTACGCCATCGGGGGATCCACCAAGTTCTAACCTTGGTTTCCTTCTATGGACTCTAATCTGTCTGGATCGGAACTTCCGATCTGTTATTGGAAATTCAGATCTAACTCCTCTGTCGAAAACTTTGTTTGGCATTGGAACTTCCGATCAACATTAGAACTTCCAATCAGACAAATATCGGAACATCCGATCTCTATCGGAACTTTCGAAGTTCTACAAACAGAAACAAAGCCAATCTATTTTAATTCGGATATTAATGGTTCCAAACCATCTTTCAGAGTTTGGTCTCATAACTCTCTTAGATGGAACTTTATTTAAAGTGAGAGCAGTAGTTTCTAGTTCATTACCTCAAAAGGATGATGAAAAGATCAGCGCGTCAACTCATGGCTCAAATATTCATCTCCATGATCCGATCGTAGAAATCTAATTATCTTGCCCGTATGATTTTGTACATCACTTAATAGCTCCTTGAACATTTCAAAGGACTCCCACTTACATCTACTTAAAGTCGTCGAAAAAGTGATAAAGTACCATAACCCATTCCTAGCCATGTGACTCATTGGACCATATATATCAATATGTACTATGTCCAATAGCTCACTTGCCCTCCCACTAACACTTAGTGAAAGTCGCCTCTCGTCATCTTGTAAAGTAGATAAGATTCACACGTGTCATATGATTCAAAATCAAATGACTTCAAAAGTCCATCATTATGAAGCTTCTGCATGCGCCTCTCATCTATATGACCTAAGCGACATTGTCAGATGTGGGTAGGATTCAAATCATTGAGTCATCATTTCTTTGTACTAACGTTATAAACATGCACTTTTTCAAGACTCAAAATGTACAGTCCATTGACTAATGGACAAGCGCCATAAAGCAAACCATTCAAGAATATCGAACAACTCTTGTTCTTTATTACAAATTCACAATATCTTCTCCTAAACAAGAAGAGATTATGTCTTTTCGTAAGGCGGGAGTGAAATAACAATTATTCAATTCCTAAACTAATCTTGACAGCAGTGGCAGTGAATAAACGCCGATGGCCAATGCTGCAACAATTGCACCATTTCTGACGCGGACATCCATCTCACCACTAGCACACTTCCCTGACCTACTCAGCCCCTACAATAATTTGCAAGTATGAATCATCAAGCCGGTATCATATACCTATGAATCATTGGGACGAGTAGCAAGTTTAACTGTTAATACCTGAAGGGGAAGTCGTACTTCCCTTCTTTTTCTGTTGTTCCAAGAATACCTTGCAGTTGCGCTTCCAATGCCCAGTCTTGTGGCAATGGTGGCACTCATCAAAGTTGGCAGGACCTGACCTGGACTTTCTAGTCGGCTTAGTACTAGAGATCAAATCTGTAGACTTAGCATTTTTCCTCCTCTTTTTGCCCTCCTTCTCAACAACCATCACATGGTTCGGAGTCTTCCTGATACTCTCCTCAACAGCTTTTAGCATCCCATGCAACTCAGCTAGAGTCTTCTCTAGTCCAACCATGTTGTAGTTTATGATGAATGGCTCAAAGCTCAGTGGGAGTGACTGGAGAATAACATCAATAGGGAGGTATGGAGCTAGTGGAGTGCCTAGTCTCTCTAGAGTCTCTACGCAATCAATCATCTTGATCACGTGAGGGCTCACTGGGCTCCCTTCAGCCAGCCTACTACCAAACAAGCATTTAGACACATTGCATCTTTCTGCCCTTACTTGGTCCTAAAACATGCCCTTAAGCCCCACGATCATATCGTAAGCATCACATTCCTCATACTGTTTCTGAAACTGAGAGGACATGCAGGCAAGCATCAGGAAGCTGACATCCACGGAATCACTAGAATGCTTCTCATAAGCATGCTTGTCTGCTGTAGAAGCATCCTCTCCTGGTTCATTAGGTTGAGGTTCCTCTAGAACATAATCCCTTTTCTCTTGCTTGAGAACAATTATCAAGTTTCTGTACCAGTCCATAAAATTTATTCCAGACAATTTTTCTCGTTCAAGAATAGATCACAAATTAAAAACTAGAGTGCTCTTAACAGTAGTATGTGGTGCCATGATCTACAAAAGATTAAATGCAAGGTTCAGCACTAAGCAATGTTTATCTTCTATCGAATAAAAGATGTTCCACTATCTAAACCAGTCACTTTCCCTCTCATGACTATTAGTGGCACAAGATCCATGGTCACACTATCTCCTATTGAGCTTTGGCATCACTGCTAGAAGCTAGTTGACATAGGTAAGCAACTCCTTGCTAATCACATCGTATGTGACTCTTGTCGTGGGAGAAGCATTCAATGCTCGACCCAACTCCTATGCTTCAAGGCCTAAAACCATTTTGATAGCCTCGTCAAGTGAACCAACACTATGTGTGCAGAAGTCCAACTTCCGCCCCAATTGGTCGAGATAAAAGATAGCACCCTGCTTTGGCAGACCCACTATCGATGAGCATGAACCTTGGTGGGTGCAGCTATTGGGAAGAGCATCAACAATTAATTTTCTAAGGGAAACCTACTCTAGCATCGTAACATCCCTAGCACACACGAAACATGCAAGAATAGAATAACGGGAATGATCAGTGAGTTTTAGAAAAGGGATCAGTACTGGTTTAATTCAACTGCATGGTTGAAATGTGGTTAAATATGAATTTCAGCTGTTTTAAGAATTGGTACAGTAAATACTGCTCAAGAGTGGTTTGCTGTTTTTATGGGATCTGATTCTAGTTAGATAAGCTGTTCAGCTTGCTGCATCTTTGAAGTTATTTTGAAACTGTTTTGAATCCTGTTTTGCTGATGTTTGATTTGATTCTAATTAAGAAATATGTTCTGACTGCTGAATGTTAGATGTTAGATAGATTTTGTATTAGTTCTAAGTGAAATTGGTTCAGAAATGTCATCTGAATGTTTTGCAGTGAGACTGTTTTGAGTAATTTGTTTTGTGAAGTAGTGTATGTTCTAGTTCATTCTGAATTAATGTCCTTCACCCTTGGATGAATGTTTCACTGAATTAACTCATTCTAAATCAATTTTGAATCAATTGTGTACTGTTTACATTCATGAAAGGTTCAGGTATATCCAGTTCAGTTTTCTTTTCTATCTTCAAACAACTCTGAATTTTTTCTGAAGATGATTGAAATCTGTGTTGATTGTTTGAGCTTCATTTGAATCCATTGCTAGAGTTCACTAAATATGTTCAGTACTTATCTGTTCAGGACATGAATTGAAGTTTCTTATGCTAGCTGTTGAGTCAAGAGAATCTTAATAGAGGAGGTTGTTGTTGCTATAATGTGCTGAAGCTGAAATTGGTGGTGTCGCTCTAAGTGCTTGACGGTGAATAGTACTTACTGTTTTGTTTCAAATTTGTTTCAGAATTATGTCATTTGTGGAGAAAGCAATTTTTGATCAGCATTCAGATTATTCTAAAACAGAAATTGCTACAGTACTATGTTTAGTGTTTTAATCTCTGATTCTGCTTCTGTTTAGTTTTAACAAAGCAACAAAACTATGTCTGATCTGCTGATTGATCTCTAGTGTATTTTGTTTCAGTTTAATACTGAGTTTTCAGAACTTGAATTTAGATATTAACCTTGTTCTATTTAGAATCACCATTCTTATTGCATGAGATATATCTTGAAAAGTGATTTTCCTGTTCTGAATTGGTTTGCCTTGGCTGTTGTCGGAATTGCAATAGTAGTGCCGTGTAGAGTGCATTAGAAGAGATCTGGAATTGTTGTGCAGCACTTTGAAGTTTCAGAATCTAGCATTCTTGACAAGTGTTGAATTATTGTGTGCTGATCTGAAACTAAATTGAAATTGAGATTTGCAATCTGAACCATAATATGACAAATGCACTTTGTTGAAGTTACCTTTACTATTCATCATCCGAAAAATTTCAGAAGTGCAGGAATTTCAATTGTGATTGAATTGAAAAAAGCTGGCTAACTTTTACAAACTTAAATTGAACTCTTGAGTGATTGATTTGATAGTTGTTGATTAAAAATCTTGAATCAAAGTTGATTTGTGATTTTCTATCTTGAGGAGCTCAATTTTTCTACTGATTGGATTGAAAGTTGAAATTGTGATTTTAGAGGTGTGTGGGGTGATTTGATTAGGCCATCACGTTCGAAAGAAAGTGTTGAGGCGCCTATTCACCCCCCTCTAGTCGACATTCCTATCCCATGTCCAGAAGTCAAGGAAACCTCCCTGTCAATACAAGCATAAGAAATGAAGTCAGATGCTTTGGTCTCCGAAGATCCTAAAAGCATCAAGGCTTTGCTGTATTCGGAGTTCTATACAGTGGAGACCTCTGTCAAGGCTTCGGCATGACGGAGCCTCCCAAAGCCTCTTCACCCGAAGGGGTGTTGCCAGTGAGGATAGAAGATTTCTCTTCTCACTAATTAGACTAGTCTTTTACTCTTTTACCCCTATGAAGAATATTAAACAATATCTTCTTAGTCAGTTGTAATTAGAGGGTAAAGAAATATTTTCCCCATGTATTTGGTCTATAAATACCACTCTTCACTCTATAAAGGGTATCGAATACTAAGATATTCAATACACACTTCGAACTATCTCAAGCTATTATCCAGCTCGGAGGCTTGGAATAGTTTTCTTAAACAGACACTTCGTTTGTTAAACACTTGAGTTCTTTAAACCTGTTAGCGTAATCTTTTACGGCAACAGTTGGCGACGTATGTGGGGAACCTAGTACAAAAAATTCGTTCTCTACCAATCCTTTCCTAGAGCCATGCCTCCTAAGCGGAGCCTAGGCACTAGTCCCCTCTGGAGGTCTTCGAACACCACCGAGGTCGTAGGACCCTCCGTGGTCCCCCACCTCAAACTCCTGAAACGAATACTCTTCCTCGAGCATACATAGCCCCTCTAGAGACTCCATCCATGCTCCGAATGGACGGATCCTCTCCTGTGGCTCTGTCCATGGTCCAAACTGGCTTCTTCAGATCTCAAGACCCAGAGGTCCCCTTTGGAGGGAATGAAGATCGTCCTGATGATGTGGTAACCCACATGGCTCATATTCAGGCCTAGAGGTGCCTCAAGATGATAGTCCTACCTTCTATCCCAAAGCCTCTGAGATTCAGAGAAGCACTGAGAATTCTTCTTTCGATGATGAATCTCTGTTACACCTAGACTTGCAGAAGGTGTGCTTTGACCCCAAATTTAGGACTTCCAAGCTCTGTAAGTACTCCGGAGAGGAAGTTCCCGGAGAATTTTTCTGCTCTTATGCTTTAGCAATCGAAGCCAGTGGAGGGGTCCGAGACACAATGGCGAAGTGTTTACCCCTTGTGCTCGAAGGAGTTGTTTTACGTTGGTTCTGGTCTTTGAAACTAGAGTCAATTGGATCTTGGGAGCAATTGAGAAATAAGTTTGTGAGTAACTTCCAAGGGACCTTCGTGCGCCCTATGTCTATCGAGAGTCTTTTTCAGGTGAAGCAGCAACCTGGAGAAACTTTGCGGCAGTTTTTCAAGCGCTTCGTCCATACGAAGTCAGAGATAAGAGGGCTGTCTGCATCATCTGTAGTTGATGCAGCACGGGAAGGAGTCACAAATGCAGGCCTCCTCGACAAGCTTCACCGGAAGCATATTTCCTCAGTAGCGTAGCTAATGGACTACTTTGAGGAGTATGCTAGGTTGGATGAAGGATGGCTTCGAAGGACGTCTTCGTCTTCGCCAACTGTCCTTCAAGAAGTCAAACTTGAAGTGAAGACTTCGACTCCACCACAAGGGTACCGCTTCGACAACAACCAGCATGACAGATGAAGAGGGCAAAAGCATCCTCGCTCCGAAGTTTTAAATATTGCCTCCTCTTCATCAAGATTGCCCCCTAAAAATCCACAAGCTCCAGGAAGCAAGGTCAACGGCTGGAGGCCCCAGGGAAGCCGGCTGGCAGAGGCCAAGCCTTCTTCTGCTGTGTACACGGTGAAAATCGAAGCCATGCTACCGATGCATGCAAGTCTATAGTAGCTCTGCGGAGGGAGTACCTCGAGAGGAGCTCCGGTCGAGGCACTACTGACCGAGCCCCTCCCGAGGCACGTCTGGAGCCGGTGCAGACCGTTGGACGTGTAGACACCTTCGAAGCCCAAGACAGCCTTCGGTGGCCAGTGTTATGCCACCTCCGAAGCAAGAAGATACACAAGACCACGGCAAAAGAGTGGTTCTCCACATCTCTGGAGGAGGAACCTTGGGCGGCATGTCAAAATGGCAACAGAGAGAATATATTCACGAAGTAGGACATATTCGGACCTCCTCATCGGCTGCAAAAATGCCCGAGTGGTCTCACGTGCCAATATCTCTCTCCACAACCAATGCAGTGGGTATTAAGTTCCCTCATGCAGACCCCCTTGTTATCACTGCTGACATTGTAGGAGCGGAGGTCTAGAGAGTGTTGGTTGATTGCGGAAGCTCCACAGATATTATCTTCGTTCAAGCCTTCGACCAGTTGTGCATCCCGTGGAAGCATTTACTCCCAGCGGCTCGTTCGCTTCAAGGCTTCACAGGCCCTCCTCTCAATGCCCTCAGCGAAATAGGCCTCCAGGTCGCCTTCGGAGAGGGGCTCCTGGCTAGATCAGAGGAGGTGATATTCAACATCGTCGATGCCCCTTATGCCTATAATGTCATATTTGGAAGGGGAATGCTAAATCAATTCGGTGTTATGGCGCATCATAATTATCTATGCCTGAAGATGCCCACACAAGGAGGAGTGCTTATAGTCTGCTGTGACCAAGCTACAGCGTGAAGGGCAGAGTACGGCCATGGTCCTCCCCTTGATCCTAGACAAATAAATAATGTGTAAGACCATTCGGAGAATACCCGTGCGTCAAGTGAACTCTCGAAGATATCCTCCCCCAGACCAAGCCCCGAAGGTGAAATTATAACGAAGATCGTTGTCAAGGATGGCAAATACTATCCCATCCAGTTTGGCAAGTAATTGCCTTCAGAATTCGCTACTTCGTTAGAAGAAGTAGTTAAAGAAAATTTGGATGTATTTGCCTGGTTCGATGAAGATATCCATGTAGTCGACCGAAGTATCATCGACCACAGCCTACTCGTCAACCCAAGGGTTCGACCTGTTCGCCAAGGGCTTTGCAAATTGTCGACCAAAAGGGGGGACCTTGCTAAAGCAGAGGTGGAGAAGTTGTTGAAGGCCGGGATCATTGGAGAAGTGGCTCATACGGAGTGGTTAGCCAACCCCGTCTTCATCAAGTAAAAAGCCTCCGGCAAGTAGCGCATGTGCATTGATTTCACATCCTTGAGTAAGGCATGCCCACGTGACCCCTACCCCATGCCACGCATTGATCAACTCGTCGACTCCACTACCGGCTCCAAACTCTTAAGCTTCCTTGACACATACTCTGGATATCATCAAATATGGTTAAAACACGAAGACGAAGCCAAGACAAGCTTCATAACTCCTTCGGGAGTCTTTTGTTATGTTAGAATGCCCTTTGGCTTAAGAAATGTCGGGGAAACTTTTTCAAGGTTTATTGCTAAGGCTCTAGGTCACCAGATAGGCTGCAATGTCGAAGCCTATAAGGATGATATTGTAATAAAGAGTGCATTAAAGAACCAACATAGTCTATACTTAGCAGAAACTTTTGAGAGCCTCCGAGCATGTGGAGTTCGCCACAACCCCCAAAATGTATTTTCGGGGCTCAAGCTAGAAAGTTGCTAGGGTATTTAGTTTTGAGCAGGGGGGTCAAAGCTAGCCCAACACAAATAAGGGTGCGTTTGGTTCGCTGGATATCCCTGGATGGGATAGGGCCATCCCATCCAGTCAGCTGTTTGGTTGGAGGGCGAAGGTGGATGGGATGGCCACCGAGAGGAATATTCCTTCAATATGCTGGATGGAGAGATTCAGGAAATTTTTCTGGATGAGCTCATCCAATATTGGATGAGATGACGTGTCATCTCTTGATTGGTTATTACACATTTATTTTTTTGTTTATAAATATTCAAATGATTTTTACTCCCAAATTATTTATCCAAATTATGATCTAATTACATAATTGTATTGATTATAATTTAATCTATAAAATAAGATCTCATTTGATTATATTTTTGTTAAAAAATATATTTGATAAGTGGGTCCCACTAAATTTAACCTTATCTCATCCAAGTCGTCTACATCTAACCAAACAAAAATTTGTCTCATCCCATCCATCCAACCAAACACTTCAAATATATCATCCCATCCCTAAATCTATAGATGGGATCATCCTATCCATTCTCGCCCCCAAACCAAACGGACCCTAAGTGCATTGCAAAGAATGGCTCTGCTGGAAAATTTGAAGCAAGTCCAGAAGATTTTGCATGGACACTAGAGTGCCAAAAGAGTTTCGACGATATCAAAGACTATCTTGGCAACCTTGCAACACTCACTGTGCCCATTGCAAATGAAACTCTTCTTCTCTATCTTGCAGCTACAGACTCCGATGTCAGTACGGTCCTTTTTTGAGAAATGGATTTCAATGGGAAGTTGGTACAAAATCTGATCTATTTTGTTTCAGAAGCCTTATCCGGAGCAAAAACTCGGTACTCTGAGCTGGAAAAGTTTACTTATGCTCTGGTAATGGCTTCGAGGAAACTACGGCATTATTTTTTGGCACATAATGTAATTATACCAACTTCTTATCCTCTTGGAGATATGCTCCGAAGCAAGGACTCTACGGGGAGAATTGGGAAGTGGGCCATTGAGTTAGCCCCCTTCAGCATCTCCTTCGTAGCAAGAACATCAATCAAGTCACAGGTTGTGGCTGATTTTGTAGCAGAATGGACTCCGTCTGCAGTATGGGCTTCGACAGAATCAAACGAAGGCATCTGGACCATATACTCTAATGGAGCTTTTCAAGCATTCGGAGCAGGTGCCGGAGCAGTCATAATGTCACCTTCAGGGTAGAAATCAATGTACTCCGCAAGGCTCAACTTTAAGTCCACCAATAATATTGCGGAGTACGAAGGAATTTTGCTAGATCTTCGCAAGGAACGTGCAATTGGTGCTACAAGAGTTGTTATAAAAACAGATTCCCAAATTGTAGCATGGCACGTTGATAAAAGTTTCTTGGTTCGGCATCCGCAACTTTCTATATATCTGGAAGAGTTCCACAAGATCGAAGTAGCATTTAAAGGGATCTCTGTCAGGATCATACCAAGCACTGATTGGCGGAGTTCAATTATGGAGTTATTACAAGACGAAGCTAATTTGCCCGAAGGCCCGAAGCTGTCAAGACTCCAGTTAAGAATCCAGAATTATCATATTGTCAATGGTATTTTATACAAGGCCGAAGTATGTTCTCCCCTACTTCGATGTATTTCCCAAGCCGAAGGCCAAGATATACTTCGAGAAATTCATGAAGGCCTTTGTGGTAGCCATCTTGCCCCTCGGGCTTTAGCAGGCAAAACACTTCGCCAGGGGCTCTATTGGCCTACAATAGTAGCTGATGCGGAGGCTTTAGTCCGCACTTGCCAAGGTTGTCAGTGGATGGGATGATGGAGTAATCGTCCACCAACACCTCTTCAAGTTATTACTCTAGTATGGCCGATGGCCCGATGGGGAATGGATCTTATTGGCCCCTTCCCAATGGCAAAGGGTAGTCTAAAATTTGTAGTGGTAGCAATTGAATATTTTTCTAACTGGGTCGAAGAATGTACAAAATTTTTTGGCAAAATATTATTTGCTGGTTTTGAGTGCCTAGACAACTGACAATTGACAATGGCACTGAGTTTGATGCCAAACCTTTTAGAGAGTTCTGTGAAGGCCTCAGTATTGAAACGTGTTTTGCACCTGTCCGTCACCCCCAATCCAATGGAGACGTCGAGCGAGCTAATGGTAATATCTTGTCTGGCTTGAATCAAAGAATAGTAGGATTAGCGAAGGGACTATGGACCAAAGAACTTCCGAAGATTTTGTGGTCCATTTGGACCACTCAAGATAAAGGTCCACAGGTTTCACCCCTTTCAGATTACTATTCGGAGATGAAACCATGACGCTGATGGAGCTCAGAGGAGGATCTCTGAGTTGTTGCTGACCTGATGAAGTATCAACATCAGACGAAGACTTGGTATGACCTGAAGATAAAGCTTAATGAACTTAAGCCATGCCATTTAGTATTGCGAAGCATTATTTCTCCTGGGAAATTAGGAAATAAATGGGAAGGACCATATATCATCCTTCGTTCAGGACGCCCCAGATAGGTTTATGCAGTAACAACTGTTCATTAGAAACCATTTCTGACACACTGATCAATAGCGGTACCTAGTAGCACATATTGACCCCCGTAAGCATACAAAATCAAATTTTCATGAACCTTGATATACGCACACACCAGTCCCTTTACCACACGCCGTCAGTCAAGCTCAAGACAAGATACGTGCCACCCTTGTTGCTTAGCTCGACATTTCACTCGATCAAGCATTGGATTCAAATCATGACTAACCCGTTAGTCATAGTGGCATGGCCATGCACTTTTCCAATCCAATACCTCGAGGGGCCCAGACACGACTCTCCTGTTATTAGGAGGGCTAAATTCCATCTTGACCGCTCATATCCCAAGACATGTTTCACTACGCATCTAAGTGTGTCACTACATATTCTGTAATCAAATTACGATCTCAGGTCAATGGACTCTACATGTACACCATTTGAGATGACAACTGTTGGCACAAAACAATCTCAGCAATATCTCAAGTGCGACTATCCAACACCATATTCACCAACATGTGTCCAAATCACTGATTTGACATCTCTATGTCTATGATCTGTGAAACACAATCATCAATAAGTCGGATGTGCTAATCCATGTATCATCACTGTCCCAAATGATGACAAGATTAGGGACCCTTTTGAAAAACATCGTCATAAAGCAAATAGTTTCACATAACAAGTCGTACTCATTAATAAAATCAAATGATATTTATTCAAGGAACAAGATAACAATTATCCTCACACATTAGCATAGACATCACTAGCAACTCCCACATACACGACTCATGAAAGTATCCCATACCCATGCAGCTCACATGCGCCTCATACGATGGGGCGTGGAAGCGGCTTTGTCAACGGATCTGCTATGTTAAAATCTGTTTGCACCTTGCAAATTTTCATATCACCTCTCTCTATGATCACTCGGAGCAAGTGATACAGCCAAAGTACACGTTTGGACTTCTAGTGTTATCTAGTCTCCTTGGCTTACAGAATGGAACCACTATTACCATAATAGAGGTCCACTGGACTGGATTCACTAGAAACAACACTCAGCTCAGAAACAAACTTTTTGATCCAAACAACCTTCTTTGTAGCTTCCAAAGCTGCAATACACTCAGCTACTATTGTAGAATCGTCCACCACCTATTGCTTGGAACCTTTCCAACTCACTACGCCTCCGTTGAGGCAGAACAAAACCCAGATTACGATCGAGAATTATCTTTTATCGGTCCCAAGGCTAGCATCGGTGTAACTCCTTACATCGAGCTCCTCTTCGCTATCGTCTCCTAGGAACATTTACATCAATGTCTTTCTCCTTAAAATCCATCCTCACTCATTAGGATTTAAGCCATCGGGGGATCCACCAAGTTCTAACCTTGGTTTCCTTCTATGGACTCTAATCTGTCTGGATCAGAACTTCCGATCTGTTATTGGAAATTCAGATCTAACTCCTCTGTCGAAAACTTTGTTTGGCATTGGAACTTCCGATCAACATTAGAACTTCCAATCCGACAAATATCGGAACATCCGATCTCTATCGGAACTTTCGAAGTTCTGCAAACAGAAACAAATCCAATCTATTTTAATTCAGATATTAATGGTTCCAAACCATCTTTCAGAGTTTGGTCTCATAACTCTCTTAGATGGAACTTTATTTAAAGTGAGAGCAGTAGTTTCTAGTTCATTACCTCAAAAGGATGATGAAAAGATCAGCGCGTCAACTCATGGCTCAAATATTCATCTCCATGATCCGATCGTAGAAATCTAATTATCTTGCTCGTATGATTTTGTACATCACTTAATAGCTCCTTGAACATTTCAAAGGACTCCCACTTACATCTACTTAAAGTCGTCGAAAAAGTGATAAAGTACCATAACCCATTCCTAGCCATGTGACTCATTGGACCATATATATCAATATGTACTATGTCCAATAGCTCACTTGCCCTCCCACTAACACTTAGTGAAAGTCGCCTCTCGTCATCTTGTAAAGTAGATAAGATTCACACGTGTCATATGATTCAAAATCAAATGACTTCAAAAGTCCATCATTATGAAGCTTCTGCATGCGCCTCTCATCTATATGACCTAAGCGACATTGTCAGATGTGTGTAGGATTCAAATCATTGAGTCATCATTTCTTTGTACTAACGTTATAAACATGCACTTTTTCAAGACTCAAAATGTACAGTCCATTGACTAATGGACAAGCGCCATAAAGAAAACCATTCAAGAATATCGAACAACTCTTGTTCTTTATTACGAATTCACAATATCTTCTCCTAAACAAGAAGAGATTATGTCTTTTCGTAAGGCGGGAGTGAAATAACAATTATTCAATTCCTAAACTAATCTTGATAGCAGTGGCAGTGAATAAACGCCGATGGCCAATGCTGCAACAATTGCTCCATTTATGACGCGGACATCCATCTCACCACTAGCACACTTCCCTGACCTACTCAGCCCCTACAATAATTTGCAAGTATGAATCATCAAGCCGGTATCATATACCTATGAATCATTGGGACGAGTAGCAAGTTTAACTGTTAATACCTGAAGTGGAAGTCGTACTTCCCTTCTTTTTCTGTTGTTCCAAGAATACCTTGCAGTTGCGCTTCCAATGCCCAGTCTTGTGGCAATGGTGGCACTCATCAGAGTTGGCAGGACCTGACCTGGACTTTCTAGTCAGCTTAGTACTAGAGATCAAATGGTTCGGAGTCTTCCTGATACTCTCCTCAACAGCTTTTAGCATCCCATGCAACTCAGCTAGAGTCTTCTCTAGTCCAACCATGTTGTAGTTTATGATGAATGGCTCAAAGCTCAGTGGGAGTGACTGGAGAATAACATCAATAGGGAGGTATGGAGCTAGTGGAGTGCCTAGTCTCTCTAGAGTCTCTACGCAATCAATCATCTTGATCACGTGAGGGCTCACGTGAGGAGTCACAAATGCAGGCCTCCTCGACAAGCTTCACCGGAAGCATATTTCCTCAGTAGCGTAGCTAATGGCCTACTTTGGGGATTATGCTAGGTCGGAAGAAGGATGGCTTCGAAGGACATCTTCGTCTTCGCAACCGTCCTTCAAGAAGTCAAACTTGAAGTGAAGAGATTGAGGAGCCAGGCTGAAGAGCGTGGGCCTCATGGCTCCATATGTGATGAGTCATTGTCAATGGTAGTCAAAGAGGACTGAAGAGAGAGAGAGAAGACCTGCTGCGTGTGGGCTGCGTGTGACTCAGGTACACGGGCAGCAAGCGACTGTCGGGAAGAGGGGCCGCGAAGTCGGGCTGGCCCAATCCGGGTACATGGGCTAGGAGCAGCAGAGGATCCACTGGGCTGTTGACCAGGATTGACTCAGGTACACGGGCGGCAAGTGATTGCCAGGCTGAGGGAGCTGCGGAATCGGGCCGGCCTAATCCGGGTACCCGGTGCAAAGTCGGTGGAGGCTTTGTTAGTTTTGGCGCAAAACTGACGACCGCTGATCTTGTATCGGACTGTCTAGAAGAGAAGCCATAGTCGCTATGAAAGCTTAGCTTCCGGATAAGTCATCTGTAAATAGGAGTTTACTATTTTGTCCCGAGGCCCACAGTCAGTCAGTCGAGTCTGTAAAAATATCCTAAGGGCAGTTTAGTCTTTTCCTTTTATTTCAGCGTCTGTAAAAAAACCTAAGGGGCCGGTGGAATATTCCTAGCTATTGGGCAGCCTATAAATAGGGCCCCAATCCCTAGGGTTAGGTCACCCTTTCAAGAAATTACTTTTAATCAAGGATTCAGACATATTTTTTCCTGCGTTCTCTCTCTCCTGTTCATGCGTGCGCCGCTAGGAAGATTCCTCTTGTTTCTTCGTGAGTTCATCTTGATTCTTCTCTGGTCTTGACGATTTTATTCCTGCTGTTGTGTGTGCAACATTTCGTTAATAGCTCTGCAGTTTCGTTTTGCGTGCGGCCATTTTATTCCTGAGCGAATGCTTCTCTGGCTGCTTCGTTTTTGTTCTACACGTGAGAGTACTAGTTCATGCGTACTGTAGCAAGTAGTACTACTTTCCTGTAGCTATAGTGCGCTAGTACTCTAGCTTTGCTTTTTCCTGCATAGCCTTTTTGATCGTGTAGACAAAGCCTAGTCCTTCTCTGGCTGTTTCTGGCGAAGCCCCCCCTGTCTGTTCGAAGTCATTCAGCTCTGTGAAGCAGGCTTCGACCTGACATCTTTGAAGGCTTCGCTAGAACTTTCGACTCCAAACTTGAACTCTGAATCTAGCTTTGAAGTATACTATGTGTTTAGTTTTTGTTCGTTGACATACTTTGACACTTTTGCGAAGCATACTTCGACAGGCTTTGAAGTTAGCGTCGAAGCATGTCTCTCTTGTAGACTTAGCTCGGGGTATGTTTTCTGAGAAATTGTTCTACTATTGTCATTTTCATTGATCTCAGTTTGTGAGTTTGAAGCTTGTTTTTCGAAGTATGTTTCAAGGCTTCGATCTCTTGTGAGAGCATCAGCACACTTCGATTCGACGCTGGTTTGTGGCTCGGAGGTTACCACTTCGGTAGTTGTACCTCGATCAAGCTAGCTTCGAAGGTAGAGTGTAGGCTTCGATTTGGTCTTGCTGCTGTGTGTTTGGCTTCGCTTCTCTTTCGAAAGTTGCTTTTCTGTGAACTTTGTTCGAAGCTTTCTGATCGAAGTCTAGGATTCGAAGTACATTGTTCGAAGCAGGCTTCGATACTTTCATACTTAGCTTCGAAGCATACTTCGCATTCTGCCACACTTGAACGAGGCTAATTTCCACAAACCATCGGCACTTCCACTACAGCCTTCGCTAGACTTCGACACTGCGGAGCAGGCTTCGACACTGCGGAGCAGGCTTCGACACTATGAAGCAGGCTTCGACACTACGGAGCAGGCTTCGCCAAGTTTCGAACAGGAGACAAATTTGAACAGTAACTTCTCGTCTCTTTTCATGAAGACTTAGATCATCTGCTGAGAAGTTTGATCTGCCAGTTTTCTTGACTATCTTGTTCATCTGCCTATTAGCATTGTATTGGTGTTTCTCTGTGTAGGACACTGGTCATTTCTAGGCTAGATACTTTTAGACTTAGGCAATCTGTTCACGCTTTGCTGCTTAGTCTTTTGAGGTGCGTTGGGTGTTGGGAGCAGGCCATTGATTCGAAAGAACTTTTTAGGCGCCCATTCACCCCCCCTCTGGTCGCTACTTTCGGTCCTACAGACTTCGACTCCACCACAAGGGTACCGCTTTGACAACAACCAGCATGCAAGTCTATACTAGCCTCCTCTTCATCAAGATTGCCCCCTAAAAATCCACAAGCTCCGGGAAGCAAGGTCAATGGCTGGAGGCCGCCAGGGAAGCCGGCTGGCAGAGGCCAAGCCTTCTTCGGCTGTGTACACGGTGAAAATCGAAGCCATGATACCGAAGCATGCAAGTCTATACTAGCTCTGCGGAGGGAGTACCTCGAGAGGAGCTCCGATCGAGGCACTACTAACCGAGCCCCTCACGAGGCACGTCTGGAGCCGGTGCAGATCGTTGGACGTGTAGACACCATCGAAGCCCCAAGACAGCCTTCGGTGGCCAGTGTTATGCCACCTCCGAAGCAAGAAGATACACAAGACGACACAAAAGAGTGGTTCTCCTCATCTCTGAAGGAGGAACCCTGGGCGGCATGTCAAAATGGCAACGGAGAGAATATATTCGCGAAGTAGGACATATTCGGACCTCCTCATCGGCTGCAAAAATGCCCGAGTGGTCTCACGTGCCTTTATCTTTCTCCACAACCAATGTAGTGGGTATTAAGTTCCCTCATGCAGACCCCCTTGTTATCACTGCTGACATTGCAGGAGCGAAGGTCTAGAGAGTGTTGGTTGATGGCGGAAGCTCCACAGATATTATCTTCGTTCAAGCCTTCGACCAGTTGTGCATCCCGTGGAAGCATTTACTCCTAGCGGCTCGTCCGCTTAAAGGCTTCACAGGCTCTCCTCTCAATGCCCTCGTCCAAATAGGACTCGAGGTCGCCTTCGGAGAGGGGCTCCTGGCTAGATCGGAGTTATGGCGCATCATAATTATCTATGCCTGAAGATGCCCACACAAGGAGGAGTGCTTATAGTCTGCTGTGACCAAGCTACAACATGAAGGGCAGAGTGCGGCCATGGTCCACCCCTTGATCCTAGACAAATAAATAATGTGCAAGACCATTCAGAGAATACCCGTGCGTCAAGTGAACTCTCGAAGATATCCTCCCCCAGACCAAGCCCCGAAGGTGAAATTATAACGAAGATTGTTGTCAAGGATGGCAAATACTATCCCATCTAGTTTGGCAAGGAATTGCCTTCGGAATTTGCTACTTCGTTAGAAGTAGTTAAAGAAAATTTGGATGTATTTGCCTGGTCCGATGAAGATATCCATGTAGTCGACCGAAGTATCATCGAGCACAGCCTACTCGTCAACCCAAGGGTTCGACCTGTTCGCCAAGGGCTTTGCAAATTGTCAACCAAAAGGGCGGACCTTGCTAAAGCAGAGGTGGAGAAGTTGTTGAAGGCCGGGATCATTAGAGAAGTGGCTCATACAGAGTGGTTAGCCAACCCCGTCTTCGTCAAGTAAAAAGCCTCCGGCAAGTAGCGCACGTGTATTGAATTCACATCCCTGAGTAAAGCATGCCCACGTGACCCCTACCCCATGCCCCGCATTGATCAACTCATCGACTCCACTACCGGATCCAAACTCTTAAGCTTCCTCGACACGTACTCTGGATATCATCAAATATGGTTAAACCACGAAGACGAAGCCAACACAAGCTTCATAACTCCTTTGGGAGTCTTTTGTTATGTTAGAATGCCCTTTGGCTTAAGAAATACCGGGGAAACTTTTTCAAGGTTGATTGCTACGGCTCTAGGTCACCAGATAGGCAGCAATGTCGAAGCCTATAAGGATGATATTGTAATAAAGAGTGCTTTAAAGAACCAACATAGTTTAGACTTAGCAGAAACTTTTGAGAGCCTCCGAGCATGTGGAGTTCGCCACAACCCCGAAAAATGTATTTTCGGGGCTCAAGCTGGAAAGTTGCTAGGGTATTTAGTTTTGAGCAGGGGGATCAAAGCTAGCCCAACACAAATAAGTGCATTGCAAAGAATGGCTCTGCTGGAAAATTTGAAGCAAGTCCAGAAGCTTGTCAAACGCCTCGTGGCCCTTAGCAGATTTTTGGCAAGGTCCGCAGAGCGGAGCCTCCCAATATTCAAAGCCTTAAAAGGGTCCGAAGATTTTGCATGGACACTAGAGTGCCAAAATATTTTGACGATATCAAAGACTATCTTGGCAACCTTGCAACACTCACTGTGCCCATTGCAAATGAAACTCTTCTTCTCTATCTTGCAGCTACAGGCTCCGATGTCAGTACGGTCCTTTTTTGAGAAATTGATTTCAATGGGAAGTTGGTACAGAATCTGATCTATTTTGTTTCAGAAGTCTTATCCGGAGCAAAAACTCGGTACTCTGAGCTGGAAAAGTTTACTTATGCTCTTGTAATGGATTCGAGGAAACGATGGCATTATTTTTTTGCACATAATGTAATTATACCAACTTCTTATCCTCTTGGAGATATGCTCCGAAGCAATGACTCTACGGAGAGAATTGGGATGTGGGCCATTGAGTTAGCCCCCTTCAGCATCTCCTTCGTAGCAAGAACAGCAATCAAGTCACAGGTCGTGGCTGATTTTGTAGCAGAATGGACTCCATCTGTAGTATGGGCTTCGGAAGAATCAAACGAAGGCATTTGGACCATATACTCTGATGGAGCTTTTCAATCATTCAGATTAGGTGCCGGAGCAGTCATAATGTCGCCTTCAGGGTAGAAATCAATGTACTCCGCAAGGCTCAAATTTAAGTCCACCAATAATATTGTGGAGTACGAAGGAATTTTGCTAGGTCTTCGCAAGGAACGTGCCATTGGTGCTACAAGAGTTGTTATAAAAACAGATTCCCAAATTGTAGCATGGCATGTTGATAAAATTTTCTAGGTTCGGCATCTGCAACTTGCTATATATCTGGAAGAGATCCACAAGATCGAAGTAGCATTTAAAGGGATCTCTGTCCGGATCATACCAAGCACCGATTGGCGGAGTTCAATTATGGAGTTATTACAAGACGAAGCTAATTTGCCCGAAGGCCCGAAGCTGTCAAGACTCCAGTTAAGAATCCAGAATTATCATATTGTCAATGGTATTTTATACAAGGCCGGAGTATGTTATCCCCTACTTCGATGTATTTCCCAAGCCGAAGGCCAAGATATACTCCGAGAAATTCATGAAGGCCTTTGTGGTAGCCATCTTGCCCCTCGGGCTTTAGTAGGCAAAACACTTCGCCAGGGGCTCTATTGGCCTACAATAGTAGCTGATGCGGAGGCTTTAGTCTGCACCTGCCAAGGTTGTCAGTGGATGGGATGACAGAGTCATTGTCCACCAACACCTCTTCAAGTTATTACTCCAGTATGGTCGATGGCCCGATGGGGAATGGATCTTATTGGCCCCTTCCCAATGGCAAAGGGTAGTCTAAATTTTGTAGTGGTAGCAATTGAATATTTTTCTAAGTGGGTCGAAGAATGTACAAAATTTTTTTGGCAAAATATTATTTGCAGGTTTGGAGTGCCTAGACAACTGACAATTGACAATGGCACTGAGTTTGATGCCAAACCTTTCAGAGAGTTCTGTGAAGGCCTCAGTATTGAAACGTGTTTTACAGCTATACGTCACCCCCAATCCAATGGAGCCGTCGAGCAAGCTAATGGTAATATCTTGTCAGGCTTGAATCAAAGAATAGTAGGATTAGCGAAGGGGCTATGGACCGAAGAACTTCCGAAGATTTTGTGGTCCATTTGGACCACTCAAGAAAGGTTCACAGGTTTCACCCCATTCAGATTACTATTCAGAGATGAAGCCGTGACACTGATGGAGCTCAGAGGAGGATCTCTGAGTTTTTGCTGACCTGATGAAGTATCAACATCAGACGAAGACTTGGTATGACCTGAAGATATAGCTTAATGAACTTAAGCCGTGCCATTTAGTATTGCGAAGCATTATTTCTCCTGGGAAATTAGGAAATAAATGGGAAGGACCATATATCATCCTTCGTTCAGGACGCCCCAGATCTTTTAAATTAGCTAATTTAGAAGGTGAAGAATTGAAGAATGCATGGCATGCAGAGCACCTTAACCGATACTTTGCTTAGGGGCTCCTTGTAATTATTTGTAAACACTTTCTAAATGAATAAATCTTATGGTTCGAATAATGCATGCTTCTCAACATGATTCCTACTCCTAGTGGACGCACTAGGGGGACGGGGATGATTGCGGAGGTAAGTATTATTCATTCGAACCTAATTTACGAACATTGAACCATCGATTCGAAGCATCCGTCAAGGTAGGAAAGTACCATGAAAAATGGATTCCAAGCCACTAGCTTGAAAGCATCTGTAAAAAGAGTCCAAAGAGACCAAATGATATGGATTCCGAGCAATCAGCTTGAAAGCATCCATAAAAAGAGTCGGAGGAGACCATGAAAATGGATTCTGAGCCACCGACTTGAAAGCATCCGTAAAAAGAGTCCAAAGAGACAAAATGATATGGATTCCAAGCAATCAGCTTGAAAGAATCCGTAAAAAGAGTCCGAAGCGACCATCATAATCGGATTCTAATACATCCGAAAAATAGTCCGAATCTACCAGAATAATCGGATTCCAATACATCCGAAAAAGAGTAATAAGCTACCATTTAAGGACTCCGAACCAATGGTTCGAAGAGACCTACGAGGTCCATAGCGACCATCTACTTGAATTTCGAAACACTGTTTCCAAATTCTTATTCAATATAATAAGGGGCTCCGAGCCTCTGAAAATAAAAACTATTGAAATTGTACTCTTAGCAGTCATTACAATCGTTGTGCATAACCATCTTCACTTGAAAATCTAAGGTGCTTACACTCAAAGAGGGGCTAGGAGGTAATGAGACAATTTCGAAGCATTTCAGAAGCTTTTCAGTTTATATGACTCAATAAGTTATTGTTGATAGCAAAAAATGGCATTAATGGCTAGATTATCAAAATATCAATTTTTGGTGATTTGGGCCGAAAATACACATGTCCAAGGTCTGTCCGAAGCCCTACAGGGCCGAAGCCCATCAAACTATGGGCTCCAAAAGCCTCCAGCCAGCCCATGGGCTTCGGCCAGGAAGCCTTCGGAGGCCCACGCTGCCGAAGCTTCGGAAGCCTTCGGAGGCCCATGCTACCGAAGCTTCAGAAGCCCACGCTGTCGAAGCTTCGACCCAAGGAGCAAGCCTCAATGAGCCTGGCCGAAGCCCACGCTACCGAAGCTTCGGCCCGAGGAGCAAGCCTCGACGCGCCTGGCCGGAGCCCACGTCACCGAAGCTTCGGCCCGAGGAGCAGGCCTCGGCGGGCCTGGCCGAAGCCCACCTCGGTAGAGATAGAGTTGGACGCGTTTCCAGTTCAATCTTTATCTCTATCCGGCCGGATTAATAGTTGATTAGATTAGAGTTAACCCTCTATAAATAGAGAGGCCTGGCCAGCGTGGAGAACCCCCCCCCAACTCAATCCAAACCAAAGCCATGCTTTGATCGTACCTTTACTTTTACCTTTACTTTTCTGTACCTCTTCGTGGGTTTGCCTGGAATCCATCCGTCCGCCGCTACGGAACAGTGGTAAGCCTTGGTACTTCGCCCGTGAAGTCCCCATTAATCTACGTAACAGATTGCTATCGCCTTCTTACTTCGCCTGTGAAGTATCCGCTAATCTACGTAATAGATTGCTACCTTCGCCACCCGTGCAACACCACGCAAGATTCGGTCCTAATGCCGAATTGGTACTTCGCATCATCTCTGTTGCAGGTTCGCACGTTTGGAGCACCTTCGCCGAAGGTGTCCAGAGCTGAGAGATCGGTTCCATAGGTCCCCGGGACGCCCTTCGACAAGTCCGCAGGCTTCGACAACAGGCTCCACACCATACTTCGTCGTGACAAACTTCGGCACGACTACAATCCACACCAAGACTAAGTTGCACCTGCGCGTGGCCTTCGCGTCACTACTCTGTAATTCGCTGCATCGGAGGTCGCACGCCGAACCCCGCTGTTCGGAGGTGACCACCATGTTCAGATCCGTTCGGAGTCTACCTTCGACCAGATCAGTCCGAACGCCGAAGCACCCTTCGGCGGAGCACTTTGCACCAGACGTCGAAGGTACCCTTCGGCGGACCCTTCGCATCAGGCTTTGAACCAGGAGGACTCTCACTGGTTTGATGATTTTAACATGTTTAATCTATTTCTTTCGGCTAATTGGATTATTTCTTGTAATCTAGTTGTCTGGCGACTCCACCCCCCTTATCACTATTCAGGGTAGTCGGAACGCGGTGTCGGTGCTACGTCACGCTTAGGCCTGTCCCTAAGTATCCGTGCACTTTTGGATCACCGGACTGACCCAAGTGCGGGGCATGTTCCCGTGTCAACACACTTTTTGGCGACTCCGCTGGGGAAGAGCTACGCCAGCATGATGAGTACGACTACATCGGCCGCCAGTACATCTACTTTGACTACTACGTCTACACCGTCGATGGTCACAATAGGAGGCACGGATATTGACAACCGCAACATAATGTCACCTACAGTTGAAGATATCCCCGTAGAGGACCGAGCAGAGATCGAAGCAAGGCTAAAGGCGCTCCAAGATATGATGCTTGGGGGCTACATCAAGACGTGCGCATGCTTCATCAAGTGTGACATCGTCACCCCGACCCCGCTCAGGTCCAGGTAAGACTGGTATTGCCTCGTTTATCTTCTTTAGAAATTGAGCAAAAGATAGCCGCATTAGTAGATCAGGCCGTTAGCGCTTCGCTAGCCAACCGTTTAGATTCGGCAGTCAGCTCCCAAGTAGAGGCGACTCTTAGAAGGTTCGGCTTCACTGAGGCCGTACCCCCGGTTCCTATGGCTAGTGCACCTCCGATGAACATGTCTCCGACCTCACCACTTATGGCTGAGACAAATCATTATACCTATGGACAAACTAACACTACATACCACGCAACACCTGCGCCAATACCCGCGCTACCCGCACCACACACGTAGGTGCCCGGACACAAGCATGTTGTACAAATAGCGCGTAGGGAAGAAGCACATGGCCGACACGCCGATATCCCACCGCGTGTCGCGCCCCCACATGAGAGGCGTGTGCAAAAAATTACCAAGATGATATAGATGAGCGAGTCCACGCACTGTTTAGGGAGTGTGCCAGCTTCGTGCCCATGGGACGACGGGTTAGGGTTTATCGCAAACCATACCCCGATCATCTTGATACAGTTCCCTACCCCCACGGCTATAGGATCTCGGAGTTCACTAAATTCGATGTCGAGGGTAGCAGGACCACACTTGAGCATGTTAGTCAATTTTTGGCGCAGTGTGGAGAGGTTAGCGGGATAGATGCCCTAAAGGTTAGTCTATTTTCTCTCTCGCTATCCGGCACAGCTTTCACTTGGTTTTCGGCGCTCCCGCCGAACTCCATTCACACGTGGGACGATTTAGAGCGGAAATTCCATGATTATTTCTACACGGGTGAAACAGAACTTAGGCTTTCGCATTTGACATCGGTTAAGCAAAAATCTAGTGAGAGCGCCTCTGAGTATATCAAGTGTTTCAGAGATACTAGAAACCAGTGCTTTAGTCAAAATATTTCAGAAAGGGACTTGGCGGAATTAGCTTTTAACGGGTTGCGTTCCGAACTTAAAGAAAGGTTAGATAACCAAAACTTTTTAGAAGTTAGCCAAGTTCTACAGCAGGCTCTGGTCCAATAAGGCCGAGCCAAAGACAAGAAATTTATTAAGACGTTTAGCAAGCCTAGGGCCGAAATCCACGTCATGGAGCGCTCTGATGAGGAGGAGTCAGAGGAGGAGGATTCGGCTGACATGTACGCGGCCGAATGGGTTACAAACACTAAAAACAAACCTGTCACTTGCTCCGAACTACGACCATCCCCCACAAAGAATAGACTTAATGAGGTCAAGTACTCGTTCAATGTGACTAAATGTGATAAAATATTTGATTTCCTCTTAAAGAGTCAGCATCTCAGGTTACCTAAGGGTCAAGTTATCCCACCTACCGACAAGTTAAAGAAGCATTCATACTGTAAGTGGTATGATTCACATTCTCATAATACTAATGATTGCAATGTTTTTTGACGGTAGATACAATCGGCCATAGAAGAAGGACGATTGAAGATAGACCATGATCCAAAAATGAAGCTGGACAAAGATCCTTTTCCAGTCAACGCCGTCGACCTCGGCGAGAAGAAGGTGTTGATTCGGCCAGAACAGGTCGAGTCTGCTAGAGGAAAAAATGTGATTGTTGGAGAACCGCGTACTCGCACACTAGTGCCAAAGAACCCCGAGGTAGGAGTGTGGAAACAGAATATCAATACCCCTTCGGCTAAGGCTCGCAAGAGGCCGAAGGTGACATATAACATGCTGCTGAACAAGCATCAGAGGAGGGCCAAAGAAGCAGGTCCGCACGCCAAGTTAAGGCGGCCGAAGGGTACAAGACCTTCGAAGGGTGGCTTCGGGCCGAGGGTTGCGAACCCTCCACGCGAAGGCTTCGGACCGAAGGTTTTGAACCCTCCGCACGAAGGTTTCGGGCCGCGGTATCCTGGTGCTCCGCACGGTGCTTCTGAGCCACAATGGCTGAGCCCCCCGTGTAACAACTTCGAACCCCAATGGTCGGGTTCCCTGCATGACAACTTCGAACCCCAGTGGTCGGGTCCCCCATGCGACAGCTTCGGCCCCCAATGGCCGAAGCCCGCACCATGGTGGACTTCTTCGATGGGAGGCTTCGGCCCGCACTGGCCGAACATACCTCCGGCCTGGCGGGATCCTTCGCTGGTGTGGTCGGAGGCACCTTCGACTTGGCCGAAGCCCCCCGGGTGACGGGTTTGTCTCATAGTAGCCAAGGCCGCTAGAGCCTCCGATGCCTCCGCCGTATGACTGGGCATGGACCCTGTACGTACCTGGGTCAGGGTACCCTCCGCAGACTAACCTTATGCCTTGTTTTGCTTCGGAGTATTGTGGATGGCAGGGGCAAACAGACGCAGCGGAAGGGGGCATCGTCCACAGACTGTCTGTGGTACCTCCGAAACGGACCCTGTAGAGTGAAGCCAAAGGGTGCGAGCACGCGGAGGCCGAAGTCAGAGAGTCCGAAGCCATAACTATCAGAGTTGGCTCTCAGGAAGTCCCAATCCCGAGGACTTCGTCGCTGAAGGCTGACGGAGGTAAGCCACATGCTTCGGCCGGGCTCCGCGTTGAAGCTTGCTTCGATCGGCCAAACAAGGCCGATCCATTCGATGGGGTTCGCAACGAAGCCACCTTCGAAAACAGGGCGCCCGACGCCGAAGGGCACACTTAGGCCAGAATTAACAGGAGTCAAACAATAGCTCCAGGCACCAAGCCGCAGCCATCTTGGGCTCCCCCGGGCATGTCCAAATCACAAAAGAGCGCCTACAAAGGCTGTAGGCATAGGAGATACGCGAGAAGGTATATGAGGCCGAGTGCGATGCTATCTTCGAAGAGATCCACCCTCGGCCAGCCAACAAAAAGGTATGGAGGGAGAAGCCAGTTGAGATAACCAACCTGGCTCCTAGTCCAAGCGATGATGAAGACGACTTGCTTGACGATGATTACTCGCCTGTCTCTGAGGGGCCCGCACCTCAGGCGATGGACATGAACATCGTCACATTACCCGCTGAGTTTGCACCAACACGGGATGAGGCCGAGGTCGCTCAATTGAACCTCGGTCCACGCAACGCCATCTTCGAGAAGCCCGAGGACTCGGCCCACCATCTTAAGCCCCTCTATGTCAGGGGTCACATCGATGGGAAGCCGATTTCCTGGATGCTCATCGATGGCGGCGCCACTGTTAACCTAATGCCTTATTCATTGTTGAAGAAACTAGGCAGGGACGAAGATGACTTGAAGAAAACTAACTTGATGCTCAACGACTTCAACGGCGAGAGCTCCGAGGCCAAGGGAGTGCTCTCTATGGAGTTGACGGTGGGCAACAAGACATTACCAACAGCGTTCTTCGTCGTCGATGTACAAGGTAACTATAGTGTGTTACTCGGACGTGACCGGATCCATGCGAACTGTTGCATCCCCTCTACCCTACACCAGTGCTTGGTACAGTGGGACGGCGATGAGGTAGGTCATCCCTGCGGATACTTTGGCCCAAGTAGCTTTGGCCTGATGTGTCGGTTGACGCCGTCCATAACAAAGTAGAGTGTCTGTCAGGTAGAGATCTTTCGGATTATGACTTTGTTAGTGTATCCGGAGGACGGTTTGTACCAGTGTCTGTAAAGCCGGCTGGAGTAGCACGGCTATTTTTGTATTAGTATTCATGTCTAGCAGAATAATCTAGATTGGCTAAAGTCTCGCGTAGAGTAGTATCGGTCTAATAAAGACGGTATTGCCGAGGCCATCGAGGACTTTAGAGAAGTAGAAAAATTAGGGCAAGGTTTTGCGTCGGCCGATCCCTTGGAGGAAGTTGATATAGGCAATGGTATCATCCCAAGGCCGACTTTTGTAAACCAACATTTACAGCCCGATGTAAAGGCTGAAGTAATAAAGTTACTTCGGTCGTATGTCGATTGTTTCGCATGGGAGTATCGCGAAATGCCAGGGCTAAGCCGCGAGCTCGTGGAGCATCGACTGCCCATCAAACCCGGGTTTAGGCCTTATAAACAGCCTCCTCGCCGCTTCAATTCGGCCGTCTATTACCGAGTTAAAGAGGAAGTGGAACGACTACTTAAGGCTGAATTTATTAGGCCATGCAGGTATGTGGAATGGGTTGCTAACATTGTACCTATAGAGAAGAAAGGGAGCGGCAAGATTCGAGTATGCATTGATTTCAGGGATCTGAACAGAGCCACTCCAAAAGACGAGTATCCAATGCCAATAGCTGACACGCTGATCAACGATACTTCAGGACATAAGGTACTAAGTTTTCTTGATGGCAATGCCGGTTATAATCAAATCTTTATGGCCGAAGAGGATGTCTATAAGACTGCCATTCGATGCCCTGGTTTTGTTGGTTTATTCAAATGGGTCATCATGACTTTTGTGTTGAAAAATGTCGGCGCCACGTATTAGAGCGCTATGAACTTGATCTTTCATGACTTGTTAGGAGTCATGTTAGAGGTTTACATCGATGATGTCATGGTCAAATCGGACACTATGGGAAACCATTTAGCCGATTTGAAGGTTGCTTTCGATAGGATGCGACAATACGGTTTGAAAATGAACCCACTCAAGTGTGCTTTTGGTGTGTCGGCGGGTAAGTTCTTAGGTTTCATGATTCATGAAAGAGACATAGAAATTGATCCTAAGAGACTTGAAAAGATTTGGAACGTTGCAGCGCCGGCATGCAAAAAGGATGTGCAAAAGTTGCTAGGCAAGTTGAACTATTTGCGTCATTTTATATCCAACTTGTCCGGCAAGATTGATGCCTTTGTCCCCATACTCCGGCTAAAAAATGAAGCCAAGTTCACTTGGGGGGCAAGCCAGCAAAGTGCTTTTCAGAAGATCAAGGAGTGCTTGTCATCACCACCTGTGGTGAGAGCACGCAAGGCCGGGATTCCATTTCGGCTATACATCGCCACTGAAGACAACATGATCAGAGCCGTGCTAACCCAGGAGGTGGAGGGGAAGGAGTACATCATCACATTCTTGAGCCACCGCCTACTCGACGCCGAAACCAGGTACGCGTTTGTGGAGCGATTATGTTTATCACTTTATTACGCGTGTACTAAGTTACGCCATTATCTTCTTCCCACCACATGTGTTGTCGTTTGCTAAACCGATGTTATAAAGCACATGTTACAGAAGCCGATTCTAAGTGGAAGAATCGGAAAATGGGCTTACGCATTAATTGAGTATGATTTGGCCTACGAGCCCCTAAGAGCGATGAAAGGCCAAGTCGTAGCAAACTTTATAGTTGATCATCACATAGATGCTAGCTGGAGTAATGCTATTGCTCTAGTTGAAGTAGTGCCATGGAAAATCTATTTTGATGGTTCGGCTTGCAAGAATGGCCAGGGTATTGGAGTGGTTCTCATATCACCTAATGGTATGTGCTTTGAAACCTCAGCCCGGCTAGAGTTTTCTTCCACTAATAACCAAGCCGAATATGAAGCTTTGTTACTAGGTCTTGAACTACTAGAATCTATAGGCGCTAAGCATGTTCATGCATACGATGATTCATTATTAGTAGTACAACAAGTAGCCAAGAATGCTCAATGTTTTAATGGCCTGCTGAATAGCTACTTGGACAAATGCCTAGACATAGTTGCCACTTTTGATGATTTCAAAATATATCATGTGTCAAGAGAAGCCAATTCAATCGCTAATGATTTGGCTCAGCAAGCATATAGCTACCAAGTCAGGAGAGGTAAATTTTCTGTGTTGAAAAAGCCGATGTTTGGTCTCATTGCCGAAGCCAGTGATGCTGGACAGGCGCACCCTTCGGGTCGAAGCCCTCGGGTCGCCGAAGGCCACCGCATGCTGGAGCCCCTGGATCGGAGTGCTCCGCCCACCGAGGGGTCCGGCATGCCGGAGCCTATAGTCCTAAGCTTCTCGGATGGGGAAGGCTCTCCAGGGTCCGAACCCTCTGAAGGGCTTCGGCCCAACACACTCCGAGCGGCCACTTTGGCCGGGCTTCGGCAGAAGCTGGAATGGCTCGGGGGGCACCCCGTAGTCAGTGTTTTAGAAGTTCTTTCAGAAAGTGGACCAGCGAAGCCCTCTGAAATTTGTAAGGGTGATTGGAGAATCCCAATCGTCTAGTATCTGAAATACCCTAGCCGAAGGGTTGATCGGAAGGTTCGGCGACAAGCGTTCAAATTTGTGTTGGTAGACGACACATTGTATCGCCGAACCATTGACGGAGTGCTATTAAAGTGTTTAGACCATGAGCAGTCCCAGGTGGCTACAGGAGAAGTCCGTGAGGGGCTTTGCGGCGCTCATCGGTCGGCCCAAAAGATGAGTTGGATGCTCAAAAGAGCGGGTTTTTATTGGCCAACTATGACTGAAGATTGCTTCAAGTACTACAGAGGGTGTGAGGCATGTCAGAAGTTTGGCAACATCCAGTTAGCTCCTGCCTCATTACTCAATCCTATTGTCAAGCCATGGCCATTTCGAGGTTGGGGTTTAGACATCATCGGCTAGATCTACCCTCCTTCCTCAAAAGGGCATCGGTTCGTGTTAATGGCGACAGATTACTTCACCAAATGGACCGAGGCCGTACCCCTCAAGAAAGTGACCCATAATGAGGTACGCGATTTTATTTTAAAACACATCATACATAGATTCAACATCCCTCAAACTCTTACTACTGATCAAGGTAGTTCAATTGTTTGTAAAGAAGTAAGGGACTTCGCCGAATACTATGGCATTAAGTTGATAAACTCTTCACCTTACTATGCTCAGGCCAATGGTCAGGCCGAGTCTAGTAATAAAACCGTGATTAAGCTTATTAAGAAGAAAATTGAAGAGTTTCCTAAAAGGTGGCATGAAGTGCTTTCCGAGGCATTATGGGCTTGTAGGATTGCAAAGCACGGTGCCACCAAGGTCAGTCCATATGAGTTGGTATATGGACAAGAGGTCGTTCTGCATGTAGAGGTAGATCTTGGCTCATTAAGAGTGTTGAAGCAAGATGGCTTATCGGTCAATGAATATGAAGCTCTTCTAAAGGATAATCTGGAGGAAGTGACTGATAAGAGACTAAGAGCTTTAGAAGCCATAGAGGTAGACAAGAAGAGAGTAGCTAGAGCCTACAATAAGAACGTTAAACCAAAATCGTTTCAAATAGGAGACTTGGTATGGAAGACGATTTTGCCTTTAGGCACGAAAAGTTCCAAATTCGGCAAATGGTCGCCTAGTTGGGAAGGTCCTTTTAAGATAGCCAGAATCGCTCCCGGCAACGTGTACGTGTTGGAATCCCTGCAGGGAGAGCGGTTTCGAAGGGCTTTGAATGGTAGGTACTTGAAAGGGTATTTCCCGAGTGTGTGGAAAACGTCATAAAAGTGTCGAAAAGCCGATATGAACAGTATCATCTCAAGCTCGCTGTGCTTTTAGTTCACTAGTTCACTAAAAGGCAAGGGGCATGTGTTGATAGCAAAAAATGGCATCAATGGCTAGATTATCAAAATATCAATTTTTGATGATTTGGGCTGAAAATACACATGTCCAGGGTCTGTCTGAATCCCTACAGGGCCGAAGCCCATCAAGCTATGGGCTCCGAAAGCCTCCAGCCAGCCCATGGGCTTCGGCCAGGAAGCCTTCGGAGGTCCACGCTGCCGAAGCTTCGGAAGCCTTTAGAGGCCCATGCTGCTGAAGCTTTAGAAGCCCACGCTGTCGAAGCTTCAGCCCAAGAGCAAGCCTCGATGGGCCTGGCCGAAGCCAATGCTGTCGAAGCTTCGACCCGAGGAGCAAGCCTCAAAGGGCCTAGCCGAAGCCCACGCTACCGAAGCTTCGGCCCGAGGAGCAAGCCTAGACGGGCCTGGCCGGAGCCCACGCCACCGAAGCTTCGGCCCGAGGAGCAGGCCTCGGCGGGCATGGCTGAAGCCCACCTCGACAGAGATAGAGTTGGACGTGTTTCCAGCTCAATCTTTATCTCTATCCGGCCGGATTAATAGCATATTAGATTAGAGTTAACCCTCTATAAATAGAGAGGCCTGGCCGGCGTGGAGAACCCCCCCAACTCAAACAAAACCAAAGCCATGCTTTGATCGTGCCTTTACTTTTACCTTTACATTTCTGTACCTCTTCGTGGGTTTGCCTGGAAGCCCTCCGTCCGCTGCTACGGAACAGTGGTAAGACTTGGTACTTCGCCCGTGAAGTCCCTGTTAATCTACGTAACAGATTGCTATCGCCTTGTTACTTCGCCTATGAAGTATCCGCTAATCTGCGTAATAGATTGCTACCTTCGCCACCCGTGCAACACCTCGCAAGATTCGGTCCTAAGGCTGAATTGGTACTTCGCATCATCTCTGTTGCAGGTTCGCACGTTCGGAGCCCCTTCGCCGAAGGTTTCCGGAGCTGAGAGATCGGTTCCGGAGGTCCCCGGGACGCCCTTCGACAGGTCCGCGGGCTTTGACAAGAGGCTCCGCACCATACTTCGTCGTGACAGACTTCGGCATGACTACACTCTGCACCATGACGAAGTTGCACCTGCGCGTGGCCTTCGCGTCACTACTCTGTAATTCGCTGCATCGGAGGTCGCACGCCGAACCCCGCTGTTCGGAGGTGACCACCGTGTTCAGATCCGTTCGGAGTCTACCTTGGACCAGATCAGTCCGAAAGCCAAAGCACCCTTCGGCGGAGCACTTCGAACCAGGAGGACTCCGACTGGTTTGATGATTTTAACATGTTTAATCTATTTCTTTCGGCTAATTGGATTATTTCTTGTAATCTAGTTGCCTGGCGACTCTACCCCCTTATCACTATTCAGGGTAGTCGGAACGCGGCGTCAGTGCTACGTCACGCTTAGGCCTATCCCTAAGTATCCGTGCAGTTTTGGATCACCGGACTGACCCAAGTGCAGGGGTACATTCCCATGTCAATAGTTATATGTGAAACCAAGTGTGGCGCACCGTGGTTTCATTCTTTATGATGAGTGATTGACAAGGATGAGCGATCGAGTGAATGAGTTAGTGAAGGTTTGATTGCATCGATGGGATCGATGTGTGATCATGGAGAGTGGATGCCGAGGGGATCGGTGTGCGTCGCATTTGGTGTTTTGGCTTGTCTCATGTGTGCAGGGTGGAGATGCTAACCAACTGTCAGCGGCGGGTGATCAATGGTCGAGCAGGGAGCTCGATGCTAGAGGATCAAGGATGCCGGGTGAAGTTGGAGATGATCTCATGATTGCACGAGGAGATAGAGCAAGACATGGATGGACGGATGGTCGAGACAGGGTGACGGTCAAGTCAGCGAAAGAGAGGCCAGTGCAAGTGATCAGTCAGCTCGAGGGCATCGAGAGCGGGTGAGACTTGCTGGCGGTCGAGTTTGCGGATTGGCATCACATGTCAGCGATCGAGGAGGCTTTGTCGGTTTTTGCTGAAAATCGGCTCATCTTTAAATGTGTTTTAATTTCAAGAATTAAGAATCTATTTGTGTTTAGTTTTTTAGAGTAAGTATAAACTTTTAGTATTTTTCGGGATTTCACAATTCTGAAAATACATTAAAAAGTTGAGTCAATTTGTAATAAAGAGTAATAGAGGTCTAGGAGAGTAATTTTTAGGATTTTCTAATTCTAAAATTGTGTCATGTCCTTATGTGTAATTCTGAACATTTTAAGAGTCTCCATGTAATGCTGCCATCCTTGGATGGGCCTATAAAAAGGCGGCATCCTCACCCAAGGTGGCTGTCCACTTTTTACCAAATAAAAATATCTCTTGGCTGGTTTTATCTTTTCTTACTTGTGATCCAAGAAGCCTGCAACTTCTGTTTTCCTGCATTAGGATGCTGGTGTTTGGCGTGGAAATGATCTAAGCATCACAAGTGGGTTCTTCATACATCTGATCATGAAGAAGTCCATGTATTTCACCAACAAAAGGATAACCAAACAGGTTTGTGTCTTGTCATCTTGATCTGTTTTCACTGTAGAAATTTCCCTGAGTTTATAGTTTACTACGTGGTTGTTAAAATCTGTAATCCCTGACTTAGTTGATGTGTTTAGTCATGATTGAGAAGAGATTTCTTACTGTGAACAATAGAAAGTTGGTGGGTTAGAGTGTTTTGGGCTGAAAACTGCATATACCTGTGATCTGTTTTGCTATAGTTTTTCAGGAAATTTCTGAGTTGGTTCTTGAGGTTACTGCTTTGCTGATCTTGGTGGTTCTTAGTTTTTGTCTAGAACTATTTGTGTGTTGTGACTATTTCCTACTGTGAGCAGTATTCTCTTGCCTGATTTGGAACATTACTGCTTCTATTTGTTGTGATAAACTGAAGAAAGAATATTGCTCCTCTGATTTGTTTTTGTTGAGTTTGGTTATGGATTCTATTTGTGCAATAGAAGCAGTTCTATATAGCTCTGATTTTTGCATCTCTGAATACAAATTGATTAGTCTGAGTTGGTTTCTTTGATTCCTTGTGTGTCGCTGAGAATTACAATATGGTGTACAACACTCAGCTGAAATGAAACAGGCTATTTCAAGTTCAAAATTGACTGAATCAGTGTTGTGCCAAAACTAGCTTGCTTCAAAATCTGATTTGCTGGTTCACAAATTTTTGGAAGATCAAATACTGAGTCTCCTGTTGTTGCTGGTTATCAGTGAATGTTGGGAGCATTTTTGTGAATCTTTTTGGATGAACAATTACTGCAAATCTGTTTTCTATGATTTTGGTTTGTCTCATAAAACTAAAGTTACTAATTATAGAATCCTTCATTTTCAGTCTGTTCAGTTTGTAAATCAGTGATTTGGATCAGTCTTTCATTCTGAATTATTGATCTGAAGTTTTAACTGAGTTCATCACTTGATCATGAGTCCAATTTGCAAATGTGAATGATCTGATTTGGTTCAAGACATTGTCAACAATTGAGTTTGTTGTTTGGACTGTTCTGAATCTGTTTTCAGTTCAGTCACTTATAGACTTTCAGAAATTTGATTTAGTTTGAGTAATTCTGAAATTAGTATTTGAACTTTTCCTGTTCTTAACATAAAATTGTATCAAACTTCAACTAAGTTCCTCTATCTGTGTTTTGGAAATCTGAATCAGTACTACAAGTATTTCCCTGAGTTTCAACTAAATCTGTAGTTTACCTCTGTTGTTCAGATTTCTTATTGCAATATTGTGTTTCAGCTTCAGTATAGAATCTATGTTCTGATTTGAGTTAAGTTGACATTGTTCATTATCCAGTTTTCATTAGAACTTCACTTGAATTCATTTTGAATATACAACAGTGTAGTTTTGTATTTGAAATTGCAAAACCCTGAAATTTGAATTAGAATCTGAGTATTTACTGTTGATCTTCAAGAAAAATTCAGAAGTTTAGTTTCTTCATATGAAATTAATGTTTTTGTTCAGATTTCTATTTTCAGTTTCAAAATATGAATTGAACACATTTTTGAATATCCTGCAATTTCTTTTCTGAATTTAAACAGGGAATACTTGAGATAGTGAGTATGTTGTTTTGATTGTCATTTCAGCACTATTCATTGTCATATTTTCAGACTAATCTGAATATTTGAGTTTTGGAACTTCACTCTTTTCAGTTTCAGTTTACCTAAACCAGAAGTGTGTTTTGTCTCAAAGAAACTGATACAGATTTACTCTGAACTGAATTCTTCAAAGCTAATCTGTTGTCAAGTATAACCTACAAGTTTTGTGATCTGAATTGAAAGTACCTTGCACTGTTCCTCATCCAGAAAATTTCAGATTTCTGTTTTCAGTTTTAGAATCTGTTTTGAACACCCTTTTCAGTGTATTGCAATTCTGCTATGTGGTTAAAATTGCTCATATCTGAATTCTGAATTTAAATTACATTTCAAATAGCATTCATCTCATTCAGTTCCTGCTCATGGACAATTAGAGCTAAATTGATTGTCAAGTGTTGACTCAAAGTGACTAGTGAATGAGTTAAGAGAGTGAGAAACCAAGGGTTGGTTTCGGAGTCTGTGATGAGTGATTGATAGATTTTATCCTCTGGATTCGAAGGTGTCCCTCCGAAGGGGTTCGGAGGTTGTTTCACCGAAGGGTTCGGTGGATCCGATTGCTACGACTGTTGCAGCAGAGTGTGACTGTCGGAGGGGTCCGACAGTACACGATGACTTGGTTGTACCGAAGGGTTCGATACTTTGGGCAGTACACTAGTGTGTGTGCCGGAGGTTGTTTACCCGGAGAGGTCTCTGGGGTACTGGATACACTTGTCTATCTGTGGTGCGCAGGAGACTTCAGCGGCGACGGACGGTTCGCAGCAGGTGAACCTGGGTCAAGTTGGAGGCTTGATGCCAGGCGAGCGGGGAGCTCGGTCATGGAGGCTGCGAGGGGTCGAGGTTGGTCCTCGGATCAAGGTGGGCCAGGCGAACGCAGAGAGTGCGGAGCGTGCTCCGGCTGAAGGTACCCCGAGACGAAGTCCTCGGAGGTGAGGCACTTCGAAGGGTACTTCGAAAGGAGTGACTTCGGAGTAAGGTAGACAGTCCTCAACAATGAGGCATGGTGTTCGAAGTGAGCTCCGAATGGAGGAATTCGAAGATTCACCCAACGGAGGTCTCAGAAGTCGAGGTGCATCGAAGGCATGATCCGGGTGAGGTTTGTCGAGGAGTGTGCTCGGGGAGAGACACTGCGATGAAGTGCTCATGGAATGCTTCATGTGGAGGCCTTGGATGAAGGAGGGACTTCAAAGGGTGGTACTTCGAAGGTGGGGCTTCGGAGTGTGGCTGACTTGTGGTACTTCGACCATGCATGGCTTCGGTACACGGACTGACGGAGTTCAAGCTGGGAGGAGCTGCGAAGCCGTAGTGGTCCACTCCGAAGGTGATGGCACGAAGGCTCAAGGGCTTTGACGACTTCGGCTCAAAACTATCATTGTATCGAAGGCTGACTTCAGGGAAGCGAAGACTGTCAGGCTCAAGGCTTCTCGCAGAAGCTACCGCACCCCTCGCGTGTGAAGGGGGGCTTCAGAAGAATCCAAAACTGCAAAGGCTGATCGTGTCTGCTCTGCAAAAGCTGATGTTGTCTCCTCTGTGAAGCTGACAAAAGAAGCCTCCAAGTAAAGTAGACTACCATCTGTACCCCCTGTTCTGATGAGACAAAATCAATGTAAACCCTAGGGGTAAAGTAGTCTATTCACAGGGCTGAATAGGGCCTATAAATAGTGGAGGCTAGCTAGGCAACTGTAACACTTTGAGCAGCCATTATTGCAACACCTGTGCTAGCCGCCATTCTCTTGTATTCATCCTGTGAGTTCATTTTGTGTTCCTTGTTCAAGCAATGAAACTTTGATTATGTTGTCATTTACTGTTTGAACTTGTATGCTTACTTTGCACTGCATGTCTTGATCACTTTGTGCTCCACTTCTTCCTGGTTTGGGATTGTTGATTGAGGTGGTTTTTGGAGAAGTGTGCTAGAGATCAGTGTGTGTGTAGTGTGTTTTTCAGTGTTCGTTCGCTCTATGTAAACTGGAGGCTAGTCCTCTCTGTTTACTAGTGAAGCACTATTCATGGCTTAACTCAAAGCCTGTTTTCTTCCCTATTGGATTCCTCAGCTAAGTGTGTTCAGTGTGCATTCCGACCATTGAAATACAAAGCCTAGCACCAGTTTCTAGTGCAGAGTATCTGGTCGAAGTCCTCAGAGGGAAGTCATCGCTTGCGAAGGGTGAAGTGCGTAGTCTGCTCGAAGGCACCTAGTGTGCGGAGCCTGCACTGACTTAGGAGAGTTGAGTTTTTGGTGTTCTGGGTGGAGCGAAGTCTTCTTTACTTGAACTTTTGCTCCTTGCGAAGCCTAGTTTCGGAGCTGTGAAATATCTCCGAACCAGAACTTTGAAGGGTGTGTTCGAAGCCTATTTTTAGCCTGAAATTTAAAAAGCTCCCATTCACCCCCCTTTGGTCGCCATTTCCGGTCCAACAATTGGATCAGAGCAGGTTAAGATCACCAATTGACCTTAACCGGTTTTGTGATCTATTGGCGACATGGACAGAGTTAGTAAAATACCTCTGTTCGATGGGACGGATTTTGCATACTGCAAAGTGCGCATGGAGGCTTACTTGATAAGCCAAGGAAATGCAATTTGGGAGATTGTGGACTCACAATACTCCATCCCTTAAACTCGCACCTTTCAAATAGAAAAGGATCAGTATAGTGCCAACTCCAAGGCTAGAAATATACTGTCCATTGGTTTGAGTCGAAGTGAGTTTGATAGGGTTCAGCATCTAAGGACATCTAGGGAGATTTGGACTACACTCACTATTTTTCATGAGGGATCTACATAGATTAAGGCTAGGGGCCAAAGCACGTACAATCAATAGTATCAGCTATTTGTGCAGGCGCCTGGTGAATCTATAGATGCCATGTTTTCTCGTTTGATGCAATAGTGAGTACCTTACGGTCCAACGGGATGCTTTCTTACAATGATCATGACAGGGCTATCAAGCTTCTCTATGCTCTTGATCGTAGCATATGGGAAGTGAAGATATCCTATATTGAGGAGTCCGCGTGTTATGACACATTGACCTGTGATGAACTCTTAAGCAAGCTGAAGTCCACAGATGATGAAGAGCTTGCTCTCATTGCTAGAAGGTTCACCCGTTTTCACCATGAGAGACGGGATCAGAGGAGAAGTGGTTTTAGTGGTTGTTTTGAGTGTGGCGACACTTCTCACATCAAGGCCAACTGTCCTAAACTCAAGAAGAGAGATGAGAGTGAGCGCTCCAAATACCACAAAAAGGAGAGGAAACCCTTTGTGAAGGGCAAGTGCGGCAAGGTGCCTAAGAGGGTAGGCAAAGCCGCTTCTAGAGTGTTTGTCACTACTCTCAATGACATCGACACTTCCTCAACTGAGGAGTCGAGCTCTGATGAGGAGGAGTCTCCAAGGAAGGAGGAGAAGAAGGACAAGAAGGGATGAGATTTCACCGGCCTTTGCTTCATGGCCGACAGCGGTCACAACGGTGATGAGCTTGACTTATCTGAGATACCACTATCCTATCACTACTACAAAGCGACACTGTAGCGGCGGGCAAAATCGACCTATAGTGGCGGGCATCCAGTCCGCCACTGCTATGTATAAGCCATAACACAGAATGCTGTGATCCCACAAACCAAAACACAGAAATTATATGCTTCACACAGCCATCCACATACACAGCAGCAAAACATCCACATATCCACATACATAGCCACAACAACAACACATCAACACAACAACCATCCATCTCATCAATTTTCAAAAATTTACAAAGTTTACATTCTTCCGGTTTATGTTTCACAATAACCATCCATCAACACAATAACCATTGTTTCACAAATACATGCTCATGCGGTTTATGTTTTCTTGGAAGGCCAACTCATATCTTAATTGGTTTGCCTTTTCATTCTTCCGGCCCAATCATACAGAGTTGGATGCTCGGCCACTTCACTCTCAGATACGATTTCGTACATTTGTGATTCAGAGAGTTGGCTCTTCTGGGCAACGGTTGATGGACCTGACGCCTGCATACGTAAAATATAAGTACATACGCTGCAAGTTATATTAGATTAACACACAAGAAATCAACTTACTTCTTTATTATCCTCAGATACTGTCCGCCCAAACTTTCCTAAGTTATTGCTCATGAAATCAAAAGTATAGTAGCCACAATGCACGGAACCAAGAGATTGTTTGTGACACTTCAAAATAGACAAAGTTAGAACGATATATAGTTTGGCTTTATCAATTGAATTAACAAATTTAAAAATATAATATTACCGGATAGTTGGTTCTGATAAGCATTTCTTTCGGCCTCTGTGGATCATGTGGGCCACCTAACTTTTCCACGTAGTATCTATATGCACTCTGAATAACATTTAATATATCTTGATATTCTTTTTTGGGTTTGTCGAGCGAGTCGAGCACATAAACCCTTGAGCTCTTTGGGTATATCATAAGTGCAATCCAATGATCACTATCGAAAGAAGTAATATATGATTATGTTAGTTTCATAATCGATAAAACGTGATTAAGTGGATATAGTGGGTATACTTACTTAAAGTTATATGCCCCACTTATTATTTCTCTGTCCTTCCATTGATCCATGCACCGCGCAATATACAACGCGGCACAACTCCTTTTGTTCTTCTTAAGTTTGTCTTCGTCTTTATTGAACATCTTTCTTTGAAATTTTTTCTTACCCGCAGTCCAGTACTTGCTATCATTCTGGTTTAGTGTCGGGTTCAGCGCACTTTGGCTTATTAATGATGGGTTTAAGTACCCATACAATTTAGACTCGTCACCGCGTGAATTACAACTGCATATGTTATAAAACAATAGTCAATATAAGACATTATTTATTTTTGCTTTGTATTGACAAAGTATAAAGTACTTACATGCACCAGAGCATCATGCTTGTGATGTCGGTTCGCTTCAGACGAAACATCCGATGGAAGTCGTTGAAAAATAGTGCAACCTTAAACTCTGGGCAGTTGAATATTTCTTGTGGAACCTTCAGTTCTGTTTGTGTTACTCCTAACGAAGACGCTTCGAGGTACCAGTCATGAAATGTTTTCATCATCCAAGGCATACAATTAAGTACTCCTTGGGGTAATAATGGTTTGCCTGGTTCATATTCGATATAATCCTCGTCTCCGTAGGTCCTCTTATCAACAGAAAGTGAGCCCGCATGCTTTTGTACTAGAGCCTTTATGGGAGCCGCTTCGGGCATAGAACGTGTTTGCCCCATAGTAGTAAAAAATTTATGCATCTCAGATTTCAGCGCAGAACACTGCCCAGCTTGAACAGTTATCTTGTGGATTGCTGGCTTTGGGCATGCATCTTGTTTTTTAGGCTCGGCAGCAACTAGCACTAGCACTTTTGTTATGGGCTTGGCCACTGGCACTTGAGGATCAGCCGGAACTGGCACTTGAGGCTCAGCCGGAACTAGCACTTGAGCCTCAACCGGAACTAGCACTTGAGGCTCAGCCGAAACTAGCACTAGCATTTGATCTGGCTCTGGCACATTTGTGTTGGGCTCATCAGTGGGCTCAAGCACTGGCACTGGCTTTGTCACTTGAGGATCAGAAGTCACTTTCGATTCTATCACTTCTGCCACTTTATCGGGCACTGGCTCTTCCTCTGCCTTTTCCTCTATTTCACGCTCATCAACAGGTGATAAAGATCCTATATTTTGCACATCCTGAGATGAAAGATATGTGGGGGATTGTGATGAGACAATAGGTGATTTACTCTGAGAACTTGTCTGCAGTAATTTGATATCTCGGCTCGCCCATAGAACAAAGTTATTTAGAGCATCTCCGATTGTCTCAATCCCCTCATCTGGCATTGGAAGATCCAAGGGGTCATTAATAAATCTGTCGTTGGTGATCTCATTGACCTGAACCTTGGTATAGTCAGCAGGAATAGGCCGATTGTGAAATAAATCCTCAGGCATAGCAATGCCTCGTGCAGCCTCTTGGGAATGCCATTTTCGCCCTATCGGTACATGCAGGCTGCATGGTGTGTCCTCTTTAATATAATTTACAGGAAATTTGTCTTGTACTGAGCCAACACTGCTTGGTACGTCGAGTCGTACCTCTGGCACAATTATTTGTCCCGCTGCAGCCTGCATTATGTTTGGATTCTCGTTAATAAATTCAAAAAAGTGTCGCTACCACTCTGCACGGCGCTCTGCGGCGTCGTCTGTGCGTGCTTGACGCTTCTTGTATGTGGCACCCTCCTGTTTCTTGAAAGTATTTTTCCAGGATGCTATATAAGAGACACCTCGGGTGCGCCCTCGATGTTCCTCATTTCCGAGAGCAGATGTAAGCTGGTCATTACATCCCTCGGGCTTGAACTTTCCAGTCTTCTCCAACTCAGCGATTTCCTATGCTTTTTGTAATACTTCACTAGTCCGTGAGTCGGAGAGCATATATTGGCCCTCGGGTGTTTTTTTAGCTCGACCTAGGAGCCATCTCTTAGTGCGCTGATCAGCACCTGAAAACTGTTCAGGTAACCCAGCCGCACGGTCCTCCTCCTCCTTTCTACTCCACTCATCCTCCTTGGCCTTATATCCACCTGGCCCAAGTTTATGTGGGAACTTATTCTTCTTATTAAGTTCTTTGAACATGATGCTCTCTTGTTTGGCTTCTTCCGAGCAATGCTGCATTTTGAATTCGTTCCATTCATTTGGCGTTATAAAGCCGTAGTAGTTGAGTGGCGACTCATCTTTCTGAAGGTATTGTGTGTTCAGTTTAGTCCTAAATGTGCGGAGAGCCTTCCCGATAGTCTTCAATGTGGCAGCTTTAGCGTCTTCTAAGCGGTCTTCCGGGAATTTATAATGCGCTTTTATATGCTGCCACAATTCGTTCTTTGTAGCTTCAGGGACAGTCTTCCAATTTTTCCAAACTATCTTACATCGCTCCCTGGCGAGACATCCACAGTCGTTATGCCACTTCGCTGTGATTTCTTTTGGCTTCTTTGGAGCCCCATCAACATGCACTTCTTCAACCTCATAGATAGCTGTATGCAGCTTGTTCTTCTCCCGTTTCCCTCTCCTCTTCGCATTTGCAGACGATGTTGTGGCAGTGGGCTCAACATCTATTCGCTCAGCTGACTCAATAGCTGGGACAATAGTTGTTCTTTTCTCGACTTGGAATAATCGACGCTTGCTTCCTCGCTTTGGACGATCCTACGATGATAGACAATGTGAGCTTCAGGAATGTAACCCTCGGTTAGAAGTTGCTCTCACTTGTTACTAACATAATAATTACCTCCGCTTGAGCTTCAGGAATGTAATCCTCATCGGTGTCTTCTCTCGTTCTCTTCTTCCTAGGCTCCATTGGATGTTCATTCTCCGGAGAGTGGTATGAAGATTCGCTATCGGAGGATCCTTCAAATGAACCCTCTTTATTTGTTTTTGCGGGAGACTCATAGATGAGCTCCTCGATGGAACGTCCTTCTTCCTCCATAGATAAACTATTCATATTAAGAGGCTAATGTATCAGAATTTTTGTTATGCAAAAAAGGTCTGATGTCATATTAATCTTAAAGTTAGGATATTGTGTTGTTCTCTCTCTCTAGTGTTGTTGAGGCCTCAACATATTTTGTGTTGTTTTTCAAAATGTTCATGGCTGCCATGGAACCATGTGCACATCCATTCCCTGTCAGCAACACAAGAAAGAAGAAGCTGTTGACATGAATGGATGTGTCACATGGTTTGATGACATACATGAGATAACTCAATAACAATTTGCATCATAGGCCTCTAAAAGGAATTGCAGAATCTAATGTTGGCCTTCAGACGGATGAACTTGAGGATTAGTATATAGTAGCCTTAGAAATAATAGCAGTAGTAAACTGATCACAGTGTTGTTTAGGCCTCAGAATATTTTGTGTAGCTTTTCAAAATGTTCATGGCTGCCATGAAACCGTGTGCACATCCATTCCCTGTCAGCAACACGAGAAAGAAGAAGTTGTTGACAGAAATGGATGTGTCACACGGCTTGATGACATACATGAGATAACTCAATAACAATTTGCATCATAGGCCTCTAAAAGGAATTGCAGAATCTAATGTTGGCCTTCAGCCGGATGCATGAACTTGAGGATTAGTATATAGTAGCCTTAGAAATAATAGCAGTAGTAAACTGATCACAGTGTTGTTTAGGCCTCAGCATATTTTGTGTTGCTTTTCAAAATGTTCATGGCTGCCATGGAACCGTGAGCACATCCATTCCCTGTCAGCAACACGAGAAAGAAGAAGTTGTTGACAGGAATGGATGTGTCTCACAGCTTGATGACATACATGAGATAACTCAATAACAATTTGCATCATAGGCCTCTAAAACGAATTGCGGAATCTAATGTTGGCCTTCAGCCGGATGAACTTGAGGATTAGTATAGTAGCCTTAGAAATAATAGCAGTAGTAAACTGATCACAATGTTGTTGAGGCCTCAGCATATTTTGTGTTGTTTTTCAAAATGTTCATGGCTGCAATGGAACCATGAGCACATCCATTCCCTGTCAGCAACACGAGAAAGAAGAAGCTTTGACAGGAATGGATGTGTCTCACGGCTTGATGACATACATGAGATAACTCAATAACAATTTGCATCATAGGCCTCTAAAAGGAAATGCAGAATCTAATGTTGGCCTTCAGCCGGATGCATGAACTTGAGGATTAGTATATAGTAGCCTTAGAAATAATAGCAGTAGTAAACTGATCACAGTGTTGTTTAGGCCTCAGCATATTTTGTGTTGCTTTTCAAAATGTTCATGGCTGCCATGGAACCGTGAGCACATCCATTCCCTGTCAGCAACACGAGAAAGAAGAAGTTGTTGACAGGAATGGATGTGTCTCACAGCTTGATGACATACATGAGATAACTCAATAACAATTTGCATCATAGGCCTCTAAAACGAATTGCGGAATCTAATGTTGGCCTTCAGCCGGATGAACTTGAGGATTAGTATAGTAGCCTTAGAAATAATAGCAGTAGTAAACTGATCACAATGTTGTTGAGGCCTCAGCATATTTTGTGTTGTTTTTCAAAATGTTCATGGCTGCAATGGAACCATGAGCACATCCATTCCCTGTCAGCAACACGAGAAAGACGAAGCTTTGACAGGAATGGATGTGTCTCATGGCTTGATGACATACATGAGATAACTCAATAACAATTTGCATCATAGGCCTCTAAAAGGAATTGCAGAATCTAATGTTGGCCTTCAGCCGGATGAACTTGAGGATTAGTATATAGTAGCCTTAGAAATAATAGCAGTAGTAAACTGATCACAGTGTTGTTTAGGCCTCAGCATATTTTGTGTTGCTTTTCAAATATGTTCATGGCTGCCATGGAACCGTGTGCACATCCATTCCCTGTCAGCAACACGGGAAAGAAGAAGCTGTTGATGGGAATGGACGTGTCACACGGCTTGATGACATACATGAGATAACTCAATAAAAATTTGCATCATAGGCCTCTAAAAGGAATTGCAGAATCTAATGTTGAGGATTAGTATAGTAGCCTTAGAAGTAATAACAGTAGTAAACTGATCACAGTGTTGTTGAGGCCTCAACATATTTTGTTGCCATGGAACATTAGAGGGAAAAACAACACAAAATATGTTGAGGTCTTAACAACACTAGAGAGAGAGAACAACACAATCTCCTAACTTGAGAATTAATATAGTGGCTTCGGAAGTAATAGCTGACTACTTTAGCCAAGAAGAGTTTTCATACATTTCCCACCTTTGACACTGTGATCAGTTTACTTTTTTATTCTATTCTAATTTTCATTACTTTTTTATTCATGTTTAAATTCTAGTTTGAACTTGATTTTTTAACAATAAAAATACATCATAACTTATCAAATTAGAAAAATTTTATTTTTCTGCCTCACTTTACTTTTTTTTATTTCATTAATAAACATGTACAATAAAAATACATCATAACTTATCTATAGTTTATTCTTCCATTGAAATTGAAACTTTTGTACAATAAAAATACAACACCAATATTCTAATTGCAAAAATTGGTATTTTTCTCCCTTAGTTTACTGTTTTTATTTCATTAAGTGTGTTTTTATTACATGTTGTTACGATATGAGCGAGACTTTTGTAGCGCGGTGGTGCGGGGGCTCGCTTTTGACACATCATGTTTATTTGAAAGCAAGTAAACAAACACAAGTCCAGGCTGGGGAAACCAGCTTACACATCGAAACGCACTACTGGTCAAACCCAAAAGAAAGATATGGTTTGGAGCTTCTTCTTCTTCCTCGGCACAAACCCAACCTATTTCTGGTTAAACAGATTAAAAGCCTCAACTTGCCAATCCTCAACCAACTCGGCATCATCAGGCAGTCTAAACTTCACTCCATGTTCCTGAACAAGAAAATACACGCGACGGCGATAGTGAGAACAACTTATTATCAATGATTGAATTGGATGATAAAAATATAAAATTTGCATAAAAAGAGGATCTTACCTCCTTCCTCCTCTTGCTGTCGCATTGCTCTACATGCTTCCCTTTTCCACCGCTAGCCTCGGCATGTTTCCCTCTACCACCGGTTGTCTCATCATTCTTCCGTCTGCCAACACTTACCCTATCTGGTTGCGGCGATCGCGAGTCGTTCTCCGAGTTGGAGTCCATTATGAGAATCACTTTCTTTGCCAAACAACTGCAAACTATACCATCATGTACCTTATGTTTACCGCATTTGCAAACCTCACACACGCCACTTGATGTAGAGTCTGAGGATCCACTGTTTGGTTCAATCTTAGGAGGAGCCATCTGCAATTTTTTTGTCACATTGATATAACATTACAAAACCCTAAGCTAGTATTATTATAGTGGAATTTTTTTTTCTCAGAAATTTTTTATAGTACATTAAAAAACATTATTGTTATAGTGCATTCTACTAGTAATATTATACTAAATTATATTACCACGCATAAATTAATATAACAATTAGAAATCATTTTAACCCTAATTAAGCTCGAATAAAATAAGACTAAAGATAGGTTATCTAACATTTACTGACTGGATGGCGGCGACGCGGGCGGCGCCGAGACGGGCTCCGAGGAAGGCGGCGACGGGCGGAGGGCAGCGTCGACGTGCTCCGGGACATCGACGGCGGCGACGGGTGTGGAGGGGGGCGACACGGGAGTTTAGGGTTTAGAAAATGAAACTAGGTTTTCGGACGGCGGGAGTGGAAAGTATATATAGGTGTATTAGCAGTGGCGGGCATGCTGACGTCATTATGCCTTAGTAGTGGCGGGCATGCTGACGTCATCCAGCCCGCCACTACTAATAGAGGGGATTATATATATAGCATATAATATTCTTCCTACATTGATGTGAAACACTTAGTAGCGCAGTGGTGCGAGGGGCTCACTTGGGGCCATGCGGTTCGAGGTTCGAACCTCGCTGCCGGCAGGCGGTTTGAGGTTTGAACCTTGCTGTTGGCCCCAAAAATTAAATTTTTAAAAAAATTTCTATTGTTGTTTAATAAATTTTCTATTGATGTTTAATTAAATCCTCATTTGATCTTGAAAATGTTTTAACAATAAATGACATAATTGATTTTACAAATACGCACGCTAAACATAAATGATCTAGCCTTGCACTAATTTTCCATCGCCATTGGTGCGTAGATAAGGAATCACACTGCCAAATGACAGTTTTGCTTCAACCACATTGATCCTTGATATGTCAACGAAAAATGGCACCTCATCAAACTGATTGTATTCTTCTTCGTCTTCGACTCCATCAACTCAAACAATTCTTTGTTTCCTGGAGCAACGATGTATTTTTTCTCATCTTTAGGATCAAGTATGTAAAATACTTGTGCCACGGATTGAGCGAGTATCCAAGGGTCATCTTTATAAGCCACCTTATTAAGGTCAACTATCGTAAACCCGTAATCATCCACCTCCACACCTTCTGGATGTCTCACCCACTGACACTTAAATACAGAGATTTCTATAGAGTTCCCATAGTTAAGTTCCCATATTTCTTCGATGTATCCATAGTAAGCATTCTTTTGTCCAGTGCTATCTTCTACTTCTCCTCTGACACCACTATTTTGGCGCTGACTCTTTTGATCCTTTGCTTTGGTATAGAATGTGAAACCATTGATGTCATACGCTTGCCATGTTTTAACCATGCTCAATGGACCATAAAACAATTTATTTATCATCATCTCTTCGTCAGTTTCTCCAATCGAAAGGTTTAGATCCCTCAGCCATGATGTGAAATAAATTTTGTGTTCTTTCATAATCCATTGTTCATCGCGATCTTCATTCTTTTCACGAAGCTCTTGCAGGTGTTGTTCAACATATGGTCTCATAATCGCCAACTGATGCATTACACTGTAATGTGATTCTCTTATTGTTTGGTAACTATTGTCTCGTATGATTTTCCTGCCTTTAGTTCCTTTACCGGTGAGTCTTCCAAGGTGCCGGGACACGGGAACTCCTGTTGGTCTTCCATCTCTTATGTAATCTGCGTAGCACTCAATGACTTCCTCAGTCGTGTAGCCCTCTATCATGGGACCCTCTGGATAAGCACGATTTTGTACGTAACCCTTGAAGATAACCATTAGACGCTCGTACGCATACATATTGTGCAGGTACGTTGGACCGAGAACAAAGATTTGGTCTGCTATATGTATCATATAGTGCTCCATAATATCAAAATATGAAGGTGGAAAACACATCTCAAGCTGACACATAGTCTCCCTCATTTGTTTACGTAATTCATTTAACTCTTCAGTGTCGATCACCTTCTTTGATATGACATTGAAGAATTGACACATGCGTGTTATCACCATCTTCAGAAATGAATGCTTGACTCCTCTTACTGCGATGGCGAGGAATAGCCCAAGCATAACATGATAATCATGAGTGTTGTAGCCGCTCATCCTCAAATCTGCTACGGAGACAATATTATTTATATTCGTTGAGAATCCTGTTGGAACTCTAATTCCATGTAGACACCTGCAGATTGATCTTTTCTCGTCAATTGTGAGGTTATAGCTAGCAGCCGGAAGGAAAAATTTTCCATTGGCCCTTTCCTGTGGGTGAAGCTCGGGTCTAATTCCGAGAGTTTGAAGGTCCCTTCGTACTTTGAGTCCATCTTTTGATTTGCCCGGTATGTCTAACAAAATACCGATAGTGCTTTCGAAGACATTCTTCTCAACGTGCATTGTATTGATAGCATGACCAATCTCCAACTCCTTCCAATAGGGCAAATATCTAAAGAAGATCGACTGCTTTTTAAATGGAGCGTCCTTTGAAATTTTTTCAGATTTCTTCCTTTTCTTTCCGAAAACAACTTTGATATTCTTTACCATTTCGAATAGAAATTTGCCATCTCGATTTCGTGGAGGCTGTCCAAGCTCGATTGTACCGTCGAAATGGTTCCTATTTCTTCGATATTTGTGGTTTTTTGGTAAAAATCTGCGGTGTCGCATATATATCGTCTTAACGAATGATGGAAGATGCATAGATTCTGTCTGGTCCACACACACTACACATGCTGTCTTTCCTTTAACCTTTCCTGTTAGGGACATGCGTCCTGGGTTGTCAGCTATGGTGCAAAAGATTATGGCTCTTAGATTGAAGTGCTCTTTCTTGTGCTCATCCCACACACAGACACCATGTTCCCATAGACATTTCATATCCTCCATCAAAGGTTCTAGAAAGATATCAATGTCATTGCCAGGTTGTTTTGGACCAGAAATTAGAGTAGTGAGCATAAGGTATTTTCTTTTATGGCACAACCATGATGGAATGTTGAACAAGCATAGAAAGACTGGCCACGTACTATGTGGGTTCCTCATCTCACCGAAGGGATTCATTCCATCCGTGCTAAGTCCCATCCTGATATTTCTAGGATCGTCCGAGAAATCTGGATGGGCCAGGTCAAATGATTTCCACTGCCTAGCATCCGCAGGGTGCCGAAGATTTCCGTCCTTGTTTCGCCCACCGAAATGCCAGATTAATAGTTCAGCATCTCTAGGATTAGAGAACATATGTTTCAAGCGATCAATCACCGGTAGGTACCACATTACTAAGGCTGGAACTTTCCTCTCCGTCTTTTTTCCAGGATGGTCTTCAATAACATTTTTATCCCTCTTCTGCAACCTCTTATTATTCTTCTTTTGGTGGTCATTGTAGTCCTCCACACAGTCATTTGGACGTTTGTATCGACTCGCGTTGCACTGCGGACATCTCTCTAACAATCCATACTCTTTTCGATATAGGATACAGTGGTTCGGGCATGCATGAATCTTCTGAACGCCCAAAGTCAACGGACAAATCATCTTCTTTGCTTGGTACGTATCAGATGGTAAACCATTGGGTTTTGGCAAAACCTTTTATAGTAGTTGTAAAAGATCTGAAAAACTAGTGTCAGACCATCCATTACTGGCCTTCAGTTTCATAAGCTCAAGAATTGTGTACAACACAGTATACTGCTTATCGCATCCGTGGCGTTCCTCGTAAAGAAGGTTTTTTGATGCTTTGTCAAGTGCTTCAAAGTTATCGTATCCTTTGGTTGTAGTTCTCAGCAACAACACCTTAGGCGCAACATTTCGCATTAGTTCCTCCACATCAAAGGCGTCATCATCATCATGTTGATCAACATCATCATGTGTTATGTCGGATGTATGATCACAACCTCTTCTATGTTGATGAGCATCTTGCGGCACATCAGAATCTTCAGGCGGATTTTGGCCCATCTCACCGTGTTTCGTCCATATATAATAGTTCTTCACGAAACCATTTTTCAACAAGTGAAATCGTATGGTTTCACGATCAGAACACGGATACATCGCTTCGTTTTTACAAACTTTACAAGGACAATATATTGCCTCTTCACTCTGACGGGAAGCATATTGTGCTGCAGCTTCAGTAAATTCAGTTACTCTGTTAAAATATGCCACCACATCTCCGTCGTTGGACGAGTACATCGAGGACCTGTGCTCCATCTAAAACATATATTATTTGAAAAAATATTAATAAATTCATTATTGTTAATTTTAGTAATTTACAAATTGAAAATATATTGATTTATTATCGCTCATAACAACATTAATTAAAAATCCTCAATGCTTTAATTAAAACTATTTATTAAGCAGAAAAAATTATTAAATAAATTAACTATATTGGTTTCTCTCTCTCCAAACAACATAACTCTAGATCTATAATCATAAATCAAATTAAAAAAGAGATTAAAATGACGTAAATCAATATACAAGTGATGAATAATTGTGAGGAGGGTCATATTTGTTCATTTGGGAGCAGGTAACACTGTAAATGGAAGATTATTTGAAAATTTCTATTCACAAACCCTAAATTAGAAAAACGCTAATAACTCATTGTATACATGATTAAATACAAAATAAATGTGAGATTCGGCATGGATTTACCTCCTAGAATGAAATCCTTCAAAAGAAACGAAAACAAAGCCTCCCCCTCTTTATCTAGATTTTTGTCGCCATTGTACGGACAAAATTAAATGCGAACTCCAGTAGAGCTCGGGGAGGAAGAAGCTGCGCATTTATAGCTAGAATAGTAGTGGCGGTCGCAAGTGATGTCATCAATACTTTAGTGGCGGCCATATTAGCAGCGGCGGGCAGCACCAGCGCCCGCCACTGCTATTGGTACAATAGTGGCGGTCCGGGATGACGTCAGCACCGACCGCCACTACTTTACCAACAATAGTGGCGGGCGCTGGTGCTGCCGTCAGCACCAGCAACTGTAGTGGCGGGCATCTAATGGCCCGTCACTACAGTGGTTTTGCCCAACGCCACTACAGTGACGGTTTGTAGTAGTGTATGACCAGCTTTCAATTAAATTAGATGAACCAAATAAAGTAGTTCTTGGCCAGGATAGGTTACTTGTGCAAGCCGCTAGAGATAGAAAAGACCTTAGACTTAGGCTAGAATCTATTTCTACTGATTATGGCATGCTTAAGTCTTGCACTATTGTCATGGGTGAGCTTGCTCAGTTGTGTTCTATGCATGCTCAAACTCTATATGAGCTTGAGACTGCGCAGAAGTAGCTTTTGATGGTTGATTCTAGTCCTCATGATATAAATGAATGCATGAACTGCCCCTTATTATGTGAGAGCATTGATTTACGTGATAAGCATGTTCAGGACTTAGAGGCTAGATTGGAGAGGGCCGGTAGTTCTAAGAATGTGCAACCTGTGTGTGAAACTTGCATAACCCTTAAGGACCAGCTAGGCACTATTAGAGAGTGAGCTGAAAACCTCATGACTGAAAATGAATACCTTCTTTCAATGGTTAACAGATGCACTGAGGGAGAGGGTATGATGGACTTGCTCTTGCCAAGACCAAGATGTGTGCTCACATGGCAGGGTTAGCTCTGGGATTGGGTTTTGAGAGGATTCCTTCAGGCAGTGTTTGGGGGCCACCAGGGAGATGCAGCACAAAGAGCCCCTCTTGAGATGCTGGGGGATTCCCTAAGGCTGGCCCCACTGGGCCAGTGGGATCCCACACCTCTGGCGCCCCTCCTAGGGCTTGGCCTAGCCCCACGCTAGGCACCTCGAGGGGCTGACGATGAGGGGGGGGCTACAGGAGGATTGGGTCCAACGGATGGGATGGTCCCGGTCCCGGTGGTGCGGTCCAATCTCTGGAGGGGGGCCGTGCTCGCACCCTTCCTGCCCGACATGTTTCTTCTTGGGTGGATGTAGAGGACGCTAGCTTCTTGGACTAGGATCCCCACGGACGGCGCCAACTGTTGGTGCAGCGGACTAGACCAATAGGTTTAGGAATGTGTATGGAATGAAAAGCTCAGATCAAAGTGTCTTCTTGGATCGAGTGTCCTGTCCTTTACAAATTAGGGAGGGGGAGTATTTATAGGGGAGCCCTACAGGCGTCTGATACTTCCAAAATCCCTCTAACAATAGTACTGCCTAATGCAGCCCTATAGTACAGACAAGAAGTGCACCCCTATAGTACAGACAAGAAGTGCAGCCCTGACAGCGTATCAACCGTTTTGAGCATGGCAGCAGTGCTAGATGCTACACAGATGATCATGATCCTGTCGCCAGACCATCTTGACCGAACTGGTCCTGGTATTCTGTCTCGTTGTCGGGCCCTTCGAACCTTTCGGGGATATGGCTCCGACCTTCTGTCGGCTTCACGGGCCCGAGGCCGCAGGCCTCCGAGCTTCGGGTCTCGAGATGAAGCAGACTCCAAGTGACTCCCTCCGAACGCCATTAGAGGGGAGCATCCGACCACCGTATCGTATCATCCTAGGGCCGATGTCTTCGCCAACCACTGGCTTGTGGAGTCCTTCCTTCGAACAGCGCTCCACATCTCTCGCGCCCCCAGGCTACATTGGGATTATCTCCCCAACAGACAGTGAGAACAAAACTGTTTTTACCTCACCCAGTACCTTAGAGAAATAAAGCCCGGTTAGACATTCCATCAGCCAAAAAGCCTACCCAAACTCAAAAGAAAACCACTCCTCCTTCCAAGAAAATTTCTCCTAAGAAAACCACTCAGCAGAAGCCCAAGGAGCCTATGAGGATTTCTCCTATGACCCATGTGAGTGGCCCTAGGAGAGTGTTTCATTGTTCCTATTGTCAGTGGGCAGGTCATTTGGTTGGGTTCTGTTTT
>JAAALK010000082.1:81317518-81442618 GCA_019279435.1 Zizania palustris | reverse complement strand
ATGCTATCCCTCCCCCTCTTTGTCCGTGGAAATCCAAACACAAAATCCATAGAAATATCCGCCCATGGAATAGAAGGAACAAGGAGAGGTATGTATAAACCGTGTGGATTCAATCGAGACTTAGCTTTTTGACATGTATTGCAGCGACCGACGAACTGCTCGACATCTCTCCTCATTCTTGGCCAAAAGAAATGTGAGGCCAAAACATCTTCTGTCTTTTTAGCACCAAAGTGCCCCATCAAGCCTCCCCCATGTGCTTCCTGCAGCAACGAAAGGCAAATAGAACCAACTAGAATGCACATGCGGTTAGCCCTAAACACAAACTCATCATTGATCACAAATTTGTTCCATGTATGTCCCTCTTTACAATTCAACAGCACATCTTTAAAATCAGGATCATGTGCATATTGTTCTTTTATTGATTCAAGTCCAAAAATCTGATAATCAAGTTGGGACAACAAAGTATAGCGCCTAGACAAAGCATCAGCAATGACATTATCCTTCCCTTTCTTATGCTTGATGACGTAAGGAATGGACTCAATAAATTCAACCCATTTAGCATGTCTACGATTCAGATTTGTTTGAGAGCGAAGATACTTAAGCGATTCATGATCAGAATGTATAATAAATTCCTTAGGCCATAAATAATGATGCCACGTCTCTAAAGAATGTACAAGAGCATACAATTCCTTATCATACGTAGAGTAGTTTAGCACAGGACCATTTAATTTTTCGCTAAAGTATGCAACAGGCTTACCTTCTTGCATCAACACACCACCAATGCCAATTCCACTAGCATCACATTCAAGCTGAAATGTCTTACCAAAATTTGGAAGTTGTAGCAGTGGCGCATGTGTTAGCTTGTTCTTCAAAGTGGTAAATGCCTCCTCTTGTGCTTGTCCCCAATGAAACACCACACCCTTCTTTGTCAACTCATGCAGTGGCGCAGCGATGGTGCTGAAATCCAGAACAAAGCGGAGATAGAAATGTGCAATACAAAGAAAACTCCTCACCTGTGTGATGGATTTGGGGGTCGGCCAGCTCTTTAGGGATTCAATTTTTGTCTCATCGACCTCAGTTCCCTGTGGAGTGACAACATATCCAAGAAAAGATACTCGATCCGTTCAAAATATGCACTTATCAAGGTTAGCAAATAAACGTGCATCGCGTAAAACATTAAAAACAGCACGTAAGTGATCCATATGTTCATCAAAAGACTTGCTATAAATCAAGATATCATCAAAGTAAACTAGCAGCACAATCTTTATCAGCTTGTACAATTTTAGCAGGGGTCAAAGGTAGCAAAGTAATTTTCCTTCCTTTATGCATAAAAGTGTATGTATTACTTCTACCATGGCGTGTAGCATTATTATCAAATTCCCAAGGATGACCTAATAAAGTGAACAAGTTTCCATAGGTACCACATCACAATCAACATGACTAGCATAGAAACCAATGGAAAAAGAAACTCTGCAAATATGTGTTACCTTAGCTTTTCCAGCATCATTAAACCACATGATATGGTATTGATGTGGGTGGTGATGGCTGGGCAAGTCAAGCTTTTTTACCAAATCTGAACTAACCAAATTATTGCAGCTACCTCCATCAATAATGACACGAGCTCGTCAATTGTGGATGACGAAGAAGGTTTGGAAATGGTTGTGGCGTTGAAGCTTCTCTGGTTGTTGCAACTGTGTGTTGAGCACGTGGTGCACGATGATGCTCCGAAAACCCGTCGTTTCCATGCTACCAAGGACATCACCGTCGTCCGCTGTCGCATCTTCTATCGCATCATCTTCAATGTCGGAGGTGTTGATGTACCCGTCGTCCGTTGTGATGTATGTCCGCTTACTTGGGCAATCCTTCTGCACGTGGCCAAATCCAAGGCAGCAGCGATGGCACTGAATGCTAGGCGTGTGTCCTGCAGAAGGCACGGAGGAGGCACTTGCCGCTGGAACCTACAAGTTTTTTTACCTGAATCCAAAGGTTTAGGTGGTGCAGCCACTCCGGCATTTGTTGGTCGTTTGCTCGATGGAGGGGGCGCCCGAAAGGAGGAGGGCTTGGTCAGGCCAGAAGATGTCGTCGAACGCTGCATGTATGTGGTGCCGACCTTGTTCTTGTCCTGCAAAGCATGTCCCTGCAACTCTTTTCTACAAACATAGCCAACTGAAACAACTGGTTCATAGTGTTAAACTCCTTATAATCCACTATGTCCTAAATTTCATGCCGCAAACCCAAGTAAAAACGACAAATAGAATCCTCAAGGCCCTCTACTATGCCACAACGCATCAAACCCTTTTGAAGCTCACCATAATAAGTCTGCACAGAATTATCGCCCTGTTCTAAGCGTATCAAGCAATTACGCAGATTTCTATTATAAGAAGGGGGAACAAATCTATCGCGCATAGCAACCTTAAGTTTGTCCCATGTAGTAGGTGCAAGCCCCGCGGAAGTTAAACCAGTCCACCAAATGATAGCAATATCCTTAAATTCGCTAGTGGCTTGTCTAACTCTATGTTGGTCAGGTACAAGATGGGCACTAAATTTCTGTTCGACAGTCATCTCCCAATCAAGATATCCCTCAGCATCATAATTTCCGGAAAATGAAGGTATACTGAATTTAATTTTAGCATAAGGGTCATCATGAGCACGGATATGATTACCACCCATACCTATGGTGTTGGTCCGTAGACGATGTCGAAGTCATGCATCTGTAGTGGTTGCGTCCACGTACTCATCTCTATCGGGTGGGGGACGAGTTTCCAATGCAATCACCCTATCGGTTAGAGTGGATATCCATTTATCCAAGCGCTCAAGGGACTCTTGGAGTCTGTCCTTGATGACAGTGGTGATTGTCTTGGTGAGAGCTTCTGTCATCGCCTTCTGCCCCTGCTCAAGGGCCTCACGTAATTGACCCTGGCTCACACACTCGTTGAAGTCCTTTGGGTTGGCACCTCCATCATCACCTGTCATTGTAGACAAAAAAACAGGAACAAACAATGAAGGTTATCCCTAATAAGATACTACGCAGGACCAGTGGTGCCTCTCTTTCAATCAACACCGCAAGAGGAAACACCTTACCAAGCTCTTTCAAGGTTCTCACCAGTAAGACAAAGGATACCTAGGAGGCGTGCTCTGCGATTGCAAGGATCAAAAACTTGTTGTCCAGAAGGTGTATGTGGAGCTATAGGAAGGCTAGCTATGTGAGTGGGACACAATTCAATAACAGATAGTAATGATGAATAAATGTTCAAACTATTAGTCTTAATTGCTGGTCTCCTCGTGTCCTAAGAATAGTAGTGTCAACAAGAAAGAAACAAGGATGGACAGGATAAAAAGTAAGGACAATGTCAGCACAACACTAGCAAAACAAGTATCAGCACCAAGTATCTTTGTTTTGTTTCTTCTCTTTTTTTGTTTTTCTTTTTTTTTTGCAACCAGGTACCAGCAACACTATGAAGAAATATTAAGAACAACACCAAGTATCAACTCAAACCGATGTTAGATGTTATCGATACAGAATTTGGTTCGTTTGGAAAAACGGTTGCTGAAACTTCGGAGCCCGAAACGAAGGCTTTCCTGATTTTTTTTAATTTTATTTGAAATCGCCGATACCAGCATAGCCCATTTCGCCACATTCAACTTTTCGAGATCTTTCTGTGGTAAAAATTTCAGGTCAATCAGAGTTCCAAGCGAAAAGTTATACCTGTTTCAATGAGGACCCTCCGAAATCGGGTCGGTTGGTGGTGGAATCGGTAGCCGATGTGAATCTGTGGGGTGGAAAACTTGTGCATCGGAAAAGGGAACACACAAACCGATCTAAGACATGAATTAACCAGCAACAAAGACACAAACTTGGACACAAACTCAACACTACGGACTGTGAAAGAGAATTGTGCAAACGGCTAACAATGTCTAGGACGGGGAAATTTTTTTGGCTTCTCTGTGGACTCTAGGATGAAGGCGAAATTAACTCGACAAAGGAAAGGAAAACCTGATAGTAAACCTGTCTTTGGATACCACTTGATGTAAACTAGGGTTCCCAATCTTCTGAAAGGTTCTAATATCTCTCGATTTGGTGGAGTCGCTACACAAATCGACCCGGCTTCTGGACGGCACGTCTTGAGCCCGCAATCGCAGCACAATGTCTCCTCTGGTTATCAACCAAACGGTGCCCGGACAACCTCGCCAAGAAGGATAATCCTTGCCTGCAAATCAAAGAACACAAGCAAGAACCAAGAAGAGTGCAACCGAATTGCAGATGTATGATTAAACTCACAAATTGTGGTTCTACAAATCGATATGACGACGAAACTGTTCTAGACAGAATAATCTAAGAAAAACCGATGATAGACAATAGCGGCTGCTGTTTATATAGGCTAATGAACGTGGATTAACCCTAAAACGCGTCCTTAATGGACTCCAACTCGGTACATGGGCCAAAGGCCCAAACTAGTGACGCAGTACCGAAACGGTTCTAGAAATCAGTACTGTTTTGACGATTGCCGACGACTTCGATTTTATCTTGATGTGAGGTTGGTCCCATTTGAAAGGTTATCTTCTCATCTTTCCAACCATATGTGGAACGTCCAAATCAGAGGTCGTATGCATCCTGGGCGTCCGCTTTACTGTCAGGTGGTCCTTGAGTCCGAATTGGACTCGAACTCGACTTGGATCCGATCTCCATCTTGGCTTCCACTCCCTTGCAGTACCTCCCTGCCTCCAAGTCCTTCTTCATGAATCTCCTGGTCCTCTCCTTGGTTCCTAATCACAATATAATCATTAGGTAGCAATCTATTCTCAAATTCATAATTTGAAATGCTTAGGAACGAGCTCACCTCTAAATTCAAGTGTTGTGCACGAGCTCTAATGATCGGACCTTAAATGTCTAGCGGAGAAGTGATGTACTCATCAGAAGGAGCATCGTCGGTCAGACCACCGGAGCCACCCTTCGCAACTGCCTTCGGGCCACCGCCCGGAGCCCCTTCGCAACCTCCCCGGTCCGACCGAGGTTGTACCTCCCGTCTGACCGGGCCTGAGACCGAAGTAGCCCTAGGGACCCTTCGGGCCAATTTCTGCTGTAACTCCGAATTGGCCTTCGAATTGGCTGATTCCAGGTATTTTGATCATTTTATTTCTGTTTACATTATTACTAGTACTTTTCGGCCAATTGGATTAAAATATTAATTATTTATATGATTGCCTGGCGACTCCAAATCCCTTATCACTATTTAGGGTAGTCAGAACGCGGTGTCGGTATCATTGCGATACTTTTGGACGTCGAACCGACCCAAGTGCGGGGGCACATTTCTTCGTCAACAAAAATTCTTCTCCATATTTTCCCATCCTGTGATGGAGTTCTCCAGCAGTGATGAGAACCATGTGAAGGCTGATCTTGATAATGACAGTAGGAAAAACCTAACCTTCAGTGCTTCTTCAGCCGATGTCTCACCACATTGAGCAAGGAAATGGCTAATATTCTCGATCGTGGAGACTGAGTCTTGCCCTAAGAGTTTGGTGAATTCGGGGACCTTGTATCGATTTGGCTATGGCACCCGATCGAACCACTATGGGTATGGGCGCCAATACACGTAGGTCTGGTCTTTCGGTTTGAGTCCGAATTGGTCTCGAATGAACTAAGCAATTCGGTTCACCTAGTCATCTTCTTGTTGATTATGCACTGTATATTGGTTAGTCATTGGGGGATGTTGATATTGATCAAGCCAAATAGCGTTGTATCTTGGTTCTTCATTGGAGTAGGGTTGTACCACATAGTATGTGGTCTAATGGTACCATTGAGGAATACCATCGGGTGCCCCCCTTGGCAGCACAAGATCTGGCAGCATGTTCATGGTCATTACGTATACGGTCTTGGGTACCTCTTGCCTGATTGGCCCTTACAGCGCAGCCAAAAGCTGGGGTTGTGGCATACCGCTACCGAAGGGGTGCATGTTCTGGAAGGGATTCTGTCTACCTATCCCTTGGAGCGCAGGCGTAGGTAATAGAGCCATCACGTCAGTTTCTCGGCCAAATGAAGTGTTCGACGGACCCTATCTTATCGGCCCTTGTGGTGTTGGCATTGGTCAATTGTGTTGAGGGTTTTACAGCAGGCGTAGAGGATTGGTCGAGTATTACATCATACCTTGCGTCGGCTCTTTAGCAATTGTCCCATCAACGGTCTTCTTGATCAACCCATACAAGGTATTAACCAATACCTTAGACTGATTAATGATGGCGTGGTGCAGAGTGTTGTCGATGGCTTCATGGAAAGTAACCCACGGACTATCAGCCCGTGGATGGATTTCGCCGGCCACGGCCGGTCTCACCAACTCACTCCACTGGACGGGGCTAGATCAAGTCACGTCGAACGCATTGAGGCACAGTTTCTTGTAGTTCTCCACGTGATCCAGTACATCCACCTTTTGTTCATCAGTCAAAGCGTCCATGGTGACTGAGATGATGTTACTGTTGTTGAATTCACCCTCCATGGATGAGTGATTCGAAAGAGGTCTCACTGGGCGTGCCAAAAAGCATGTTGGTGTAGTTTTTGGTCACACGGATGGCCTAGGAGATCTATTTAATTCCAGTGCAAGTTCTATATTCTTAGAAAAAAAGAAGGTTCTGAGTGTGCCAATAAGTTTGACCTTGCAACTGATAAGGAATCATAAAGAACAACGTTAGTAGCAACACCAATCAGTTTTTAAGCCGATGACTATTGCGAGAATAGAATAAACAAGAATGAACGAGCCTATCGGCTATCAGACTAAACACTCTATCGGTCTATTGGGAAGCACCTTTGCGAATCAGGGCCGATGAGCTCCTTCCACATGGAGATGGCACATAGCATGGAAACAGGGATAACCTATCGGCTTGTACTGTGATAGAAACTAAAGCAAGCATGCCAAATAACATATTTATATCATTAAATCACTGTAATCGCAAGATCGGACCTAACTGAGATAGTCACCAATCATGATAAATAAACAACACTTCAACGCATCAAGCATACTTTACTTAGATGAATGGTACAAAACATGAATGTTGGCGTAAAAGATTACGCTAACAGGTTTCTGTAGAAAAGAAACTAACAAACGAAGTGTTTGTGAAGCAAACTGTTCTAAGCCTCCGAAAGGATAATAGCTTAGAATAGTTCGAAAGTGTGTATTGAATCACTTGTAATCGGTCCCTATTACAGGGTGAAATGGGGGGTATTTATAGGCCTAAACATTAAGGAAAAGACCTATTTACCCCTCATTACAACCGACATTAAGGAAACTATTCGGTTTCCTTAATAGGGCTAAAATGGTAAAAGACTAATCTAATAGGATAGAAGATAGGTCTTCCATCTTAGCTGGCAGAAAAGATCCTGAAGGGCTTTGGTTTGAAGACATACTTCGAACTAGTGCCTGTCTTCGGGCTTCGAACGAGGTTCTGGGCATCTTCGAAGATGGTCTTCGGACAATCTTCGAACTGGTTGACTGCCTTTATGCTGCTTCGGCAATAACCCTGAAGATGAGATATTTTCCCCCAACAGTAGCCCCTCGAATACGCTTCTCCGTTTGACCTGTAACGTTAGGAGAGCAGTATACGGAAAGAAAAGATAACCAATCATAGGGGTTATTGGTTTTTATTTTATCTTCGAAATGCATGAAGATATGAACTTCGAATCAGTCGTAAGGTAATTACTTTTCGAACTATCTTAGAACTGACTCAGGAAGTTCAAAAGTCTTTTTAGACTTAGAAAAAATAGCCGTTAGTTCCTGTTTCTAACGGAAGTTATATGATGTGTTATTTCCGGAGGAAAATAACGGGCGGGAATGCGAAAGGGCAGAGCTCAAACGGTAACAAACGGAACGATTAGGCTATAAATAAAGAAGCCAAAACTTACCCGATTACCTTTTCACCGCTTTCTCTCAGTCAAAAGCTTTTTGAGCCCTTTCAGTTCTTGAGCCCTAGCCTTTGAGTTCTTGAGCCCTAGCCTCCATTCCCTCAGATCAATCCAGCGATCGCGATGGTGAAGACCAAGGGATCTGCGCCTCCTTCGGCCTTGGCTCGGCAACAGGCGGCCGCGGCAGCAGCAGCAGCAACATTGGCGGCGACACCCTCGATGCAGGCGACAACATCCATGGCGGCAGGGGGGAGAAATCCCCAAATCCCCGATGACCAAGGTTTGTGCCCACCATCGACTAAATACTTGGATCAATCTTTTGAGTTGGGGCCGTCTACCTGCAAGAAAGAGTCTTTGGCAATCACAGCAGGGGGGAAGATTAGTAATGGGGTTATGATTCGGAAGCCAGGCAAAGAATCGATTCCATCACCAAGACCCGGAGAGGTTGTAGTGTTCGAAGCTTTTTTCGAAGCAGGCTTGGGCCTCCCTGCTGTGGATTTCTTGGCCGAAGTACTAGACCTATTTCATGTAACCCTCCCCCAACTATCTCCGAATGTTGTAGCTAGATTAGCTATCTTCGAGTGGGCGCTGAGAGCCGAAGGTTGTGAGGGGAGGGCTGAAATCTTCGCTGCACTTCATAGAGCGACTTGTCAGCCGAAGACATTCACAGGCTCCGGAGGTGAGAAAGTGGTGGTTGCCTTTGGAAGCATTAATTTTAGGCTTCGAGACGAATATGCTCTGCAATTCCCTGCTAAGGCCATCAATGCTAGATGGTACACCGACTGGGTCCTGAGGTGGTTTTATGCCGAAGTTGGAGCGAGCAGTCCTCTGGCTGGGCCCCTCAAAGAAATCCAATTCCGGAAGGAAGCCTTAGTGCAACCTGACGAAGGCCAGCTCGAAGCTCGCCTTAACCTGCTTCAGAAAATTAGCCGAAGGTTAAGTATGCGGGACTTGGCCGAAGAATTCATCGGACTCCAAATTCCTCCGCTGATGGCCAACTGGCCTATCGTCTTCGAGGATGACTCGGAAGGTGGTCTTCGCAAGATCAATTATACTTCGAGCCCTGCAGGTAACTTCGAATCCAACATGCATTGTACATATTTACTTCGAAGAAAGACTAACTCGAGTTATTTTTTAGCTTCTTCAGCCCCTATTACTTCAGAGCAAATTGTAAGGGCTTCGGAGAAGATTCTTGGTGCCCCAACTCCGTCCGAGAAAGAATGGCGAGTTAAATTAGTCGGGAGTTGGGAGAGATTTAACAGAGTATGGGGAATGCTGGAGCTATCTCCGCCCCCTTTGATGGATTGGGTGCCTTTGGAGAAAGGGCCCCAGAAAAGGAAAGCCGAGGCTGGAACTTCGAGTTCAGCAAAAACTCCGGTGAAGAAGGTGGCTCGGAAGCCAAAGAACCTCGCGCCTTCAGATCCAGCACCTTCGAGCTCAAGAGCTTCGGTTTCCGACTCCCAAGAAGAAACGGGGAGATTGCTTGTGCACCTGATGGAAGAGAATGAAACTCAAAGGGTCGCACAAGCCGAAGTACCTGCGAACGTACCGGAGTCCGGAGATAATGTTGATCAACCAAGGACTTCGGTAGTTCAAGAAAATGTAACTCAGGACGAAGTTCCTGTGAATGAAGGTGGGGTCGAAGTCACTATGGCTTCGATTCCCGAAGAAGCGACGAGGACTCCCCAGGATGATGCTCTTGCAGTCCACGATTTAACGGCTGATTCGGACGAGGACTACACTTTTGATCCTCCGATTAGTCCGGTGCTCGATCTTCCAGAGAATGTCGAAGGTAAATTTTGCATAATTCTTATCAATTTCTGCAAAATTATACAATGTATAATATTTCTGTTTTTTCAGAGCCTCCTATTGTCGAAGTACCCCTCGAAGATACAATTCAAAGACCTTCGACAACTTCGGAGCCACAGCCGGAGGTTACTCTACAAGGGCCTGGAAGAGGAAAAAGACACATAGACCCTCTCCCTACTCAAGGATCGACTTCATCTGAGTCGACAGATGAAAGTGAATCAACTGAGGGGGGGCCATCTTCAGAAGTTCCAAGGGCCTCGGAAGAACTCTCCGGACCTTCGCTAAGCAGAGCTGACCAGAAGGCTTCAGTAATGCTTCCTCTCATAACTCCTTTTTTGGAGGAGAAAACCGGACTTGGGACTTTGGTTAAACCTTTGGGTCAAGCCAGTCGCAAAGTCGGGGAAACAGAACTGGTAGCCCTTTTAAGCAGAGCAAAGGGTTCGGAGCTTAACCTTGCTGTGGAAAGAGCAGCTTATCAGGTATAAAGCATCTTCGAACCAAATAGCAAATTATATATGAATAATTTCTTATTTCAATTTTTCTTTTTTCTTAGCAAGCAGTCTTAGCCCGCGCTGCGGCTTTATCGAGCGAAAATGAAATTGCTCAACTTCGGGAAGAGAACGAAGCTCTTCAAAGAAATTTTAACTTCTCCGAAGGTCGAGTAGCTCAGATGGATAATGTAATACTAGCAGAGCGAAGGGCTAGGCAAAGCTTGGAGGCTGCGAAGAAAGAGCTCGAAGCAGAAAGAATTGTGCTTCGAGCGGAGATTGAAAGACTGCGGACGGAGGATGCTGCTAAGGGGTCTGAACTTGTAAGACTACAAGAAGAGGCTGGCCAACTCCGGACTCAGAAGAATGCTTTGACTACGGAGAATGCTAGAATCTCCGGAGTTTTAGCAGAAACGACTTCGGCCAAGGATGCACTTAATGCGGAAAAGCTCAAGTCTGAGAAGGTGGCTAGGTGTCTTGGAGTACTTCGGTACTACTGGATCACTACCTTCGGATGACAATGTAACTCTGCTGCGCCGGTTAAAGAGGATCCAAGGAGCAGCGAAGCAAATGAAGACGGCAGGCATGCGTTATGGAGAACTCTCCGGACAAGTGTCTGCCCTTGGATTACTTCGTTACTATGAGGATTTGGGCCGAACAATCACTTCGAGCACAGAGGGCTCCATCATCTTCGACGACGCGAGACTTTTGACTCCTTCCGAAGGCGTGGCTACTGCTTGGCGAGCCTTCCAAACTTCGTGGAGAGCCGAAGGTCGATCTGCGATCAAGGCTTGGATTGATGAAGGCCAACGCCAGAAGCAAGTTCGGAGTCAAGCTTCGAGCAGTCAGCCTCCTTCAAACCCGCAGGTTTAGGAATTACTTAGGATTTTTTGATTATGTAAAGTTCATGCTTGTAAACATTTATCAATGAAAGTCTTGTTTATCATATTTTTAGGCTTTGCCTCTTATGGAAGAAATCGAAGTGTTAGAGCTTAACAGCGAACTTCGCTCACTGTGGAACACCTTCGAACTTCTAAAGAGTTATAAGCGTCCTCGATTTCTTATTCCTCGAGATGACTCCGGCGTTATTGCGCCCGAAGTAATCAAAGACATATTGTCTTATATTAAAGAGGAAGATAAAGAGATTGACGCAAACACCTCGTCTTCTGAAGACACTAATTGGTCCGAAGACGAAGGTGAAGCCCAAAATAAAAGATCTGAAGATCTTAGAAGCTGGGAAAGAACCCCCGAGCGGCTTCGAACTTGGGCCGAGCTTCAACAAGAGCAGAAGGATTTTAGAGCTTCGAAGGGGAGGAAGAGAGTTAAACGTAAAGTTCTTAGAACTTCCGATGTTGGGACTAGTCGTTCCACCCCTAGCTCTCGGGACCGAAGAGGTCTTCGATTCCTTCTTGGTATAGATACCAATTTTTCATAGAGTAATCTGTAAACACGTTTGTTTTAATAATGAATGCCGATTTAAAATTGTCTCCATATTTACTAGCCCCTCTTTGGGTATAAGCAACTTCGAACTGTATTCAAAGATGGTTATGCGCAAAGAAAAAACTTCGGAGTACAATTTTTTTTGGGGGTTCGGAGCCCCTCTGTCATTTAAAGATCTTTTGAAATCTTATGAAATGTCTTCGACTTTTTGTAGTCAGAAGAATGGTAACTTGGTACCTTTGTTTAACGAAAGAAATCAATTTAGATAACTTTCAGGACACTTTAGTGTCTTAAGAAATTTGTCACTTTGGACTTATATGAACAAACATTCGAAGCTCATGGCTTAAATGTTGTTTTGCTTTAGCCACCTTCGGCTATTTTTGCAGAAGTCTACCAGCCAATGGCTTGGACTTCGCAGAATTTGGCCACCTTCGGCTCTTTTTACGGATGTCTACCAGCCAATGGCTTGGACTCCGTATAAATGTAGCCACCTTCGGCTATTTTTGCAGAAGTCTACCAGCCAATGGCTTGGACTTCGCAGAATTTGGCCACCTTCGGCTCTTTTTACGGATGTCTGCAAGCTGCAGCTTGGACTCCGCAGATTTTGGCCACCTTCGGCTCTTTTTACGGAAGTCTACCAGCCAATGGCTTGGACTCCGTAGAATGTGGTATTGGCTCTTTTACGGATGCCTACAAGCCGAGACTTGGGCTCCGGATGGATTTCAGCCACCACACCGGAGGCTTCGACTTTATGGGTACGAAGTCCGGAAATACAGCCCAGCTTAATGACACTTCCCTCTCGATCGACTTCCGTTCCAGCGCGTCCGCTCGGGAAGCTAGGAGTCTACAAGGGGAAGGCAACTATCAGGGTGTACGCTTTATTAATTTAGAGGTGATTACAAGCGAATTACAAGGAGCCCTTATGCGAAGTATCGCTTTAGGTGCTCCGCATGCCAAGTATGTGCTAACTCTTCACCTTCTAAATTAGCTAATTTAAATGAACCAGGGCGCCCAGAGCGGACAATTAGATATGGACCTTCCCATTTATTGCCTAACTTCCCTGGTGCTATGATGCTTCGTAGAACAAGATGACCCGGCCTTAACTCGCTGAGCTTAACCTTCGGGTCATACCAAGTCTTCGTCTGCTGATGATACTTTGATAAATTAGCTACAGCCCGAAGTCTTGTTTCTTCTGACAAATCTAACGAAGCTTGTCTTTCTTCTTCGATGTCTGGTTCGGTGCTGCGAAATGAGCCCCCTTTGAGCTCCGTTGGAGTCATAGCTTCATCTCCGAATAATAGTCTGAATGGAGTAAAACCTGTGGACCTTGTTTGCGTAGTCCGAATGGACCACAGAATCTTCGGAAGCTCTTCGGTCCACAGTCCCTTTGATAATCCTACTATTCTTCGATTTAGCCCTGATAAAATATTTCCATTGGCTCGCTCAACGGCTCCATTCGACTGAGGATGTCTCACTGCAGCAAAACATAGTTGAATGCCTAGGTCTTCGCAAAACTTCCTGAAGGGTTCTGCGTCGAACTGTGTTCCATTATCAACTGTGAGATATCTAGGCACTCCGAACCGGCAAATAATGTTCTTCCAGAAGAATTTCTGTACATTGTTCGAAGTGATAGCTGTTAAGGGCTCTGCTTCTACCCACTTAGAAAAATATTCAATAGCTACCACTGCGAACTTCAGATTTCCCTTTGCTAACGGAAAGGGACCAATTAGATCCATACCCCATCTGGCCATGGGCCATACCGGAGCAATGACTTGAAGAGCTGTTGGTGGGCGATGACTCCGTCGACCCATCCACTGGCATCCTTGACAAGTGCGGACCAAGCTCTCCGCATCAGCTGTTAATGTGGGCCAATAAAGCCCCTGCCGAAGTGTTTTTCCTGCCAGAGCTCTAGGGGCTAAATGGCTTCCACAAAGGCCTTCGTGAATTTCTCGAAGAATTTCTTGGCCTTCGGTTTGAGATATACATCGGAGTAGAGGGGAACATACTCCGGCCTTGTATAATATACCGTTGATTAACTGATAGTTTCTTGCTCTGAGCTTTAATCTTGACAATTGGGGCTCTTCGGGCAAATTTGTTCCTCCTTGCAAGAGTTCTATGATCGAATCTTTCCAATCTGCACTAGGAATGCAGAGAATCTCTGCAGAGGCAATTTGTGGCACCGAAGGTACATTGAGCTCCTCATAGAAAGATTCGTCAGGCACATCCACAGCTCCGGCAGCAGCTTTCGCTAAAATGTCCGCTTGCACGTTTTCAGCTCTTGGTATACTCCGAATGGAAATACCCTTGAAGTGTGCTTCGATCTTGCGGATTTCTTCCAAGTACTTTGCAAGCTGTGGATGTCGGACTTGAAAACTTTTGTCTACGTGCCCTGCTACTATCTGAGAATCTGTTTTTATAATTATCCTTGTAGCCCCTAGAGCACGTGCTTTCCTGAGTCCCAATAAAATCCCTTCGTACTCCGCTATATTATTGGTAGACTTAAAGTTGAGTCTTGCGGAGTACATTGCTCTTTGCCCTGACGGTGAAATCAATACTGCCCCAATGCCTGCTCCGGATGCTTGGAAAGCTCCATCGGAGTAAATAGTCCAAACTCCGTCATCTGATTTCTCCGGAGTCAACTTTGCAGGTGGAGTCCACTCTGCTACGAAGTCTGCTAGGACTTGAGATTTGATAGCTGTCCTTGCCAGGAAAGATATGTCGAAGGGTGCTAGCTCTACTGCCCACTTTCCAATCCTTCCAGTGGAATCTTTGCTTCGGAGCATATCTCCTAAAGGATATGAAGTTGGTACAATTACATTATGAGCCAAAAAATAATGTCTTAGCTTCCTCGAAGCCATTATCAGAGCATAAACGAACTTCTCAAGTTCGGAGTATCTTGTCTTCGCTCCTGACAATGCTTCGGATACAAAATAGACAGGATTTTGGACCAACTTCCCATTGATATCCGCTTCCCTGACAAGGACTGCGCTGACAGCTGAACCTGTAGCTGCAAGATACAGAAGTAGGGTTTCGTCCGCAATAGGCACCGTAAGTGTAGCAAGATTGCTGAGATAATCTTTAATATCTTCGAAGCTTTTCTGACACTCCGGTGTCCATGCAAAATCTTCGGACCCTTTCAAAGCTTTAAATATTGGCAAGCTCCTCTCCGCAGACCTTGATAAAAACCTGCTAAGTGCGGCCAGACGTCCAGTCAGCTTTTGCACTTGCTTTAAATTCTCCGGAGGAGCCATCTTCTGCAGCGCAGTTATTTGAGTAGGGCTAGCTTCAATTCCCCTGCTTGAAACTAAGTACCCTAACAACTTTCCAGCCTTAGCTCCAAATATACATTTTTCGGGGTTAAGACGGATCCCACATGCCCGAAGGCTATTGAATGTTTCTGCTAAGTCTAGGCTATGTTGGTGCTTTAAAGCACTCTTTATTACAATGTCATCCATATAGGCCTCCACATTGCGGCCTAGTTGATGACCTAGAGCCTTAGCAACTAATCTTGAAAATGTAGCCCCAGCATTTCTTAGGCCGAAAGGCATTCTTACATAGCAGAAGACTCCCGAAGGAGTTACAAAGCTCGTCTTGATTTCATCTTCGCGCTTCAACCATATTTGATGATAACCAGAATACGCGTCAAGGAAGCTTAGTAACTCCGAACCTGCAGTGGAGTCAACTAGTTGATCAATTTGGGGCATGGGGTAGGGGTCACGTGGGCACGCTTTATTCAGAGATGTGAAGTCAATGCACATGCGCCACTTCCCGGAAGACTTCTTCCTGACGAAGGCTGGGTTGGCTAACCATTCTGTATGGGCCACTTCTCTGATAATCCCAGCCTTCAACAGTTTTTCAACTTCGTCCTTAGCTAGAGCAGCTCTCTCTGCGGACATCTTCCGGAGTCCTTGTCGAACAGGCCGGGCCTTCGGGTTTACAAGCAAACTGTGCTCAATAATATCCCGATCGACTCCTGTGATATCTTCGTCAGACCAAGCGAAGACATCCAAATTTTCTTCCACGACTTTTTCCAAGGAGGTTGCAACTTCGGGAGGTAAATCTTTACCAAATTGAAAAGTGTATTCTTTACCATCTTTGACAATGATCTTCGTCGCAATCTCTCCTTCGGGACTTGGTCTCGGAAATGACTTCTTCGAGGCTTCGGATGAGGCTGAAAAAATTTCTTCATTATCTTGGACACTGTTTACTTGCCTCGGATCAAGAGGAGGACCGTGACCATATTCTGCCCTCCGAGCGATGGCTTGATCTCCGAAGATTGTCAGGACTCCTGCTTGTGTGGGCATCTTCATGCACAAGTAGTTGTGATGCGCCACAGCTCTGAACTGATTCAACATGCCCCGTCCGAAGATGACATTATAAGCATACGGGGCATCTACCACATCAAAGATAACTTCTTCAGTTCGGGCTAGTAAACCTTCTCCGAAGGTTACTTCCAAGCCTATCTGACCAAGTGCATCAAGCGGAGGTCCTGCGAAGCCTTGCAGAGGACGAGCCGCTGGGAGAAGATGCTTCCGGGAAATGCATAACTGATCGAAGGCTTGCACAAAAATGATATCTGCCGAACTACCTCCGTCAATTAGCACCCTTCGGACTTCAGTCCCTGCAATATCAGCAGTAATAACCAATGGATCTGCATGCGGGAACTTAATACCAGCTGCATCCTCTGCGGAGAAAGATATTGGAACATGAGACCACTCCGGCATTGCAGCTGCAGATGACGAAGTCCCAATATGGCCTACTTCTCGAACGTACTCTCTTCGCTGTCTCTTGGACATGCTTCCGAGGGTACCTCCTCCGGAGATAGGGAGAACTACTCTCTTTCCTCTATCTTGCCCTTCCTCTTGTTTCGGAGGTGGCATAACATTGGCCACCGGAGGGTGCCTTGCAGCATCAAAATTTTCTATCCGCGCCACAGCCTGGACCGGCTCCGGGCGCACTGCTGCTGCTGGACTTCGGTCGGTACTACCTCGACCCGAAGTTCTTTCCAAGTATTCTCCCCTTAGGGTAAGGATAGCCTTGCCGGTGTCAGTTGCATGGCTTCGATTCTCTCCATGAATACAGCAAAAAAGGGTCTGGCCCTTGCCAGCCGTTTTCCCTGGCGGCTTCCAGCCGCTGGACTTGTTCCCCGCAGACTGTGGAGCTCTTGGTGCAAACTTCTATGGGGGTGCAATGTTTAAGACTTCAGAGCGAGGGTGCTTTTGCCCTCTTCTTCTATCATGTTGCACTTCGAAGACTTGTTCTTGCGGCTGTGTCGAAGTCTTCACCTCCGCTTTAACTTCTTGCAAAACTGTCGAAGTAGCAGTAGTCCTCCGAAGCCAACCTTCTTCTGACCGAGCATACTCCTCGAAGTATGACATCAGCTGTGACACTGTGGTGATGCTCTTCCGATGCAGTTTATCCAGAAGGCCTTTATGACTGACGCCTTCCCGAGCCGCATCAACCACCGAGGATGTGGACAGCCCCTGAATTTGCGACTTCGTGTGAGCGAAGCGCTTGAAGTACTGCCTCAATGTTTCTCCGGGGAGCTGTTTCACTTGGAAAAGGCTTCCTGTTGACATGGGAGGCACGAAGGTGCCCTGAAAGTTACTTATAAACTTCCCCTTCAACTGTGACCACGAATTGATTGATCCTGGCTTTAAAGACAAGAACCATCTCAACGCCACTCCTTGAAGAGCTAACGGGAAGCACTTCGCCATAGTCTCTCTGTCTCCGCCGCTAGCCTCAATCGCTAGGGCATAAGAACGCGCAAACTCACTGGGATGTTCGTCTCCGGCATACTTGCAGAGCTTCGAAGTTTTGAACTTTGGATCGAAGCGAACCTTCTGCAGCTCAGGATGCAACGGAGATTCATTGTCGTAAGAGGCGTTCTCCGGGGCTTCGGGATAATCAAGATCGTCGTCTTCGGGCACTTCGGGGATAGCTGGGGTGGCTTGAGAGCGAAGCCTGTTCGCAGCTTCTTGTCGCCACCTCGCTACCTCAGCTTGAAGATTGGCCATTTGAGTGGCCATGTCTCCAAGGCTATCTTCATCTCCTCCGGAAGGACCTTCCGGGTCTTGAGAACTAGTATGATCAGTTCGAATCGGAATGGAGGGTGGCGGAGTAGCTCCGGGCGGTCGGAGTATGGAAGGGGTTGGCGGAGAGGTTTCGTATCCTCGAGGGATAGAAGCCCCTTGCGGAGTTTGAGGTGGAGGGATAGTCGAAGACCCTCCGACTTCGACTGTGTCGAAGGGTATCTCTCCGGAGATCCGAGAGGACCTCTGAGTGGGATTGCGAGGTGCACTCCGTTTAGGAGGCATGATGTAAGAAGTTGGTAGAGAACGAAGTTTTTTGGACTAGGTTCCCCACGGACGGCGCCAACTGTTGGCGTAAAAGATTACGCTAACAGGTTTCTGTAGAAAAGAAACTAACAAACGAAGTGTTTGTGAAGCAAACTGTTCTAAGCCTCCGAAAGGATAATAGCTTAGAATAGTTCGAAAGTGTGTATTGAATCACTTGTAATCGGTCCCTATTACAGGGTGAAATGGGGGGTATTTATAGGCCTAAACATTAAGGAAAAGACCTATTTACCCCTCATTACAACCGACATTAAGGAAACTATTCGGTTTCCTTAATAGGGCTAAAATGGTAAAAGACTAATCTAATAGGATAGAAGATAGGTCTTCCATCTTAGCTGGCAGAAAAGATCCTGAAGGGCTTTGGTTCGAAGACATACTTCGAACTAGTGCCTGTCTTCGGGCTTCGAACGAGGTTCTGGGCATCTTCGAAGATGGTCTTCGGACAATCTTCGAACTGGTTGACTGCCTTTATGCTGCTTCGGCAATAACCCTGAAGATGAGATATTTTTCCCCAACAATGAACATGATACAATAGATCAAGATGTCGGACATAACCGGTGAAGCCTCAAACTATGACACCTAATTCACATCAATCAAAGAGATCAAAATAGATGCAGCCTTTGACCCAGCAAAATATAGCAAGATAAACCCGGCAGTCACACTGATCAGGCCGATGCCCCAAGAGATCGACATGATACAGCCTTGAAGAACAAACCTCAATTTATATCACTATTGGGGTGGTAGGTCTCACCTCTTCGCTGGAGATTGAGACATGTAGCCCAGTTCCAAGTGCCAAGTCCCGTCAAGATTAACCTTGGGAATAGAAGGGTTGCTATGCGCCAAAAGTAGTAGTTTGTAGGGGTTGATTGTGTGTTTAAACCTTGCTAACTTTATACATATTTATAGTTTGGAGACTTGTCGTCCATGTAATCTATCTTGTAACTAATTCTGGATCATCCTTATCTTCTCTCTCCTTCATCGGCTCCTGCAAGTCCTTCATATGTAACAATATGGATGGACTTCTTTGACCACCTTTGACCTCACTCTTTTTGACTTCTATTGACCATGCGGCATCCTTGGTGGGCCTGTTCTTAACTAAATCCTGCTGTCAATACCTCTATATAAATAGAGGAGGATGTCTTGGATATCAAGTTATTCATAGTTTAGATAAGATCTAAACCCTAGCCACCAAGAACTCCTCATGTCCCTTTCTTGATCTCAAGAGTTGAGATTGAGGATTCTATTGTTTCTCACAAGCGGTGCTAGCATGCCAACGTGGGAAGGACCTCAGCCCTGTACGTGTGGATACCGTGGAGGCATTGCTCCAATAGCGGTGCTCGTAGTCTTCTTCACGTGAACACCGACGTCATAACCGATCGGATTGGCGAGGAGCGCCCAGACCATGGCGAGGATAGTCTAGGATGCGCTTCCCCAACATCTTCTTCTGCTGCATCTCGCGCATCTCATGCTGGAATGTACCAATTCATGATCTCTCACGCACATGGTTCTTGGGCTCTGGGGCAAAATTTTTGAAATTGTCAGCTAGCATAGCTCCCCATTCCCCAATAATCGTGCCCTAGCAGTAAACTATAGGAGCCTTTACCTTCGATGATGAAAAATGTGGTCGGCTCTGTTTTGCTACTAACTGTCAGTTCTGCATTTAGTACCCCCATTGTCTCTAAAGAATTGTCGTTGAAGTCCTTTAGCACCATATTAGTATTAATCATGTCCTCCGGCCCTTTTCCCAACTTCCGGAAGATGGCGTATGGCATCATGTTAATGTCTGCCCCTCCATCTATCATTATTTTTGACATCGGTTTCCCATTGACTAGTCCCTTAACAAAAAAAGGCTTTAGGTGCTGATGCCTAGGGTCTTCTGGCTTGTCGAATATCAATGATTGGGGTGTTAGCACTATCTTGGCCATTGCTTCGGCCTATTTGTCATCACTATCGGGGGCTGCCCTATATTCTATAGGGAGAAAGAAGACTGTTGGGGGAATAAGTTTCCCATTAAACAGGATCCAAATGATATCAGCCTCCATAGGCCTCGGGTCTGGAGCTTGACACCACCAAAGCATGAGGTCGAAGCAGATCCCTCCTGCCGAAGTTATTTCCATGCAGCAGCCAGGCCAAGTCTCCGGGCTCCAGTCGAAGCCTGCCTAAGTTAGCCTCCGGGCTCCCTTCGGAGTTGGCCTTCGGGCTCCCTTCGGAGTTAGCCTCCAAGCACCCTTTGGAGTCCTCCGGAGTCAAGCCTCTGGGCTTCCTTCGGTGTTCACTAGAGCCAGCCTCCGGACCACCCTTCGGTCCCTTTTGAAGCTAAGCTTCCAGGAGTCCATTCGGAGTTCTGTTCGGAGTGTACTTCGAAGTCCACCTCGAAGTTCCCTTCGAAGCCTTTGACAGTAGTCTAGTCTTTTTCCCATCTTGCCCCTACAAGGCCTATGACCTATAGAGGGCATTTAGGTCTTTTCCTTTGGCTTGCATGCTTATAAAAGTAGGGCCATGCCTTTGTAATAGAGGATGGATTTTTAGATCCGACAGAGGCAAACTATGCCAAATCCACTGTAGACTGGATGTAGGGCTATTATCCCTTTAGGGAGGCCTCAACCAGTATAAATCCTTTCTCCCTCTGTGAGAACCCTTCGAGGTTCACTCTATACACCATATACACACAAAACCTGCTTTAGCTAACGCAATTGCTACAATAGTTGGCGTCGTCCGTGGGGAACTTAGTACTAAAAGCTAAGTTCTCTGCCGCTGCCTGTGTCTCGAAGTGCGCTTGAGGGGATAGCTTCAGAGTCTCCTAGCTTCACGCACCCTCTGGCAAGGGGCTTTGAGTGTAGCTCGAAGGCCTTTCTCGCCTTCCACCATCCCTCGCGCCTCGGAGTGCACCCTCCGGCAATGGGCTCCGGTCGAGCACCAAAGGCCTCTAAAGCCCTAGGGGCTACGAGGCAAGCCTTTCACCCTCACCTCACGAGGTATGTACATAGTCCGAAGCCTCACTTCACTGCACAAATTTGCAATTTTTTCAGTATATCATCGAAGTCTTACTTCGCCTTAAAACCGAAGTCTTACTTCGCCTTTAAAGCAAAATCTTGCTCCACTTTATTAAAAATCGAAGCCTTGCTTCCCTTTATCAAAAACCTGAAGCCTTGCTTTGCTTTATTTGAAATTCGAAGCCTAGCTTCGCTCTACAAAATCCGAAGCACCACTCTGAAAGCTACACAACGCCTCAGGGCCCATGGCAGTGGGCTTTAGGACTCCCTCGAGCAACGACTCAAGGTGTCCAGGACTTCTGGGCGACGGCTCGACGAGTTTGGGATTCCAGGCTCCGGCCTGATGCATCCCATGGTCGATGGTGGCCCAGGGTCGTAGGTGGACCATAGTCATAGGTGGCTCAACCCATCGCAGGTTCGGTGAATCCATAACAAATATCCTTTACATTCATTACAGGATCAAGCTCAAGAAGCCTTGCTTCATTATCTGAATGCGCACCGAAGCCTTCCTTCGCGTGACGTAATCTAATCTAAGATCCAAGCATACCGAAGTCATGCTTCGCCTAAAATCTAAGTGCGCTTCAGAGCCTCGCTCGCGCATATTATTAAAATCTAAGCATGCCGAAGCATGTTTCACTTAATTTGAGTACACTGAAGCCTTGCTTCGCTTCAAATTAATGCGTTCGAAGCTCGAAGAGGCCTTCTCTTGACGCGATATAAGTGTCCAAAGCCGCCAAATGGTGCACCCCTTCGCATTTTTAATTGCTCGCACCAGCAACGACTAAGTCCCTAGCTTCCATGCGCAAGGGGGGGCCGAGGTATGTATGCGAAGTGTGCGAATGAAATGCGCAGTACGAGCGTGACAAGCTAAATGTTCGGAACAATCAAACTATGTGAAGCATGCAGACAAAATATGCAAATATAATAAATCTCATTCATTGAACAATAATTGAGAAGTATGTTACAAATACACTTCGAAAACAAAATTACGAGTAGTCTGTATCTAAGCCTAAGAAAAAGCGAGCTCGAGGCCCCGACATGTTTGACCCTCGCTTGCTCTTCTTCTGGGCAGGGCCACCTCGGCTTGATGAAGCCCTATCGGAGCCTGAAGACCGCAGACCTCGCCTTTCGCCTTGCAGGTTTTTCCATGTCTGGGACGCAGGCGGTGCCTTGTCGAAGGCAGAAAAGTCTAGGGCTTCATCGCCTATTAAGGCCGTACTCAAAGGTTGTACCCCCTCACCGCTGAAGCTTACTTCAAAACAACATAAGTCTGGCGAGGATGAAGAACTCCAAAGGGGCTCCGTCTTCACGGCATCCAACAGCTCCTAGGCTACTTCGGGAATGGCTTCGACCCTAGGACCTCTCAGAAGCTTGAACCGAGGGGGACCTTTAGACCTAGGTACATCGAGCACCACCCAAAGCTGGCAAAGCTCCTTAGAGTCCTCAAGTACATCGAATTCAACATCCGAAGGTTGAGCCTGGGCAGGTATAAAGTACCCCCACATTTATATTAATAAGTTGATGCGTTGTTTACAAGCCTAGAGCTAAGAATTACAAAGAGCCTAAGGAGATCTACACCTTCGAAGGTGGAGGCTTTGATGTCGAAGGCTGAGCTGGAGAGGCTTGTTCCCTGGCTCGGCGAAGCCGGGAGAGCCGTTGGAGGTCGAGGACTGCTTCACAGCCTTGGGCCTTCCAAGGTTCCTAAAGACGGCGCCACGCTATGCGGATGTCCGAAGGTGGCAAAACCAAGTGCTGGCCTTCGAAGGCCACCGGAGTCACCGAGGTCGCTGCTTCGAGGTGGTTGCACCCCGCTTCATTGAGCATATGCAACAATCCTTAGCCCGCAACTCGGCCAACCATCAGAGCGAAGCCCTCCATTGATGTCTCAGCCATCGTAGCAGTAGTCCGCAGGAACTTGAGGCGTTCCCCGATCTAGTCTTGAGGGTTGAACTCCAGGGCCTGGCACTCAGTCCCCAATTACTCGATTACTGTAGTCAAGCTCGAGGTGGCCTCATCGAACCCTCGGACCATGAAGTTCTCCAAGGAGTGGCCGGTTGCGTGAAGTTCAGAGCACTTTGCTGCCAGCTTCGCCCTGGCCTCCTCCGAAGCCTGAAGTGCCTCTCGAAGCCTTTCAGTCTTCGAGGCCAAGGCTTCCCTCACCTTGACTGCCTCGGACCTCGCTGCTTCGGCATTCCTTCGCCTCTCGGCCTCCTCGGAGGCCTCGCGCCAAAGGGTGTCCCTGTCCTCCACTAGGACAGCCATCCGATGGTCTGTGGAGACTACTGCTGCAGCATTCAGCGTGAAGGCCTGAAAAGGTTCAAGAAAATCTTAAGTATTGAGTAAAAAAGAAATTATGACTCAAGGATAATGTGAGGCTTTGCTTACCTGGACGATGGCTTCGTGGGCATTTGCGAAGAGGTCCAAGGGGCTCGAGTGGCTAAGCTGTGCCACCAAGTCGCCTTCCCCTATAGCAGTGTAGCCTTCGTTGAAGGCGTGAACGGCTGCCTCCATCATGGATCCCCTCGGTTGTAGAGGTCGGACCATCTCCGTCACGGATTCCTCTGGTGCATGCTCTCGTGGAGCCGGACTCTGGTCCACCACCTAGATGATTTCTTCGGTCTCATCCCGAAGGACCCCTTCGTCGTGGCCGTCCCCCCCCCCGTTCTCTTCGGACAAAGTGCTCTCGGACTCCGAGCTGCTGTTGCTATCGCTGCTACTGCTCCCGCTGCTGCCGGAGGTCCTTGCAGGCCTCAGTACGATGGGCCTCGTGCCGCCATCAACATCTGCAAAAAGTACAAGTCAATATACATGAATGTAAAAAGAAGAGTGATCAAGTGTTTACCTTCGTCGGAGGAGATGTCTTCGAAGGAGGTGGGAGCAATGTGTTCTCCCTAGTCCCTTCGCTGCGCAGGCTGGGCCACAGCCCCCGTGCCCGAAGGAGTTACTGTTACAGCCTCCACCGCCACCTCTTCCGTCATTGCTACCGGAGCGTCTATCGGCTCTGCTCCAACACCAAGGATTGCGGCCGTTTTCTCCTCCGTTGCAGGGGCTTAGTCCGCTGGGAGCTCCAAGCGAACCCTCGAGGCCTCAGATTCTTCAACGTCCACCGTCTTCCTCTTGGAGCCGCTAGCCCAGGGTGTTGGGCTGGTGAAGTCTGGAAGTGCTTGGACCCCCTCGACGTCGAGCCAGGTCCACACTATGTTCCAGCGCTCCCAAGTCCCCACCAGAGCGAGCCTCTGAGTTTGCTCCTCTGGCGTCGGGGCTCCAACGACGCGCTCAACGGCTATGATTGCCTCCTCCGGAGGCCTTACTTCACGAGCAGCTTCATAAAAGTTTCAAGTTAGCACAAGTTGTTTCTGCAAAGTGCGAAGATGAAGAAATCGAAATCTTACCAAGGCGCTCCGCCGACACCTTGCTTGGTCCCTCCGAGTCCGAAGGTTGAAAGAGACCCTCTGCCAAGAGAGCCTGAGGGGACTGAGCCGAAGGGTGATGAACTCTTCCATGAGGTCCCTCATGCTCATCCTCGAAGCCACCCTCTACAGGAGCAGGATCCTTGACTGGAGGACGTCGGGGCTCGTCTTCACCACACCTTTGCATCGGTAGGAGATGAGTGTGTTGGTACTATGAAGGGGAGAGTTCACGCCCACTGAAGCGTAGAACCATTAATGATCCCACTTCGAGTACCATTTGCTATTGATGTCCCTCGCTGGGAAGTCGTCTTGATACTCCTTCCAAAGTTGGAAGTTGGCGCTCCCGAAGGCAAAGGCCCTCTTGATGTGGTCTATCCCCTCCCTTTGCTTCGGCTGGTAGTTAGCGTCATGGAGGGTGACGAATACGTCCGTGCGCCCCTCGTAGCCTTCGGCCCTCATGGCCCACTCGAAGATAGCCAACCACACCACAGCATTTGGAGACAGATGAGGAAGCTCAAAGTTTTCGCCTTCAGCACTTCGCTCACCATGTCCACTGCCGGCAGCCCGAGGTCGGACTTGAAGAACGCTTCGAAAAGTAAAACCTCGTCAGCCCGAGGCCTCGGTATGGCCTCTGACTTCGGAGGCACCTGGAGCTGGATCTCCTCTGAAATCTTCCCCGCGCAAACTCTTCGAACAGACTCCTCCGTTGAGGCTGAAGCCCTCATCTCTAGAGTCCGCTTAAACTTTATAACCATTGCGGAGTCGCTTGGTCTCCCCGATGTCACCCATTTAGTCGGAGTAGGCATTTATTACCTATACAAGTCAAAGCCCCTTCGGTCCAAGATCCAAAGGTCTATCTTCTCTAAAGTTACATTTTTACTGTCATTTGTCCAGAGGCGCACGCACCCCTTCGCTCTGAACGGCTGTGGGCTTGGGGCTACTGTTGGGGGAATAAGTTTTCTCTTTAATAGGGGCCAAATGACGTTAGCCTTCGTAGGCCTCGGGTCTAGAGCTTGACACCGCCAAAGCATGACGTCGAAGAAGATCCCTCCTACCGAAGATATTTCCAAGCAGCAGCTAGGCCAAGTCTCTGGGCTCCAGTCGAAGCCTACCTAAGTTAGCCTCCGGGCTCCCTTTAGAGTTGGCATCTGGGCTCCCTTCATAGTTAGCCTACGGGTTCCCTTCGGAGTCCTCCAGAGTAAAGCCTTCGGGCTTCCTTCGGGGTTCACCAAAGCTACCCTCCAGACCCTCCTCCGGTACCTTTCGAAGCTAAGCTTCCAGGAGTCCATTCGGAGTTCAGTTCAAACTATACTTCGAAGTCCACCTCGAAGTGCCCTTCGAAGACTTTGACGCAGTCTCCACCCGAAGAGCTCCGGCACTACTTCGAACCAGGAAAATATCTTAACTCCACTACAGTGTAGAGCCATACCAGGGGCCCCTCCACCCCTAGTATGTCGTTTACTACTCAGAAGTGGTGTCTGTCTAACACGTCTGTAAAGTTGTAAAGCTATTTGCATAGTAGTCTAGTCTTTTTCCCTTCTTGCCACTGCAAGGCCTATGACCTGTAGAGGGCTTTTAGGTATTTTCCTTTGGCTTGCATGCCTATAAAAGCAGGTCCATGCCTTTATAATAGAGGATGGATTTTTAGATCCGATAGAGGCAAACTATGCCAAATCGACGGTAGACTGGACGTAGGGCTATTATCCCTTCAGGGAGGCCTGAACCAGTATAAATCCTTTCTCCCTCTGTGAGAACCTTTCGAGGTTCACTCTATACACCATATACACACAAAACCTGCTGTAGCTAACGCAATTGCTACAACAAATACCATGTTCACCCCTGCATCTTTCTTGACGTCTTCATCGGCCTTCCCCTTAACTCGCCATTCCTTGTTCACTTCCTTAGGTCAATCAATCTTATTGTCGTGGTTTGGTACCTTCATCTCCTTCTGCCTCAACCATTTCACCCTTCTTTTTTGGTTTTTGTAAAAATCCTGCTTGGGCACCACTACGAATTTCTTACTATCATCTCGTCATAGACCGATCGGTCATCCCTTTAGGTGTTGACCGGAACTAGTCTTTCATGTACTGATGGCCTTCATGGTGATAGTCTTTGATGGATACTTGACCTTTCATGATCATACAACCTTGTCTTGTCACTACGGTACCTCCGATCACTCCTCCTTTTTCCTCTGTCATCACTGCATTTGGGACAGTTGTCCATCATGGTAGGCACATTCCATCATTCTATCAAAACTTGAAGAATTCACAATTCTAGTGGGGGTTAAATCGTAGGTGGTTTCGACCATCTTCACAATCTGCCACTTCACTTATCTTTCTTTTATACTTGTTGATAAGATTTGATGAAGTGACTCGATACTTGCTGGTACGCCTTTCTCTCTTTTCATGATGATCATCAGGACGGTGTGCATGCACCATGTTGATCGGGAAAGGATGTTTGTCGATGTTCATCGGCTTCTTTCCGTCATCAAACTTGATTCTGCCTTGTTCTACGACCAATTTAATCTGTTGCCTAAATACCTTGAATTCATTGGTGTGGTGCGACGGAGATTTGTGCCACTTACAGTACTCCCTCTTCTTCAGCTCATCAACAGGTGGTATCACACAGTTGGGTAGTAGATAAATTTGTTTCTCCTTGAAAAGCAAGTAAAATATCATGTCAGCTTTATTGATGTCAATGTCATACTTTTCCTCCTTGCCAGATGCCTTTACCCAGGGACACGCAACTGGCTTCTTGTTTCTAGACCATTTGGCTAACCCGACTTTTGCATCAGACTCGCTGTCCTCGTCATAATCCGCAGAGTACACTTTGGTGAAAGCGATCTTCTTTTGATATTTCTCCCTTCTCACTTCATGGAATTGACTCTCATTTTTTGATACCCTCTCTACCAGGTGCTAGAGGCTCTCGACTTATTGTGATGAAAATTTTTCTTTTATTGGGCTCAGGAGTCACTAGAAAGTAACTCTGCTAGTTGGTTGTCGCTGATTCTCAAATTGTAGCATTTTCTATGCACGTCTCGGAATATCTAAACATAATCTTGTACCGACTCATCCATCTTCTGTCGTACTAGCGTCAATCAGTAAGCTTCATCTCATGTATGTCGGTGAAGAAATATTTATGAAACTTCTTTTCCAAATCATCCCAAATCTTGTATAGAGTTCGTCAGCAGCGACGAAAACCATGTGAAGGTCGATCCTCATAATGAAATTAGGAAGAACCTGTTGATAGCAAAAAAATGGCATTAATGGTCAAAATTGTCAAAATATCAGTTTTGGTAATTTTGGACCGAAAATATGCCAGACCTGGCCCAGGTCAGTCCAACCAGCCATGTAGGCCTAGTCTAACCAGCCATATGGGTCCGGTTAGATCAGCCCAATCTGAGTCCGAGTCAGATTAATTGATTTTGGGGTATTTTTATCTCTAATCAATTACTAACCACTTGGACTCATATCTATGTCAAATTAGAGCCCAGGCACTATTGGGAATAGCGAAGCTATGCTAGCCGACAAATTCAAAATTTTATGTCTTAGGCCCAAGACTCATGCGCATGTGAGATCATGGATCAGTACCTTCTAACATGAGACACGCTAGGTGCAGCGGAAGAAGATGTTGGAGCAGCGTGTCAGCCTCTCCTTGCTTCATCCTTGTCGTCCTTCAGCCTCTCCTTGCTTCATCCTTGTCGTCCCTCGCCGATCCGATAGATGTCCAAAAGTGTTGCTATTGGAGCAATGCCTCCACTGAGTCCACACGTATAGGGATGGAGTACCTCCCATGGCAGTGTGCTAGCACCGCACGTGAGAGATGAGGATCTTTGACCTCAATGTTTGAGATCAAGAAAGGAAGGAGAGAACTCCTGGGTCGCTAGGCCTAATCTAGGCTTATTGCTTGCCCCAAGACATCCTCATCCTCTCCTTTTATTGGTCTGACAGACCCCTGATCGTGCTCATCCCGAAACCCTAAAAACTGTAACAGATCCTGTTTGCCCACGTCAGAACTTCCGATCATGGATCGAAACTTCCGATAGGGTATTTTAGGTCTCCTGATATAGTACGACACGCAACATATCCAATCTATTATTACCCACATTGAAACTTTCGATACCATATTAGAACTTCTGATTAGTACAAAAATTCCTCAAGTACGAATCGAAACTTTTGGCTCGTCGGAACTTCTGATACCATATCAGCAGTTCTGAAGCAACATTTGCTCTCTGTATCGAGACCAGAAAATAACCATATCTTCCAATACTTCCTATCGGAACATCCGATACATAGAATTTTATTGGGCATATCCTTCAGGCATGTCATGTCCAACCCCTATAAATATAGGGGCAAGGCTGATTCAAGGGACCCCCCGAAACCCTAATAAATTCAATCTATTATTTACCTTGAATCGTACCTTTACTTTTCAATCTACTTTCCTTGCCCTAGGATTCGCCAAGTAACGTACATCTTTGTGTGTTTGTGTTGTAAACTCTCCGTCTGCAGCGTCTTAATCACGGTAAGCCTAGTTGATTCACCTGTGAATCACCCATTTAATCTACGCAACGGATTTCTATCGGTTTTATTGGTTTTTATCGGTAATTTGGTATCTTGGCCGAATTGCCTCTTATATTTTGGTGTTTTTGTACTGTGTTCATCTCCATATTCTTCTCCAAAAGCCTTTGTGTCAATTCATCTTCGACAAAATGGTCGCTGGAACCCCGGATAACGAGGTGTCGAAGCTATCGGTGCGACTGGAGGCACTACTCCAGTCTGATCGGCCCATGTCGTGCCATCAACTGACGCGCCGACACGCAGCGGTCTGACCGGAAACATGAGGCTGGTCTGACCGGGCCTCACAGAGGGCCTCAAAAACACCTTGCACCATCGCTGAAGTCCCCCCTTCGCGATCCTTACTACCTTCTGGTCTGACCGGAGGGTACCCCTCGGTATGATCGATCGAAGGACGAAGGCTAGAGACCCCTTCGGAGCCCCTTCACAACATAGGCCGGAGACACCCCCTTTAGCCAGATCCTCCGCATCGCCGGTCCGACTGGTAGCCTAGCGTCGGTCTGACCAGCTCATCTTGGCTGATCTGACCGCCAATTTACCTTCGGTCGAATCAACCCCTAGATTGGCTTGTTTGGTATTTTTATCTACAACTCGGTTTGTTAAATAATATTTTTGTCTTATTTAATTGTCTGGTGACTCCGTTCATTTGCCTTGTCACTACCTAGTGTAGTCGGAATGCGAAGTCGGCGTCGTGTCATGCTTAGGGTTATCTCTAAGTATCCACGCGCTTTTGGATCATCGAATCGGTGTCAGTGCGTTGGAAGTTTGACCATTAGTTTTTAGCATCAACAAACTTTTTGGCGACTCCGCTGGGGAAAAAATGCCAAGTACTACTACATCGGCGATAGGTACATCTACTACGTCTACATCTATGGGACCTTTGAAGTTGATGGACCCGGTGGAGAGTGTGAAGATCGACGACAGCAAAATCATACTCCCCACCCTCGATGACCGCTTCGAGGAAGATAGGGAAGAGATCGAAGTCAAATCAAAGGAACTGCGCGCTCTCCTGCTTGGATGCTTCACCAAGACTCGCGGGGTGTTCATTAAGCATGATATTGACATCCCTGACCTCTCTAGGGCCAAGGTAACACCGTCATCTCCTCGACTATCCTCCGGAGACATCAAGCAAGAGATAGCCACCATAGTAGATCAAGTCGTTAGCGCTACTTTTCAAAATTGTGTAGAGACCATGGTCGACTCTACAGTGAAGGCGATGTTTAGGAGATTCGGATTTTCTGAGGTTGCTTCTCCAACTCTGATTGAAAGGGTACCCTACGTTCATCACATATACAATAGAACCGATGGGAGTATCAAGAAAGTTGTCGTGCCTCTGACCTCATCATCCATGGCCGAGACGACGTACGACCCTATCAGTCAGATCGACCCTTGTGCCTATCAGACCAGCATATGCCAGCCTCAACAACGAACAACAGTCAGTAAAACTAGCCATCAGGCCGATCTGACCGTCCATTACACCCTCGGTCAGACCACCCCTGCCACCTATTATGCATCGCCTCCGCCCACACCAACGCTACACTTTCCTGTGTTTCCCATGCCTCCTGCTCTCGCGCACCCATATAGACTTGAGCATGTACCATATCACAAGCTAGCATGAGAGGACGAGCCGCACGACCGACACACCGAGATACCACCACATGTCGTCCACCCACATGAGAGACACGCGCAGGCAAGAGGCATGCATAGATGACATCGAAGAGCGAATTCGTGCACTATTTAGAGAATGTGTGGGTTGGACACCTAGGGATCAGGCTAGGGTATAACACAAGTCATACCTAGACCACTTCAACACTATCCCATACACACGCGACTTTAGGGTTCCCGAATTCACTAAATTTGATGGTGAAGGTAGTAAGACCACCGTAGAAAACATAGGCCAACTCCTAAAACAGTGTGGCGAAGCTAGTGGGTTGGATGTTCTAAAGCTTAGGTTATTTTCCCTGTCGCTTTCCGGTACCGCTTTCACTTGGTTTTCGGCGTTACCATCGAACTTCGTGCAGACTTGGGCCCTGTTAGAGCATAAGTTCCATGATTACTTTTATACTGGGGAAACTGAAATTAGGCTCTCACACCTGACATTAGTTAGATAGAAGGCTAACGAGAGTGTCTCTAAGTACATTAGGCGCTTTAGGAACTCTAGAAACCGGTGTTTTAGCCTAAACATTTTTGATAGAGACTTGGCCGACCTAGATTTTAATGATTTACACTCCGAACTTAAGGAGAGGCTAGATGGCCATGATTTCTTCGAAGATAGTAAACTCCTGCTGAAGGCTCTGGTTCAGGAAAGCCGAGGGAAAAGTAGGAAATTCACTAAGACATTTAACAAGCGTAAGCCCAAGGTGCCTATCATAGAGCATTGTGATGAGAAATCATCGTAGAGCGAGGATGACTCGGCCAACATGTACACCATAGACTAGACTTGGTCTAGCAAGACCTAACATGTCACTTGCTATGAGTTACAGTCGTCTCTCACCAATAGTCGGCCCAATGAAGTAAAGTATGCATTTGATGGAATCAAGTGCGATGAAATAATTGATTTTTGGTTGAAGAACAAGCTCATCGGATTGCCGAAAGGTCACATTATTCCAACCGTCGACGACTTGAAGAAGTGAGCATACTGTAAGTGGCACTATTCACATTCTCATTCTACTAACGATTGCATTTTTTTCGTCAATAGTTTCAATCATCCATAGAGAAAGGATAATTGAATTTGGACACTAATCCCAAGATAAAGCTTGACCAAGATCTCTTGCCCGTGAACACTATTGATCTTGACGGGAAGAAGGTGCTTATTTGGCCTGAGTAGGCCGGGTCGGCTAAGGGGAAGGAGGTCGTGATTGGAGAGCCTCGCACACTCACACTCGTACCGAAGAATCCCAATGTAGGATTGTGGAAAGTGAACATCGTGTCGTTTTCAGCCGCGACCAGCATGAAGTCGAAAGTGACATATGAGATGCTGCTACAGAAGCAGGAGAAGAGGGCCGAGAAGGTGAAGACTCGGCTAGGACCACCAAGAAGGCTAAACCCTCCGTGGAGAGATGAGTTCTGCCCGCAATGGGTGAAACCACTAGAGCCACCTTTTCCTCCACCACCATATCACCTCACGATGGCATAGTGGCCTCCATGTTACTTTCTGCCTCCTAGATACCCTGCCCCATAATATATTGCTCCCTTTGTGCCTTCCGATTTTTATAACATGCAGAATCAAATGGGTACGGCAATGGGCGACATCTTAGATGGATTGTCTGTCACACCATGAGGCCATCTAGAGGAGGTGTCTGAGGCCATCGTCGTCAAGGTGGGGTTCTAGGACATCCCAATCCATAAGGGGACCCCCTCGGAGCAAGACGGAGGTGATCAGCAGAAGGCACCCGAGGAGAAGACCATCGGTCTGACCGTGGCCTTAGGGCCGGTCAGACCACCCTCACCACCCCGATTTAACCAGCCTACTGTGGCCAGTCCGACCGGCCATTTTTAGCCTATCGACAACAATCGGTCAGACCATCCCACTATGTCTGGTCCGACCAACAGGACCCAGTCCAACCGGCCCAGAAAGGCCGGTTTGACCGATAGGGTACAAGAACAAATTTCTACCAAGTGCAAAAGTATCGAGGCCAATCCGGGTGCATCCAATTCGGCCAAAAATTCTAGGAGAAAATTTGTGGCACCTGGCATGACGCCGCAACCTTAATGGGCACCCCCATGCATGACCAAGTCACAAAAAAGGCAGCTACAATGTCTTCATGCTCTAGAGATGCATGAGAAGAAAGCCTAGGACGAGCGAGATGCCATTTTTAAGAGATTCGTCCCCGACCAGTGATGAAGCAGGTGTAGAAGCCCAAGCCGGTTGCCGTGAGCAACCCGACTCCTACTCTGATCGACGACGTGGATGATCTAATGGATGACGACTACATGCCTGTCTCCGAGTGACCTTGTTGGAACAATTGCGTTAGTTCCAGCAGGTTTTTCTGTGGTGGAGTAGGATGTGGATAATGAACCTCGATGGGTTCTCACAGGGTGAGATAGGGTTTATACTGGTTCGGGCCTCCCTAGGGGATAATAACCCTACGTCCAGTTTGTAGTGGATTTGGCATGATGTGCCTGGATGTGAAGAGGATAACTCCAGGGTCTCATGGCCCCCTGGAGCATGTCCCGTTACAAGGGCTTGGCCCTGCTTTTATAGGCACGCAGGCCAGAGGAAAAGACTGGAATGCCCCCCTATGAACCCTCGGTTCATAGGGGCAGAGAGGGGAAAAAAGGGAGCTTAGCTACGGTACAAAAGGTGCCAGACAACTTTGCAGCTTTACTGGCGTGTCAGGCTGCGCCAGGCTTTGACCGGCTAAACGACATACCAGAGGCGGGGGGCCCCCGGTATGGACTTGGCTCCGGAGGGCGGCCTCCGGACTGGACTCCGGAGGGTGGCCTCCGAGCTTGGCTCTCGGAGGGTGGCCTCCGGACTTGGCTCCGGAGGGCGACCTCCGAACTGGGCTCCCGGAGGGCGGTCTCCAGACTGGACTCCGGAGGGTGGCCTCCGGACTGGGCTCCTGGAGGATGGCCTCCGAACTGGACTCCGGAGGGTGGCCTCCGGACTGGGCTCCTGGAAGATGGCCTCCGAACTGCGGTCTCCGAACTGGACTCCGGAGGGTGGCCTCCGGACTTGGCTTCCGGAGGGTGGCCTCCGGACTTGGCTTCCGGAGGGTTCACCGGGACCTGCAAACAATACTTAGGGAGAAAGCAGGCTCCGACAGTACCTGACTCTGGGCCGGAGGCTGCCAGAGGCTGACGTCATTTGGCCCCTGTTTAAGGGAAGCATATTTCCCCAACAGACCTCTTCCTCAAGCGATGGACATAAACATCATCATGCTTCCCGCTGAGTTCGCAATACCACAGGACAAGGCCGAGGTCTCTTATTTGAGCCTCGACCCATGGGAGGCCATTTTTGAGAAGCCTAAGGATACAGCTTGCCACATAAAGCCTCTCTACATCAAGGGTCACATCGACGGGAAGTCAATCTCTTGGATGCTTGTAGACGGAGGATACAACTTGCCACATGAAGACTCTCTACGTCAAGGGTCACATAAACCTGATGACGTACTGTCTGTTGAAGAAGCTCGACAGAAATGAAGATGACCTAATGAAGACCAACTTGACACTCAACATCTTCAACGACGAGAGCTTTGAGGCAAATGGTGTACTTTCTCTTGAGCTAACAGTGGGCAACAAGACGCTTCCCACAGCCTTTTCATCGTCGACGTGCATGGTAACTATAGCGTATTGGTTGGGTGTTATTGGATTCACGCAAATTGCTACATTTTGTCTACCTTGCACCAGTGTCTGATCCAGTGGGACGGCGATGATGTTGAAGTTGTACAAATTGACACTTCGGGCCAAGTTTCTTTGGTCGATGTGTCTATTGACTCCGTCCATGATAAGGTAGAATGTTTGTCACGTAGAGACCTCTCAGATTACGACTTTGTTAGCATGTGTGAGGGACGCTTCATTCTAGTGTCTATAAAGCTGGCTGGTGTAGCTTGGCTGTCTCTAAATTAGCAGTCATGTCAGGCTGAGTCTAGTAATAAAACTTTGATTAAGCTTATTAAGAAAAAGATTGAAGAGTTTCCTAGAAGGTGGCATGATGTGCTTTCTGAGGGATTATGGGCATGTAGATTTGCAAATCATAGCACCACCAAGGTAAGTCCTTATGAATTGGTGTATGGGCAAGAAGTCATTTTACCGGTAGTGGTGAATCTTGGATTTTTGAGGTTGCTTAAGAAAGATGACTTATCGGTCGGTGATTATGAAGTTCTATTGAATGACAATTTGGAAGAGGTGACCGATAAGAGATTAAGAGATCTAGAGGCAATAGAAAGAGACAAAAGAAGAGTGGCTAGAGCTTATAATAAGAAGGTGAGAGCAAAATCGTTTCAAGTTGTTGACTTGGTTTGGAAGACAATTTTGTCTTTAGGCACTAAAAGCCCAAAGTTTAGTAAATGGTTGCGTAGTTGGGAAGGTCCTTTTAGAGTTGTTGAAATCGCTCTAGCAGGTAATACATATTTTCTAGAGTCTCTTTAAGGAGAGCGATTTTGAAGAGCTTTGAATGGTAGGTATTTGAAAAAGTAGTTCCCAAGTGTGTGGCAAAACGCTTGAAGTGTCGAAAGGCCGATATGGAGTATATCACCCTTAGTCCATTGTGCTTTTGGCTCACTAAGTTTGCAAAACGCAGGGGGCATGTGTTGATAGAAAAAATGGCATTAATGGTCGAAATTGTCAAAATATCAATTTTGCTAATTTTGGGCCAAAAATATGCCAGACCTGGCACAGGCCTGTCTGAGCGCCCATATACAGCCGGTCTCACAGGCCCCACTTTGGTTTGACTAGCCCTATAAGGCCGGTCTGACCGAACTAGTCCAAGTCCGATTTGTTTTAGGTTGTTTCAGGATGTTTTATCTCTAATCAACTTGTAACGACTTGGATGTGTTTTGTAATTAGATTAGAGCCCAGACATGTCATGTCCAACCCCTATAAATACAGGGTCAAGGCCGATTCAAGGGACCCCCCTCGAAACCCTAATAGATCCAATCTATTATTTACCTTGAATCATACCTTTACTTTTCAATCTATTTTCCTTGCCCTAGGATTAGACATGTAACATCCATCTTTGTTAGTTTGTGTTGTAAACTCTCCGTCCGCCGCATCGTAATCATGGTAAGCCTTGTTTATTAGCCCTTGAATCACCCATTTAATCCACGTAACGGTTTTTTATCGGTTTTTATCGGTAATTCGGTCTCTTGGCCGAATTGCCTCTCATCTTTTGGTGTTTTTGTAGTGTTTTCATCTCCGTATTCTTCTCCAAAAGCCTTTGCGTCAATTCATCTGCGACAAAATAGTCACTAGAGCCCTAGAGACCAAAGTCCAGAAGTTGTCGGTCCGACTAGAGGCACTACTCTGGTCTGACCGGGCCGTGTCACGCCTTCATGTGACACGTTGGCACCCAGTGGTCCGACTGGAGACACGAGGCCAGTCTGACTGGGCATATCGGAAACACCTCACACCAACGAAAGAGTGCCCTCTTCATGATCCTTACCACCTTCCGGTCTGACCGTAGGGTACCCCTCGTTCTGACCGATCGAAGGGCGAAGGCATGAGACCCCTTCAGAGCCCCTTCGTAGCTTAGGCCAGAGACCCCCCATCAGCAAGATCCTCCACACGGTCGGTCCGAACGGTGGCCTAGCGTTGGTCTGACCGGCCTGTCTTGGCCGGTCTTACCACCAATTTACCTTCGGTCGAGCCGGCTCATTGATTGGCCGGTTTGGTATTTTTATCTACAACTCGGTTAGTTAAATAATATTTTTGTGTTATTTAATTTCTTAGAGAATTCGTTCATTTCCCTTTTCACTGTCTAGGTTTGTCAGAATGTGACGTCGGCGTCGTGTCATGCTTAGGGTTATCTCTAATTATCCATGCACTTTTGGATCGTTGAATCGGTGTTAGTGCATTGGTACTTTGACCGCCAAGTTTTAGCATCAATAGAACCGGACCTTCAGTGCCTCATTGGCTGATGCCTCTCCGCACAAAGCGAGGTAGCATCTGATGTGTTCGATCGTGGAGACTAAATCTTGCCCTAAAAATTTGGTGAAGTCATGTACATGGTATGGGTTTGGTAGTGGCACCCGATCAAACCATTAGGGTAGGGACACCGATACATGTTGATCTAGTTATTGGTTTTGAGCCCAAATTGGTCCAGAATAACTTCAGTGACCTCGTTCACCAAATCCCCATCTTGATTGATTGACATGGGGTACCAGTCAGACACCAGGGCTTGCGGGTACTGGTCCAGTCAAGCAGCATTGTACCTGTAGTATTGTTCTTCATTGGCATAGGGTTGCGCTCTGTAATATGCGTTCTGGTGACCCTTGATAGCACGAGATTAGGAAGTACATTCCTTGTGACGCCATATGTAGTTTGGCGCTTTTTGCCTAATTGGCCCATGCAAAGCGGTTGTAGGCTGAGGTGTCGGCCTTCCCCTCTCGAGGCTACATGTGTTCTGTAATGGGTCCTGCCTCCCAATCCCTTGGACGCAGGGGTCTATGGTTGGGCCATTATTCTTCTTTCAGGATCGAACGAGGCATTCGGTAGTTCCTGCCTCTTCGGCCCTTTTGGTAGTAGCGCCGATTGAGAGTGCTACGTATTCTAGAGCAGACACAGATGGTTGATAGGAAAATACATTGGCCCTTGCATAGGTTCATGAGCCATAGTACTATCAATGGTATTCTTGATCCACCCATGCAAAGTGTTGACCAAAACATCGTACTAACTGATGAAGGCATGGTGGAGCGCGTTGTCGATGGTGTCTTGAAAACTAACCCACAAACTTCAACTTGTTCGACAATTTCTCCAGTTAAGGTCGGTTTTGACAATTTATTTCTCTGGATGGGACTAGGTCGGGTCATGCTGAAGGACTCGAGACACAGCTTCTAGTAGTCATCTACGTGACTCTGTACCTCCACTCTTTGCTTATCGGTGAATGCCTCCAGGGTGACTAGGATGATGTTATTGTTGTTGAGTTCGCCCGCAATAGTTGAGTGAGGAGCCATGTTGAAGATCATGGGCCTCATGGCTCCAGAAATGATGAGTGATTGTCAACGGAATTCAAAGATGAAGAGAGAGAGAGGACATGAAGAGAAGACGAGACATGCCGTGTCTGGGCCACGTGTGACTCAGGTACACGGGCGGCGAGCGATTGCCAGGCAAAGGGGCCGCGAAGTTGGGTCGGCCCAATCCAAGTACATTGTCTAGGAGCGGCAGGGGATCCCTTGGGGTCATCCGAGGCTTCAGCTATCCACCGAAGTCAAACTTCTTAGGGCTCTAGATCAAGCAGACCAAGGACGACATCTTCATCCACTAGAGCAAGTACACGCAGGACATGCTGAAGAAGTTCGCCTTCGGTGGAGAGCTGAAGCCTGAGATGACCCAATGGGTATATCTAGGGGCCTGGACAACTACGAGAGAGGCGTCAAGGTCAACGAGAGAGAGTATCGAGGGATTATCGGATCACTATTGTATCTAAGGGCGATGAGACCAGACATTCAGTTTGCTGTGGGACTATGCGCGCGCTTCCAGTCTTCACCATGCGTATCTCATTTGTAAAACCAAGTGTGGTTTTTGTCTGGATGATGAGTGATTGAAAATGATGAGCATTTGAGTGGTTGAGGTTGGTTGAGTGCATCGAGGGTTTCGATGTGAAATGGAGATTTGGCTGCCGAGGGTTTCAGTGGTGCCTCGCGTTCTTGTTTTGGCTTGTCTTGGATGTGCAGGGTGGAGATGCTGACCGATTATCGATGGCAGGTGATCGAGGGTCGAGTAGGGAGCTTGATGCCATAGGATCAGGGAGGCCGGGCGAAGTTGGAGAAGATCTCAAGAGTGCACGAAGAGACTGAGCGAGATTTGGATGGACGGATGACTGTGATGGCGTGTCGACCAGGTTTGCGAGAGGGAGGCCAGGACAAGCATTTAGGCGGCTCGAGGGGATCGAGAGTGGAAGTGGCTTGCTGGTTCTCGGAGTCGCGAAGCGGTGTCATGAGTCGAAGGGTTGAGAGGCTTTGTTAGTTTTTGCTTAAAACCGTCGAAATGTTAAATGTTTTGTTAATTCAATAAATAGGTGTCTACTTTTAGTTTAAATTTTTCAGTTTTGTAGTGTAACCTTTTGGAATAATTTTTAGAGTGGTTCTACTCTGAAATTATATTAAAAGGAGAGTCAATTTGTAATTTTTCTTTTAAGTTTTATAGGGTAATTTTTAGAATTGTTAATTCTGAAATTACTAAGGGTCTATGTGTAAAATGGGGGCTTCTAGAACATGAGTTGGTAGGATATTATCCCCATGATTTCTCAGCCAAAGGGAGACTTGAGACAGCCATTTTTGATATGAAAAAACTATAGAAAATTTTGTTTTGAATTGAGTTTGACGATGAACAGTGATTGCATGGAATTTTCAGATTGAATACAGTGAAATCGGCAACACTGTTCAAGATCTTCTCTGTTTCCAGCGCAGGTGAGTTTTCAGACCGAATTAGTTTTTTGCTGCATTTTCTGAAGAATCTAGTGCAGAAGTAGATATTGATGTTTATACATCTTTTGTTGGGAATAGTTTGAACGTTCCATTTTTGAAAGTTGCAAGTGATTTCTATGATTCCTCCATATTTCTTTTGCTGTTCAAACTAGGGACCTCAGCAATGAAAAGTTTCTCTGGAAAATTGATTCAATTTTGGTCTAGCCCTTTACATGTTTGATGAATTGATTCTTCAAGTGTTCATCAACATCATGGTTGGCTCTTGGAGTATTTCTTGAGTAATCTCATGGTGGAATGATGGTCAAATTATTTTGGAGTAATAATCTAATGTAAACCTGTTTTGAATTTGATATTTGAAATCCGGATTGAAGTGGTCCGTCACAATTGATAAGCAGTTTGGAGCACTCTTAGAACATCTTTTATTCACAAAACTCTGAGAATACTTGATCAGGAGAAGGGTTTTTGGTGTGATAACCTGAATCAGTATTAGGTTGAACCAGTGCTCAAATCAATGTTGTTTCTTCTATTCTAAAATGACAAAAACCTTGATCTGTTTTTTAGTGTTTGCAGTTCTTCAGATTCATGAAGTCAGTCCTGGTTCTAACTAATTCTGTGATTTGTGTATGTGAAGAATCCCTAGAAAGTTGATCTGAGTTCTTGACTAGTTTAAACTCCAATCTGTTGATATTACTTTACTCTTGTGATCTGTTTGAGTCCTGATCTGAGATAGAGTGTTCTGCTCTGATTACTGTTGATTAATTACTTGTTGAATTGAATCAGTTGATTGTACTGTTCCTTAGATTTGTTTACTTGAAAGTTTATTCATCTACTGGTTCTTCCAGGAAATCTCTAGCTGATCTTCGTTCTCTAGGTGTGCTAGTTTTGTTCAGTTTTCCATTATTTGAAATCTTTGTTTTCACCTAGTACCTTATTGTCTAATTGGTTTAGTTCTTTAGTTTATCCTCTATGAAGTTGATCCTGAGGATTAGTTGCAGTAAATGAGGTTGGTTTAGCTACTTGCTTCTTTAGATGAAAGTTGTTCTGGATGGATACAATTTGAATCAGTTTTGGTTTATTCTCACACTATTCATTTTCAAGACTGTTTTAGTTTATTAATTTTTGTGTTCTGTTTGGTCAAGCTGAGTTGGTTCTGTGCAAAGGTTGCTGAACTATGAAAGTTTGATCCATTCTCAATTTTCTTGTTGTTCTGTGCTGAGAGATACATTGTTGCTTGTCATTTGTAGTTTCAACTGCTGTAGTTTCAGATTTGGTACAAGAATTACTGCTTCTAGTCTTGTTGTTGAATACTCAAGTGATTCAAAGTGTAATCAGATCTGCTTTGACTTGTTTAATTGAGCAAACTGTTGTTTCAGAAATTCAGTCCTGTTTTCAGTGATTCAATCATTAAACCTGAACTCTAAGGCTTTCTAAAAAGGTAACAGAACTGTTCAATTCTGCTGTGAATTTTCTGTGATTGGTGTGAACAGTTTTTAGTTGATAAAACATGTGTTGTTGAAGTTGAATTCAGTTCTGTGTTACTTTCTTCAAGATTGCATACTGAAGTTCTCTGAAATTGAATCAGAATTGTTTCTGTACTGGATGCACTGTTTGAGTTAAAAGTCAATTAAATTCTCAGTACTGTTATTAATTTTGTAGAGATGTCTGTCTGAGTTTATCCAAGATAAATATGGTGATACTAATATGAAAACCCTTGTAGTTCATCTGCATGGTTGTATTGTGCTAAAAAATTGAGAGGTGTAGTATCACTTTGTGTACTTGACATGAATAGTAATTGCTGATTTGGTTCAGTTTTGTGTCAACTACTCTACTCTTTGGTATTTGTCTAATGTTTTTTCAGCAACTAAACATATCTAGTTCAAGTACTGAAACTTGTGTGTTGAGATTCAAAGTGTTCTGAATTTGTTGGTTGAGTTGTTTGAAATATCAGTTTTGAATATTGAATTGAACTCTTGTGTGAGTGGTTCTATAGGTGTCGACTAAAAATCTTGAAACAAAGATGTTTTGTGTGTATTGCTAAATACTCTGAATTTTGTCGGCATATCAGCGACCGACTGACCAAGTCGGAGTTTCAAACTCCGAAGTTCTAAGGCAGTAGATACTTCAAAGTCCGACAGGGCTAGTTCGACACATGAAATTCCGATTTAGTCTGAACTGAGTTTTTGAAACACATTTTTGCTCTGATTTGCTCTGATTGATTCAAACTTGAATTTGGGATTTTATAGAGGTGCGTTGGCGTGTTTTGAACAGGCCGTCATATTTGCGAGAAATTGTTGAGGCGCCTATTCACCCCCCCTCTAGTCGCCATTCCGATCCCACAATTGGTATGAGTGCCAGTTAGATCACCAGTTGACCTTAACCAGTTTGTGATCCTTGTTTTGGCGACATGGAAAGGAACACCAAGATCCCAATGTTTGATGGTCGAGATTATGCTTATTGGAAGGTGCGCATGGAGGCTTATTCGCTTAGCCAAGGAAGTGCGGTTTGGGACATTGTTGTATCCCAATATGTGATACCTGACACTCGTACCTCACAGACTGAGAAGGCACAATATGAATGTAATAGCAAGGCTAGAAACATTCTTTTTATCAGTCTGAGTCGCAACGAGTTTGACAGGGTCCAGCACCTTCGGACTGCATGAGAAATCTGGACGACCTTGAGTACTTTTCATGAGGGCACTACCCAGATTAAGGCTAGGAGGCAGAGCACGTATAATCAAGAATACCAAATGTTCATGCAATGCCCCGGCGAATCGGTAGATGCCATGTTTGCGCGTTTTGATGGGATTGTCAATAATTTGTGCGCCACTAGGACTTTGGCTTACTCTGACCAAGATAGGGCGATCAAACTTCTCTATGCTCTTGATCGTAGCATATGAGAGGTGAATATCTCCAGTATTGAAGAGTCGGCAAGCTTTGACACTCTGACTTTTGACAAACTCTTTAGTAAGCTTAAGTCCACCGAGATTGCCAAGGCATCTCGACTGGGAGCTGGAAAATCCTTATTGCCTTCGATTGCTTTGTGTTCCATCCCTGGCAGTGGCACCACATCTAGAGGTAGTGTGTTTGGAGTTTGAGCTTTTTCTGGGGGCTTTGCCTTGTCTTCATTGGTGTCCATCACAAAAGAACAAGTGGACACATTGGACGATGAAGAGCTTGCTCTTATAGTCAAAAATTTCACTAGGTTCTACAATGATAGAATAGATCAAAGAAGAGGAGGCTCTCGAGGGTGTTTTGAGTGTGGTGATCTTGATCATATTAAAACAAATTGCCCAAAACTGAACTCAAAGAAAGAACATGAACTCAAACACCAGAAAAGAGACAAAAAATCCTTCTTCACAGGCAAAAGAGGAAAATTGGCAAAAAGGATGGCTAGAGCTTTTGTGGCTGCACTCAACGACATCGACAACACCTCGAGTGAAGAGCCAAGCTCTGATGAAGAAGAATTTTATAAGAATGAAGAAAAGAAGGAAAAGACGAAGGACTTCAACGGACTTTGCTTTGTGACCAATGACAAGTACATTAGGGATGATCCTGACTCATCTAAGGTTAGTCTATCACATGACCAATTACTTGTTCAAAACGATGAATTACATGATGCAATTATTTCACAAGATAGACTGCTTAAACTTGCTGCTAAAGAACGAAAGGAACTAAAGCTTAAAATTGAATCTCTTTCTACTGAACTTGCTTTCTTGAAGTCTGAGTCTGAAATTGCTGAATGTGAGTCTTGTCTTATCGTTAAGGATGAACTTGCTTAGTTGCGTCTGATACATGCTCAAAACATTGAAAAACTTGAAAATGTTCAGAAGCAACTTTTGGTGGTGGAGTCTAGCCCTTGTGCCATCGATGACTACTTAAACTGCACTTTACTGGTTGAAAGCATTAGTCTGAGAGATAAGCATATCGATGAGCTTAAGGCTAGATTGGAGAGTGCTGAGTGTTCTAAGGATGTGCAACCGACGTGCCCCACCTGCATCACCCTTAAGGACCAACTCAGCTTTGCTAGAGAGCAAGTAGAAAAACTTAAGTGTGAGAATGATTATCTAATTTCCACGGTAGACAAATGCAGTGAAGGGAAAGGGAAAATGGATTTTCTTTTGCATAAAACAAAAATGTGCGCTGACAGGGCAGGGTTAGCTCTTGGGTTAGGTTATGAGAGAACTTCTTCTAATACCCCAAGCCAAACTGTGTTCACTATACCTACTACCCTTGAGAAAGAGAGAGCCCAGTTAGACACACCTCAAAAAGGCGAAAATCCTACCCAACCCAAAAAGATAATCATTCCACCACTCAAGACAGACTCCAAGCAAAAACCTAGGAAAACTATGAGGTTCACACCAGAAACCTATAAACCTAGACCCAAGAAAGTATTTCATTGCTCTTATTGTCATCGTGTAGGTCATTTGATTGGATTTTTCTATCTACACAAGAAATATGAATGTCGTGCTCATGCTTTGGACTTTCTTTATTATTCTTCACTTGATTTGCATGAGTATGCTTTCCGCTATTTTCCTGATTTTGAGGCCCCACATGGTTTTGAAAGTGATTTTGCCCCTCGTGGTGTACACCATGCTTCATATTGTGATAGATCATGTGTAAGAGGCTTTGATGCTCGATAGGTTGGGAGACCTCGTCGATTTCCATGTTGATGCTTTATTGCTAGACCACATACTTTTTATCATGGTTTATCTCCTGTGCATGGTCAGTCTACCACTTTGCCTGGATCTCGAGTTTTACGCTACTGGATTCCAAAACAATTTTTATCTCGCCCTCTCACTAAGCATCCGAGAGATACTAGCATGTTTCGAGGGGAGCTGTGTTGCATTGCATGAGCTTCTGTCATATGATTAATTTCTTTTACAAGTACATGCTTTGTAATGCCTTTGAACTATTGTCTTTAATACTGTTGATTGTACCCGGCATGTTTCCATCTTATAATTGTCATGAGCATGGCTTTTATTTGTGAAAATTTGAAAATTATCACTGCTTAGTCTAGAAACTAGCTTGAATCGGTTGAGTGCTTTTGCTAGCTTTTACACACTTGATAGCTAGGTCCTTTTCACTTGGATGCTAATACGCAACTTGATTTCATCAAAAATGAATGAAAATGAAAATGAAAATGGAAATGAATGATATTCATATTATTGTGTGCTAAAATTGAATAGATCTAGGTGGGTTTGCTTTGTCGCACTATTTTGTTCTGGACTACTTACCATAGCACTTTGGTAATAACCGGGACGTTGTAGTGTTTGCCGAGACCATTTCTTTAAGCTTCTGATGGTTTCAACCTAGGCTTAGCATGGTCGGTTATCATAAGGTTGACATGCAAATAACACTTGGCACAAAAATGAGAAATTTAAAATTCATTGCATATCATGTTTGTTGAAACACCTTGAAGTGGGATACGCTTATCTAGTGTGTGCTTATTTAGCTTTTGCATCTCATGCCTTTACATGTCTAGTATACTAGTCTGAGTGGTGATGCTTTTATTTGCTAAAGTCTGAAAATGCTTGCTCATGCCTTTTGTTTAGATGGTATACATATGAGGATGTCTTTCAGTACTTTGAGACAATATTCAAGGCGAATGCTTGTTTGTACTGTAATTGCAGCTGCTCATGTTTCAGAAGCTCACATCTCTGCTTTACCCTTTTTCCCCTCTTTGCATCTTTTTATCTCCTTGATGCCTGCATTGTCAAAGGGGGAGAAATGGTCTACATGATGATTTTAGGGGCTATTGGATTGCTTGGTTAAGGGGGAGTTTTCATCATGCCTCGAGATGATGTGGCTTTTGATGCATTTGTCTGTCTTTGCATGTCTTTGCATGAGTTGATGCTTTTGCCTTGCTTTGCATGAGTTTTTACCCAAGAGGGGATATCTTTTACCAAGTGACATGTTTTGCTCTTTTATGAGTTTTTATGGTCACTTGTGCGCGTAACTTGCAATCCTCGTCATGTCTTTGCTTTGGGGTTGTCAATGCACTCATCAAGGGGGAGATTGTGAAACCAATGGTGGTTTCGGTCTGGATGATGATTGATTGACAAGGATGAGCGTTTGAGTGGTTGAGGTTGGTTGAGTGCATTGAGGGTTTCGATGTGAAATGGCAGTTTGGCTGCTAAGGGTTTCGGTGGTGTGTCGCGTTCTTATTTTGGCTTGTCTTGGATGTGTAGGGTGGAGATGATGACCGACTATCGACATCAGGTGATCAAGGGTCGAGCAGGGAGCTTGATGCTGGAGGATCAGGGAGGCCGGGCGAAGTTGGAGAAGATCTCAAGAGTGTACGAAGAGACCGAGCAAGACTTAGATGGATGGATGACTGCGACGGCGTGTCGATTGGGTTTGCGGGAGGGAGGCCAGGACAAGCATTCAAGCGGCTCAAGGGGATCGAGAGCGGAAGTGGCTTGCTGGCGCTCGGAGCCGCGAAGTGGTGTCACGAGTCGAAGGGTTGAGAGACTTTGTCGGTTTTTGCTGAAAAACTTCGAAATGTTAAATGTTTTGTTAATTCAATAAATAGGTGTCTAGTTTTAGTTTAAATTTTTCAGTTTTGTAGTGTAACCTTTTGGTATAATTTTTAGAGTGGTTCTACTCTGAAATTATTTTAAAATGAGAGTCAATTTGTAATTTTTCTTTTAGGTTTTGTAGGGTAATTTTCAGAAATGTTAATTCTAAAATTACTAAGGGTCTATGTGTAAAATGGGGGCTTCTAGAACATGAGTTCGTAGGATATTATCCTCATGATTTCTCAGCCAAAGGAAGACTTGAGACAACCATTTTTTCTATGAAAAAACTACAGAAAAATTTTGTTTTGAATTGAGTTTGACGATGAACAGTGATTGCATGGAATTTTCGGATTGAATACAGTGAAATCGGCAACACTGTTCAAGATCTCTGTTTCTAGCACAGGTGAGTTTTCAGACTGAATTAGGTTTTGTGCAGCGTTTTCTGGAGAATCTAGTGCAGAAGTAGATATTGATGTTTATAAATCTTTTGTTGGGAATAGTTTGAACGTTCAATTTTTGAAAGTTGCAAGTAATTTCTGTGATTCCTCCTTATTTCTTTTGCTGTTCAAACTAGGGACCTCAGCACTGAAAAGTTTCTCTGGAAAATTGGTTCAATTTTAGTCTAGCCCTTTACATGTTTGATGAATTGTTTCTTCAAGTGTTCATCAACATCATGGCTGGCTCTTGGAGTATTTCTTGAGTAATCTCATGGTGGAATGATGGTCAAATTATTTTAGAGTAATAATCTAATGTAAACCTGTTTTGAATTTGATATTTGAAATCTAGATTGAAGTGGTCTGTCATAAGAGATAAGCACTTTGGAGCACTCTTAGAACATCTTTTATTCACAAAACTCTGAGAATACTTGATCAGGAGAAGGGTTTTTTGTGTGATAACCTGAATCAGTATTAGGTTGAACCAGTGCTCAAATCACTATTGTTTCTGCTATTCTAAAATGACAATAACCTTGATCTGTTTTTTAGTGTTTGCAGTTCTTCAGATTCATGAAGTCAGTCCTGGTTCTAACTAATTCTGTGATTTGTGTATGTGAAGAATCCCTAGAAGGTTGATCTGAGTTCTTGACTAGTTTAAACTCCAATCTATTGATATTACTTTACTCTTGTGATCTGTTTGAGTCCTGATCTGAGATAGAGTGTGCTGCTCTGATTACTGTTGATTAATTACTTGTTGAATTAATCAGTTGATTGTAGTGTTCCTTAGATTTGTTTACTTGAAAGTCTATTCATCTACTGGTTCTTCTAGGAAATCTCTAGCTGATCTTCTTTCTCTATGTGTGCTAGTTTTGTTCAGTTTTCCATTATTTGAAATCTTTGTTTTCACCTAGTACCTTATTGTCTAATCTGTTTAGTTCTTTAGTTTATCGTCTATGAAGTTGATCCTGAGGATTAGTTGCAGTAAATGAGGTTGGTTTAGCTACTTGCTTCTTTATATGAAAGTTGTTCTGGATGGATACAATTTGAATCAGTTTTGGTTTATTCTCACACTATTCATTTTCAAGACTGTTTTAGTTTATTAATTTTTGTGTTCTGTTTGGTCAAGCTAAGTTGGTTCTGTGCAAAGGTTGCTTAACTATGAAAGTTTGATCCATTCTGTGTTTTCTTGTTGTTCTGTGCTAAGAGATACACTGTTGCTTGTCATTTGTAGTTTCAACTGCTGTAGTTTCAAATTTGGTACAAGAATTACTGCTTCTATTCTTCAGTTGTTGATTACTCAAGTGATTCAAAGTGTAATCAGATCTGCTTTGACTTGTTTAATTGAACAAACTGTTGTTTCAGAAATTCAGTCCTGTTTTCAGTGATTCAATCATTAAACCTGAACTCTAAGGCTTTCTGAAAAGGTAACAGAACTGTTCAGTTCTGCGGTGAATTTTCTGTGATTGGTGTGAACTATTTTTAGTTGATAAAACATGTGTTGCTGAAGTTGAATTCTGTTCTGTGTGATACTTTCTTCAAGATTGCATATTTGCATACTGAAGTTCTCCGAAATTGAATCAAAATTGTTTTTGTACTGGATGCACTGTTTGAGTTAAAAGTCAATTAAATTCTCAGTACTGTTATTAATTTTGTAGAGATGTATGTCTGAGTTTATCCAAGATAAATGTGGTGATACTAATATGAAAACCCTTGTAGTTCATCTTCATGGTTGTATTGTGCTGAAAAATTGAAAGAGGTGTAGTATCACATTGTGTACTTGACATGAATAGTAATTGCTGATTTGGTTCAGCTTTGTGTCAACTACTCTACTCTTTGGTATTTGTCTAATGTATTCTCAGCAAGTAAACATATCTAGTTCAAGTACTGAAACTTGTGTGTTGAGATTAAAAGTGTTCTGAATTTGTTGGTTGAGTTGTTAGAAATATCAGTTTTGAATCTTGAATTAAACTCTTGTGTGAGTGGTTTGATAGGTGTCGACTAAAAATCTTGAAACAAAGATGTTTTGTGTGTATTTCTGAATAATCTGAATTTTGTCAGCATATCAACGACCGACTGACCAAATCGGAGTTTCAAACTCCGAAGTTCTGAGGCAGTCGATACTTCAAAGTCCGACAGGACTAGTTCGACACTTGAAATTCCTATTTATTCTGAACTGAGTTTTTGAAACATGTTTTTGCTCTGATTGATTCAAACTTGAATTTGGGATTTTATAGAGGTGCATTGTGGTGTTTTGAACAGGCCATCATATTCGTGAGAAATTGTTGAGGCGCCTATTCACCCCGCCCCCTCTAGTCGCCATGCCGATCCCACATCATCGGCAGGCTGTCAAGCGCATTTTTAGGTACCTTACCTATGTGTCTGATCTTGGTCTTTACTATTCAACATCATCATCTCTTGAGTTCTCTGGCTTTTCCGATGCTAATTTTGGTGGGTGTCAGTTGGATCGCAAGTCGACTTCCGGTACTTGCCAGTTTCTTGGTTCTTCGCTTATTTCTTGGTCTTCGTGTAAGCAATCTAGAGTTGCGCTTTCTACCACTGAGGCTGAGTATGTAGCTGTTGCTAGCTGCTATTCACAGTTGGTTTGGATGATTTCCACTTTGAGAGATTTTGTGTTGCTTTTCCCTGCCAGAGTACCTTTGTTTTGTGATAGCACCAGCGCAATTAGTGTAGGGAAAAACCCATGTCTTCATTCAAAAACCAAACATATTGATGTGCCCTTTCACTTTCTGAGGGATCAATATGAGAAAGGTGTCATTGATCTTGTTCATGTTGATACTCATCATCAGTTGGCTGACATTCTCACCAAACCCCTAGATAAGTCTACATTTGAGTGTTTGCGAGGGGATTTGGGAGTTGTGTATCCTTTGTAGGATATTTTGAGTCTGTTTTCTTTCTTCTTTACTCTTTTATTGAGTCTTTTCGTGTGAGTTCATAACATGCATATTCACATATCACACTTTGAGCTTGCTTCTGTTATATGATTGAATTTCTTTGCTTATTCTAGCTAGTATATGTTTTTGAATACTTGTCGATGATCATGCTTTGCTTCAGTTCACATGATATATCTGATATCTGTCATATGCATGGCTTTTATGCTTTAAAATTGAAAAATGATCACCATTGCTTCTGTTAACTAGCATGTGTAGGCTGAATGCTTCTACTATCTTTTACATGCCTGGTAGCTAGTTCCTTACCTAGATGTAGATATGCAACTTGGACATCTATATGCTTTAGCATGGAAAATATGCTATAAAATTATAAAAAATCAGAAAAATGAAAATTCATGCCTGTTATGCTTAAATGAAAAGAGCCAGGTGGGTTTGCTGTGTCGCATTGCATTGTTCTGGACTGCTTACCATAGCACTTTGGTATGAACTAGGACAGTGTAATGTATGCCAACTCCATTGTCTTAAGCTTCTGATGGTCCTGTTCTAGCCTAGGCTTGACTTGGTCGGTTAGCATAAGGTTGACATGCAAATAAACCCTGGCAAAAATGAAAAAGGAAAAGAAAAAGCCTGAAAATTAAAAAGATAACAAGTTTGCTAAAGCTCTTTGTTATGGACAATGCTTATCTTGGTAGATATCAGCTAGCCTTTGCATCTCATGTTTTACCTTGCTTTTCGACTAGAAAATGTGGTGATGCTTTTATCTGCAAAAAACCTAAAAATGCATGCTAATGACTTTATTTGGATATCATCTATTGCACTGATCATGCCATGTGTCTTAGATAGTGTTTTTGTGCTATAATTGCTAGATGTTGTAATTGCAGTCAATCATATATGAGAAGCATGTTTTTTACACTCCACATCCACCCTAGTTGCAATCATTGCATATTTTGAGGGGGAGCTACATTTCAGGGGGAGTTTGCATTTGTGTCTCTTTTGAGTGCATTTAGTCATGCTTGATGAGTCCAGTTGTCAATAAGGGGGAGAAATTTTGGGTTACTTGATCTTTTAGAAGAGTTTAGGGGGAGTTTTTGCTTTCTCTGGGATTTATTTTAGGTGGAGTTTTAGTCTCCTTTTCCTTCACTCTTTGGATGTCCTTGCTGATAATTCTAAGATTGCACTCGGTTGAGTTATTATTGTTGTTTAACCATAATGACCATTTTCTGGCTTTTGTTCGGCTTTGGGTAATTAGGGTTAAAGCTTTTATTTTATTTTCTTCCTTTTGTCTTCTTGTGTTTTGTTTTCGTGTTTCCACATGTTTTGCCGGTTCTAAAGCAATGTTCAAGTGAGTGTTCACAATGCACTCAACAAGGGGGAGATTGAGGAGCCATGTTGAAGATCATGGGCCTCATGACTCCAGAAGTGATGAGTGATTGTCAACGGAAGTCAAAGACAAAGAGAGAGAGGACGTGAAGAGAAAATGAGACCTGCCTTGTCTGGGCCACTTGTGACTCAGGTATACGGGCGGCGAGCAACTGCCAGGTAGTGGGGCCGTGGAGTCGGGCCGGCCCAATTCGAGTACATGGGCTAGGAGCAGCAGGGGATCCTCTGGTCTGTTGACCAGGATTGACTCAGGTACACGGGTGGCGAGCAATTGCCGGGCTGAGGGAGCCATGGAATCGGGCTGGCCCAATCCGGGTACCAAGTGCGAAGACGGTGGACGCTTTGTCGGTTTCGGCACAAAACTGACACCCAATCCAGAATGCTGATCCTAGATCAAGCAGACCTGAAGCTCCGTGTGAGGACAAGTTATCTTTATTTAGGATTTTACCATTTTTCTTTCTAGGCCCACAATGTGTTAGTCGAGTTTGTAAAAAACCTAAGGGCATTATGGTCTTTTCCATTTTATTTTCGGCGTTTGTAAAACACTAAGGGTATTTTTTGTTTTTCCTAGTTGTTGGCGTAAAAGATTACGCTAACAGGTTCTTGAAGATTAAGAACCAACAAAAAGAAAGCTTGTGTTGAGAACTATTCCAAGCCTCCGAACAGGATAATAGCTCGAAGTAGTCCGAAAGTGTGTTTTGAATAGCTGAGTATTCGATCCCTCTTACAGGGTAAGAAGGGGGTATTTATAGGCAAAAAGTCTTAAGGAAAAGACCTATATACCCCTCAATTACAACCGACATAGTGGAAACTATTCAGTACGCCGAATAGGGCTAAAATAGTAAAATCTATCCGGAGAAAGTAGATAAGGCAGATGTCTTATCAGCCTGGCTGTTTTCCACTACAACTTCGGGATCTTCGGAGGATGCCTTCAAATCATAAACCAAAGCATCCTTCGGCTTAGAAACTTCATCACCTTCGAAGGTGAGCGCAATATTTGATGCTGATAAGCTATCTTTGACTGTCAATCTCTAAAGCCCGGAGGATGAAATATTTTCCCCCAACAGTAGCCCCTCGAATACGCTTCTCCGATTTAACCTGTATGGCACGAAAGCAGCATGCGCAAGGAATATTTTCATATTCAGGGACTTAGATAAATTTGAAGGTGTTACAGTTATCCGAAGGGTATTAACATCGAAGTATTCCCGAGGAGGGCTTCAAACTGGGACCGCTGTGTGAAGCCTTCGCATGAAAAGAACTGTTACGGAGGAGGAACGTCGTGGAAAACCATCAAAGTTGAGCCGTTACCCTTCAAGTAGCAATTATGCTTCCGAAAAAAGGTAATGGTCGAAATTTTACCGTGAGTTCACACCTTTTAACTTCCTAGTCCCACCCATCAGCGGGAGAAGTCGAACCTATAGTGTGAACATGATTGAAGCACAACAGCTAGCATAAAAGCTAAAAAAGGGGGGTCGAAGCCCACCGAAATTTTTTAGAGAACCTGTCTTTCGGAGCGCACTTTCTTCAACCTTGAAATCTCCCTTCAACCTTCTTGAGCGATCGACCCATGGCGAGGACCAACAACACCATGCCAGCGGCAGCAAGCACTTTGGTGCAGAGGCAATCCTGGGCGTCTTTGGCAGCGGTGGCCATGGCGGGGGCTCCAGGAGGTTCTTGGCCCAAGAATCCTCGGGAGCTCCGCCCTCCATCCAAGAAGCAGATCCCTCAAAGCTTCCTCATCGGCCAATCTACAAGCACCGTAGAATCCATCGAGGAGGCAGTGGCCGGGAAGCTGGGCCCTGGAATGAGGACTCAGGTCCCCGGAATAGAGTCGACCCCAAGGCCACGAAGCGGAGAAGTAGTAGTCTTCGAAGCATTCTTCGAAGATGGTCTTGGGCTCCATGCCATCAGCATTTTATCAGAGGTATTGGAAATGTTTCACATTACCTTGCCTCAACTGTCCCCCAATGCCATCGCAAGGCTGGCGATCTTCAAGTGGGTGCTTCGGGCAGAAGGATGCGAAGGACGATCAGAGATCTTCGCCGCTATACACGAAGCCATCTGCCAACCGAAGCCACAAGATGGCCCCGGAGACACCAAGGTGATAACAGCCTTCGAAAGCGTCAACTTCCAGCTGTGGAAGGAGCACGCTCAACACTTCCCGGCGAAGGCCATCAACGACTGGTGGTACACCAACTGGATCCTCCGGTGGTTCTATGCCGAGGTCAGAGAAGATTCCAGCTTCGTGGGTCCTCTCCGAGAAATCTGGTTCCAGAAGGAGGCAGAAGTCACTCCGAACCCAAGCCTGCTCTCAACGTGGCTTGGGTTACTCTCTTTGATAGCCAGCCGCATGAGCATGCGGGACTTGGCCGAAGAGTTCATCGCCCTCCGGATTCCACCTCTCGGAGCCGGCTGGCCGATAGCGTTCCAAAATGCTTCAGAGAGTGAGCTTCGAAGTCTAGGTAAGCCTTTGATCCTCCTGCAGTAATATATTAGGAAAGAAATAAAATATTTATAATATGCTACCTTTTTAGCAGACCATTTGGCGCTAGCTCCGGAGCAGATAGCCAGAGCCACCGAACGGGTGCTTGGAGCCCCTATGGTGGCTGAGAGGCAGAAGAGAATAGAGTTGGTGGGAAGCTGGGAACGCTTCAACAGAGTGTGGAGAGCCCTCGGAATGGTGCCCCCACCTCTGCCAGACTTCAACCCGATCGGAGCGGCTCCTCGGAAAAGGAAAGCCACCGCCAAGCCTTCAAAGAAAGCCAGCAAGACCCCAATCAAGAAGGGGAAGAAAGTGGCCAAACCTCCTTCTCATCTGACTCCGGCGTCCTCTGCTTCATCCTTCGGTATTTGGAGCTAATCTTCGGAAAACTCTGGAAACAAGGGCTCCAAAAACAAGGGCTCCGATGTTCAAATGGGAAAAGCCCTAGAAAATTATGTTCTCGAAGACAGCGAAGATGAAGTCATGGACGCAGCTAGAGTTCTTACTCGAGAGACTGTGGAGGCAGACACAACGCGCTATCCTGAGCCCGTCGCCGCGAGTTCGGAGCTAGAGACGGTTATCCCCAACTCACCCGTGGCTGGGGTGATAGTGCCGGAGGCCGAGCCGCCTGTAGCAGCTAGAACGGAGAGGACTTCAGGGGAGGACCTTGACGAATACCTCCGGATGTACGAGGTCTTGGAGGACCCTACAATTTTAGCTCAAGGCACCAACGAAGGTACACTTCGAAGCTTTTGCCTTTACCATTCCAGTAATAGTTATTACCCACAAATATTCATCAAGTACCTTAATGTTGTAGGTGCATCGAGGAGTAGCGCAGCTCCGATGATAGATGGAGCTCTAGCTTCTCTCGGAGTTGAGGCTCCGATGGACACAACAGCTCCGATGACTAGAGCTGTCTCGGGCGAGGCGGTTCCGGCCGAAGGGGCATTAGTCGAAGGAGGATCTACCTCCGCCGGAGTTGCTCCTCCGGCTTTCGTGCTAGGGAGGGGAAAGAGCATGACAAGCCTTGGACTCCTCCCTGCCTCGATGATGACGCCTTCGTCCAATGACCCTTCAGCATGTAACTCGGAGGAGGAGGCGACCGCAGATGATCGACAGGCTTTGTCTTGGCTCCCTTTGTTGGCTCCCTTCTTGGAGCAATGAACGGGCCTCCGGGCGCTTCTGGAGCCCTTGGCGGAGAAGGGCCAAGAAGTCTTAAACTCTGACTTGGTCTCCCTCTTGAGCGAGGCCAAAGCCCCGGAGCTCAATCTAGCACTCGAAAGGGTTGCCCTTCTGGTATGCAACACACCGAATGTGTGGTGCTCAGAGCAGAGCTGGAGAAGCTCCAACAAGCGGCAGCTACTTCGAGTGCGCAACTTGTAGAACTCCAAGACTCGCTCAAATAGGCGATGGCTCATAAAAGCACCTTGCTGTCCAAAATGGCCGAAGCATCTGCTGCTGCTGGGCTGGAGGAGGCAGAAGCGAAGAATGCTGCCATAGCGGAGCGTACATTTGATGCCCTTCAGGGTAAATTGGAGTACTTAGGCACCATGTACCCTTCGTCTTCTACTGCGGCGAGCAAGACCCTTGACCGGAAGCTGAAGATGATTCAAGTGGCAACAAAGATGATGATGGGCTCCGGCGTCTGGTACGGAGAGATCTCCGGACAAGTTGCTGGAATTGGAGTCCTCTGTCATCTCGAAGCTCTTGGGATTTCAGTTGCTCCGGTTGGGGGTTCAACGCCAGCAGTCTTTGCTGACGAGGACTTGTTGCGTCCTTCGCAGGATGTAGCTTCTGCCTGGGAAGCTTTTTGGTCGATCTAGAAAACAGACCACAAGGCTGCAACTAAAATATGGATCGACGAGGCTCGTCGACAAAAGCAAGCGCAAACAAGGCCTCTTCTTCTAGCTTCACCAGCTCCGACACCTCCTGCTCTACCAACTGACCCATAGGTCTAGTCTTATAGGGCGTTTAAGCATGTACAAGAAATCTTGTAAAGCCCCTTGCATTAATGAATGAAAAGTTTAAAAACAAGGAACTTATTTGGATGTTTATTCTTTTAGGTTTTGCCATGCACTTCGGAGCTTGACTTTGAAGTACTGGAACTTAACAAAGGGCTCCGTCGGCAATGGTCTGTCCTCGTAGGCTTAAGGCCTTATCAATGCTCGTGCTTCTCTATTCCTCGTGGAGATCAAGGGGAGATAGCACCTGAAGTCCACCGCGAAGTCTTAGATTATATCAAAGAAGAGGAAAAGGAAAAAGCATCTTCATCCTCCGAGTACGTAGACTAGTCTGACTCAGAATACCAGGCCGAAGATCCTACAGAGGCTAGCTCCGAAAGGCTTCTGACTTGGGCTGAACTTCAAGAGGAGCAGAAAAAACTGCGAGCTTCGAAGAAGAGAAGCACTCGGACTAAGAAGACAGTCCCGAAGGCTTCGAGCTCTGATGGTCGAAGTAGTCTTAGAAGTAGCTCTAGAGGTCGAAGGGGTCTCCATTTTTATCTAGGCTTAGACCAAAACTTCTCTTGATGTAAAAATATGATTATCCAATTAATATGAATTGCTTCATAGGCATATTTGTTGTTCCTTACTCCCCTGCCCCTCCTTGTGGGTGGGGGACCATATGCGTTGCGATAGGGTCCGTCGAACACAATGATTTATATAACAATCTGATGCTCCGCACAACACTTGGTAATCATACTTTACTCTTTCGTAGAGTTCTTCAAACTATGCGTTCGTATTATGATGTTTATAAATTTTGGTGCTTAGGACTTTAAAAGTGTTTCATTGGCCGGAGCCTTAAACCTTATTGCTTGGTCACCTTCGACTCTTTTATAGATACTTCGAACCCTGAGGCCGGAAATCTATTCTTTTAAAGTCCTTAGACTCTTCTACGAATCCTAACAGGACAGAGGCTAGAATCCGTAGGTTGGCCACCTACGACTCTTTTACAGATGCTTCGAACCCAGAGGCCGGAAATCTATTCTTTTAAAGTCCTTAGACTCTTCTACGGATCCTAACAAGCCAGAGCATGGAATTCGTAGGCTGGCCACCTACGACTCTTTTACAGATGCTTCGAACCAGGAGGCCAGAAATTTGTTCTTTTAAAGTCCTTAGACTCTTCTACGGATCCTAACAAGTCGGAGCCTGGAATCCGTAGGCTGGCCACCTACATCTCTTTTATAGAAGCTTCGAACCCGGAAGCCAGAAATCTGTTCTTTTAAAGTCCTTAGACTCTTCTACGGATCCAAACAAGCCGGAGCCTGGAATCCATAGGCTGGCCACCTACAGCTCTTTTACAGATGCTTCGAACCCGGAGGCCGGAAATCTGTTCTTTTAAAGTCCTTAGACTCTTCTACGTATCCTAACAAGCCGGAGCCTGGAATCCGTAGGCTGCCCACCTATGGCTCTTTTACAGATGCTTCGAACCCAGAGGCCGAAAATCTGTTCTTTTAAAGTCCTTAGACTCTTCTACGGATCCTAACAAGCTGGAGCCTAGAATCCGTAGGCTAGGCACCTACGGCTCTTTTATAGATGCTTCGAACCCGGAGGCCGGAAATCTGTTCTATTAACGTCCTTAGACTCTTCTACGGATCCTACCAAGCCAGAGACTGGAATCCGTAGGCTGCCAACAGAGTCCTTGAACCAATGGTTCGAAGGTTGTTGTCTGGGTTCTTTGAAAGATGCTTGACTCTGCAAGCATCTCTGTCATCCTGATGCATCCACCAGGAGTAAGGGATATTTGAAGAGTAAACAAAATTTGAACCTCCATCTTTATTTAGAAAGGTACTTTTACAATTGATTACAAGGAGCCCCTAAGCGTAGTAACGCTTAAGGTGCTCCGCATGCCATGAATGCTTCGACTCTTCCCTTTCTAAATTAGCTAATTTAAATGAATCGGGGTGCCCTGAGCATAGGATAATATATGGTCCTTCCCATTTATTTCCTTGCTTCCCCGGAGCTATTACACTTCGCAATACCAAATGACCTGGTTTAAGCTCGCTCAATTTTATCTTCGGGTCGTACTGTTGGGGGAATAAGTTTCCCTTGAACAGGGGCCAAATGACGTCCGCCTCTGACAGCCTTCGACCCGGAGCCCAACACCGTCGAAGCCTATTCCTTTCTGAAGAAATTGTTTCCAAGTCCCAAGGTTCACATCGAGGCCATCTGGAGCGAGGCCTCCGAACCCCTTCGGAGCCCCAGTTCGGAGAGCTCCGGCCCCTACTCTGAATCCAGCAAATATTTACACCTTGCTGCAGTATAGAGGCCATACCAGGGGCCCCTCTGCCCCTAGTATGTCATTTAGCTGGCCAAGAAGTGACGTTGTCTGACACGGCTGTAAAGCTGTAAAGCACTTTTGTACAGTAGCTTGCTCCTTTTCCCTTTTTGCCCCTATAAGCCTAGGACTTATAGTGGGCATTTTGGTCTTTTCCTTTAGCCTGTGTGCCTATAAAAGCAGGGCCAAGCCCTTGTAACAGGAGAGCTTCTCTAGGGGCCATGAAACCATGGAGTTCACTACACCACACCAAGGCATACCATGCCGAATCCACCACAAACTGGACGTAGGTGTTGGGGGAGTATATTTCCCTCACACAGGGGCCAAATGACGTCAGCCTCCGACAGCCTTCGGCCCAGAGCCAGGTTCTGTCGGAGCCTGTTTTCTTTGAGTATTACTTCCAGGTCCCAAGATGCTTCCCGAGGCCTGTAGCTTCGAAGCCCCCCAAACCAGGAGGTCCGGCTCGAAGCCCTTAGTTGAGCCAGGTTCGGAGGCCACCCTCCGGAAGCCAAGCCCGGAGGCCACCCTCCGGAGTCCAGTTCGGAGGCCATCCTCCAGGAGCCAAGCCCGGAGGCCACCCTCCGGAGTCCAGTCCGGAGGCCACCCTCCGGAGTCCAGTTCGGAGGCCATCCTCCAGGAGCCAAGCCCGGAGGCCACCCTCCGGAGTCCAGTCCGGAGGCCACCCTCCGGAGTCCAGTCCGGAGGCCACCCTCCGGAGTCCAGTTCGGAGGCCATCCTCCAGGAGCCAAGTCCGGAGGCCGCCCTCCGGAGCCAGGTCCGGAGGCCGCCCTCCGGAGCCGAGTCCATACCAGGGGCCCCCCGCCCCTGGAGTGTCGTTTAGCCGGTCAAAGCCTGGCGCAGCCTGACACGCCAGTAAGGCTGTAAAGTTGTCTGGCACCTTTTGTACCGTAGCTAAGCTCCTTTTCCCCTCTCTGCCCCTATGAACCAAGGGTTCATAGGGGGGCATTCCAGTCTTTTCCTCTGGCCTGCGTGCCTATAAAAGCAGGGCCAAGCCCTTGTAACGGGACACATGCTCCAGGGGGCCATGAGACCCTGGAGTTATCCTCTCCACATCAAGGCACACCATGCCAAATCCACTACAAACTGGACGTAGGGTTATTATCCCCTAGGGGAGGCCCGAACCAGTATAAACCCTGTCTCTCCCTGTGAGAACCCATCGTGGTTCATTCTCCGTATCATACTCCACCACAGAAAAACCTGCTGGAACTAATACAATTGTTCCAACAGTTGGCGCCGTCCGTGGGGATCTTAGTCCTAAAAGCTAAGTTCTCTACCACTGCCTGCAACCCGAAGTGCGCCCGAGGGGGGAGCGCCGAGGCCTTCTCGCTTCGCGCATCCCCCGACAAGGGGCTTCGGGTGCAGGTCGAAGGCCACCTTCGCCTTCATCCACCCTTCGCATACCGGAGCCCGCTCTCCGGCAAGGGGCTCCGCTCCACGTTTCAAAGGACATCGAAGCCCCGAGGGCTACAAGGTAAGTACCGCCCGAAGCCATCAAAGCCATGCTAATCCTTGTTTAAAAACCGAAGCCACGCTTCGCCTTATTTAAACCCGAAGCACCGTTTCGCCTTATTTAAAACCCGAAGCCTTGCTTCGCCTTACTTAAAAACCGAAGCCATGCTTCGCTTTATTTAAATCCGAAGCCGTGCTTCGCCTTATTTAAAACCCGAAGCCACGCTTCGCCTTATTTAAAATCTGAAGCCTTGCTTCACTTTAACAAATCCGGAGCACCCCTCCGAAGGCTACACAGCGCCTCCGGGCCCGTAGCAAATCCGGAGCACCCCTCCGAAGGCTACACAACGCCTCCGGGCCCGTAGCAAATCCGGAGCACCCCTCCGAAGGCTACACAGCGCCTCCGGGCCCGTAGCAATAATAAGGACTCCGGGCCACTGGCCCGACGCGTCCAGGGATTCCGGGCTCCGCGCCCGAAGCATCCCAGGGATTCCGGGTTCCGCACCCGAAGCATCCCAGGGTCGAAGGTGACCCAGAGTCGAAGGTGGCTCAGAGTCGAAGGTGGCTCACATTATCACAGGTTCGGTGAATCCACACCAATTATCCTTCTCATTACAGGACCAAGCTCCGAAGCCCAGCTTCGTTACCCAAGCACGCTCCGAAGCCCTGCTTCGCGTGTTAATATAATATACGCCCGAGCGTCTCGAAGTCTCGTTTCGTTAAAATCTAAGTGCGTTCCAGAGCCTCGCTCATGCACAACATCCGAATCCTAGCGTGCCGAAGCATGCCTCGCTAAACTTGGTTGCGCCAGAGCCCTGCTCCGCACCAAGTTAGCGCGTACGGAGCCCAAAAGAGGGCTCCGCTCAGTGAATTTCAGCAGCCGAAGCATTGCTTCGCACCCAATTAAGGCATTCGAAGCCCAAAGGGGCCTTCGCTTGAATAAAACTTCATCAAGCCGCCAAAAGGCGCACCCTTCGCATCTTTTATTTTTTGCCCGTACCAGCAACAGCTAAGTCCCTAACTGCCACGTGCAAAGGGGGGAAGCATATATGCGAGGTGTGCGAATGAAAGGTACAGTACGAGCGTGACAAGCTAAGCGTTCAAAGCCAAACAATGCGAAGCATACAAACGAAGTATGCAAGTATAATAAACTCCGTTCATTAAGAGAATTGAGAAGTATGTTACAAATATACTTCGAAGACAAAACTACGAGTAATCTGTATCTAAGCCTAAGAAGAACCGAGTGCGAGGCCCCGTCCCTCGCTTGCCTCTCCTTCGGCGGGGACCCCCTCGGCTGGACGTTGCCTCATCGGAGCCCGCTCTCCCTCGACCGGCTCGTCCAGGCTCCGAAGCCCGCAGGCTTCGGCTTCCGCTTTGCAGGTCGCTCCAAGTTCGCGAAGCAGGCGGTGCCGTATCGAAGGCAGAAAAATCTAGGACTTCGTCGCTCGCTAAGGCCGCTCGCGGAGGCAAAGGTAAAGAACCTTGAAGGGGCTCCGTCTTCACAGCGGCTAGCAAATCCTGAGCTATTTCGGAGATGGCTTCGCCCCGAGGCCCCCTCGGCAGCTTAAACCGAGGGGGGCCTTCGGACCTAGCTACTTCAAGGATCGCCCACAGCTGTTGAAGCTCTTCAGAGTCCTCGAGGACTTCGAGGTCTACGCTCGAAGGCTGAGCCTGGGCAGGTATAAAAAACCCCCGCATTCGTATTAATGAACTGATAAGTCTTTACAAGCCTACAGCTAGGTATTACAAGGAAGCCTAAGGAGATCTACACCTTCGGAGGCGGAGGCGTCGAGGTCGAAGGCTTGTCCGGGTCAGTGGGCCCCTTGAACCGGCGTTGTCGGAGGGCCTTCATAAGGTCAAGGACTGCCTCGCAGCCTTGCTCCTTCCACGGATCCTGCAGCCGCCGCCAGGCCCCGCGGACTTCGCCCGGAGGCGTCACCAAATGCGGACCCCCGAAGGCCACAGGGGCCACGGAGGTTGCCGCCCGAAGGTGGTCACACCCCGCGGCGTGGAGCATGTGCAACACTCCTTGACCGGCGACGCGACCGGCCATGAGAGCGAAGCCTGTTAGTGCTTCGTCCGCAATCGAAGCCGCCGTCTTCAAATAATCGGCGCGGTCCCCAATCGGGTCTTGGTCGCCGAACTCCGGAGCCCGGCACTCGGTCCCTATTTTCTCAAGGACCTCGGTCAGGCTCTGGGTGGCCTCGCCAAGGTTGGCCACGACGAAGCTCTCGAGGTCCCGAGCCCGTTGATGGAGCTCTTCGATCTCTTTCGCCTGTCGGGCCTCGGCATCCTTCGAAGCCTGGAGCTCCGCGCGAAGCCGAGCCGTCTCCAAGGCCAAGGCCTCCCTCGCCTCCTTCGCCTCCGCAGCCGAAGCTTCGGCCCGTTTCCGCCCCTCGGTTTCCTCTGAAACCTCGCGGCGAAGGGCCTCCTTCTCCGCTGCGAGGCGCTCCAACCGCCTGTCGGCAGCAGTCGAAGCGGCTGCGTTCAGTGCGAAGGCCTGCAGAAGTTGAAGAAGTCATAAGTACCAATGAAAAGCTAACATATAGCTCGAAGTTGCAAGGGGCTTCGCTCACCCGCAGGAGGACTTCGTTCGAGCTGACGAAGAGATCCGCGGGGTCCTGGTGGCTAAGCTGGGCCACCAAGTCCCCCTCCTCCGCAGAAGCACAAGCCTCGCGGAAGTCGCGGATCGCCGCCACCGTCACACCTCCCCTCGGCTTGAAAGGGTGAATCACGGCCACAGTCTCCTCCGCGGGCTTCGGCGAAGCGGGGCTCAAACCCACCACGTCGACATCTTCTTCGATTCGAGGGTCCGCGCGGCCCCCGCCGCCTTCGCCGTCAGACGAAGTGCTCCCAGACTCCGACTCGCTGCTGCTGCTGCTGCTGCTGCTGCTCGAAGCCTCCGCGGGCTCCGCCTCGGCGGACTTCGACCCACCTTCGTCTGCAGGCTTCGCCACAGTGGGCCTCGCATCATCTTCGTCCTCTGCGAAAAGCCAAGTCAAAACATGCATATTGAAGAGAGGCATGCAAAAAGAAAAAGGGTTTACCATCATCAGAAATCCCCTGGAAGGAACCAGGGGCTAAGTGTGTCCTCCAGCTCCTTCGCTGCGAAGCTGGCGCATCCACCTTCGCGCCCGAAGTTGGTTCCGCCGAAGCACCCGTGGCCTCCTTGGCAGCAAGAGTGCGCGCGACGGCCTCCTCCTCCGAAGCCCTCGCCGCCAGGGGCTTCGCGGCCTTCTTGAGGGTCGGAGTAGCTGCGGGCTTCGCCGCAGCCTCCCCCGAGGCATCCGCTTCGTCCTCGTCCCCCCTCTTCCTCTTGGCTCCGGCCGACGAGGCAGCCAGGTGGGCGAAGTCCGGCAGAGCGGGGAGCCCTCCGAGGCCAAGCGCGGTCCACACTCTGTTCCAGCGCTCCCAGGACCCCACCAGGGCAAGGCGCTGGTTCTGCTCCTCGGGGGTCGGAGTCCCAACGACTCGGTCCGCCGCCGCGATGGCCTCCTCCGGGGTCCTCATGTCGAGGTCGGCTACATGAAAAGGTTGAGTTAGGGCCAAAGTGTTCAAGTACTAAAAGCAAGAAGAGCGCGAAGACTTACCAAAGCGGTCGAAGGCCAGCTCGCTGAGTTCACCTCGACCCGAAGCCTGGAAGAGACCCTCCGGCCAAGAGCGCGCGAGGGGGCTTAGCCGAAGGGTGAGGAACTCCTCTGCGAGGTCCCTCATGCTCATCTTCGCTGCCACCCTTCGGAGCAGCGAGATCCTCGATTGAAGGAGGCCTTCGCTGGTCTTCACCACCCCTTCGCGCCGATACAAAATATGGGCGTTGGTGCTCCGAAGGGGGGAGTTGGCTCCGACGGAGGCATAGAACCACTCTTGGTCCCACCTCGAGTGCCATTTGTTGTTGACGGCCCTCGCCGGGAAGGCGTCCTGATACTCCTTCCGAAGCTGAAAATTGGCGCTGCCGAAGGCCAGCGCCCTCTTGACGCGGTCCGGCCCCTCCCGCGGCTTCGGTTGGCAGTTGGCATCATGGAGGGCGACGAAGACGTCCGCGCGGCCCTCGCAGCCCTCGGCCCTCATGGCCCACTCAAAAACGGCTAACCTCGCCACGGCGTTGGGCGAAAGCTGTGAAAGCTCGAGGTTGTAAGCCTTGAGGACTTCGCTCAGCATCCCCACCGCTGGCAGACCGAGGCCGGCCTCGAAGAAGGCCTCGAACACCACCACCTCGTCAGCGCGAGGCCTCGGCTCAACCTCCGACTTCTCCGGGACCCGAAGCTGGATCTTCGCCGCAATTTTCCCTTCGCAGGCCCTCCGGACCGACTCCTCCGTGGAGATCGAGGCCCTCATCTCCAGGGTCTGCTCGAACTTGTCGGAGGGGGTCCGAAGGTCCCTCGGCCCCATCCGCCTGGGCGCAGTCTTCGCCGCCGCAGCCGCCGCCGCCTGCACCTGGGCGGAGCCCGAGCTCGAGCCCAAAGCAAGAGGCTTCGCCACCGCCTTCTTCGGCATATCGCTGGGACTTCGGCGAGAAGAGCTAAAGCTAAGCGAAGGGGGGGGGCTCGGAGCGAAGCTAGAAGAAGAGCAGAGCGAGGTTTGCAAGGCAACAAGAAGAGAGCAAATGAAGGTGTGCCGAAGCCGCACGCGGTAAGTCTCTATTTATAGGCGCGGTAAGAATTCCAACCGTCGTGGGCCGGGCTCACCGCCAGATGGGCCTCCGGCGAAAGCAAATCAAGCCCAAGCAGGGTAACGGTAACATTTTCGACCGTTGCGGAGCCGTGCGGGCTCCCCGAGCCCCGAGGCCGTTCCGACGGTAAGCGCAGGCATTTATTGCTCCCGGATGTCGAGGCCGCCCTCGGTCCGGGCGCCGAAGGTATGTTTTCTCCGTAGTTATGTTTCCAGGTCATTTGTCCTAAGGACGCGTGCACCCCTTCGTTCCGAAGGCCTACACGCGAGGGGCTACTGTTGGGGGAGTATATTTCCCTCACACAGGGGCCAAATGACGTCAGCCTCCGACAGCCTTCGGCCCAGAGCCAGGTTCTGTCGGAGCCTGTTTTCTTTGAGTATTACTTCCAGGTCCCAAGATGCTTCCCGAGGCCTGTAGCTTCGAAGCCCCCCAAACCAGGAGGTCCGGCTCGAAGCCCTTAGTTGAGCCAGGTTCGGAGGCCACCCTCCGGAAGCCAAGCCCGGAGGCCACCCTCCGGAGTCCAGTTCGGAGGCCATCCTCCAGGAGCCAAGCCCGGAGGCCACCCTCCGGAGTCCAGTCCGGAGGCCACCCTCCGGAGTCCAGTTCGGAGGCCATCCTCCAGGAGCCAAGCCCGGAGGCCACCCTCCGGAGTCCAGTCCGGAGGCCACCCTCCGGAGTCCAGTCCGGAGGCCACCCTCCGGAGTCCAGTTCGGAGGCCATCCTCCAGGAGCCAAGTCCGGAGGCCGCCCTCCGGAGCCAGGTCCGGAGGCCGCCCTCCGGAGCCGAGTCCATACCAGGGGCCCCCCGCCCCTGGAGTGTCGTTTAGCCGGTCAAAGCCTGGCGCAGCCTGACACGCCAGTAAGGCTGTAAAGTTGTCTGGCACCTTTTGTACCGTAGCTAAGCTCCTTTTCCCCTCTCTGCCCCTATGAACCAAGGGTTCATAGGGGGGCATTCCAGTCTTTTCCTCTGGCCTGCGTGCCTATAAAAGCAGGGCCAAGCCCTTGTAACGGGACACATGCTCCAGGGGGCCATGAGACCCTGGAGTTATCCTCTCCACATCAAGGCACACCATGCCAAATCCACTACAAACTGGACGTAGGGTTATTATCCCCTAGGGGAGGCCCGAACCAGTATAAACCCTGTCTCTCCCTGTGAGAACCCATCGTGGTTCATTCTCCGTATCATACTCCACCACAGAAAAACCTGCTGGAACTAATACAATTGTTCCAACAGTAGGGCTATTATCCCCTAGGAGAGGCCCGAACCAGTATAAATTCTTTCTCCTTCTGAGAGAACCCCTCGAGGTTCATTTTACACACCATATACACACATACAAAACCTGTGCTGTAGCTAACACAATTGCTACAATGGTTGGCGTCGTCCGTGGGGACCTTAGTACTAAAAGCTAAGTTCTCTGCTACCACCCGTGTCTCGAGGTGCGCTTGAGGGGGGAGCTTCGAAGTTTCGTGCTTTGGAGTCCACCCTCCGGCAAGGGGCTTCGAGCGCAGCCCGAAGGTCTTTCTCGCCTTCCACCATCCCTCATGCTTCGGAGTCCACCCTCTGGCGAGGGGCTCCATTTCGCGTGCCAAAGGCCTCCGAAGCCCCATGGGCTACGAGGCAAGTTTTTCACCCGCTCTACAAGGTATGAACATAGTCCGCAGTCCTACTTCGCCACGCAATTTGCAGTTATTTTCAATAAACTACCGAAGTCTTAATTCACCTTTGAAGCAAAATCTTGCTTCACTATGTCAAAAACCCAAAGCCTTGCTTCCACTTGTTAAAACCGAAGCTCTGCTATGTCCTTCTTAAGACCCAAAGCCAACAGCCTCGTACTTTTAAGAACCAAGGTTACAGCTTTGTATTGTTAAGGACTAAAGCACGACTTCGAAGTCTATTTGAAACCGGACTCAACATCCGAAGGCTACACAGCACCTTCGGGTCCGTAGCAGTAACAGGGACTCTGGGCCACCGGCCCGATGCGTCCAGGGATTCCGGGTTCTGTACCCGAAGCATCCCAGGGATTCTGGGTTCCGTACCCGAAGCATCCCAGGTCGAAGGTGACCCAGACTCGAAGGTGGCTCAGAGCAAAAGGTGGCTCACATTATCACAGGTTCGGTGAATCCACACCAAATATCCATTTTCATTACAGAATCAAGCTCAGAAGCCTTGCTTCGCTATCCAAACACGCTCTGAAGCCTTGCTTCGCGTTTCAAAATCTAATATACACCTAAGCATGTCGAAGTCATGCTTCGCATAAAATCTAAGTGTGTTTCGGAGCCTTGCTCACGCACAGCATCCAAATCCAAGCATGCCGAAGCATGCTTCGCTTAATTTGGCTACGCTGAAGCCTTGCTTCGCTCCAAATTAATGCATTTGAAGCCCAAAAGAGGCCTTCGCTTGATGTGTTATAAACATCCGAAGCCGCAAAAAAGGCGCACTCCTTTGCATTTTTTATTGCCCGCACCAGCAATGACTAAGTCCCTAGCTGCCACGAGCAAGGGGGGAAGCATGTATGAAAAGTGCACGAATGTAATGCGCAGTATGAGCGTGATGAGCTAAAACTTTTGTAGTCATCAAACTATGCGAAGCATGCAGACGAAGTATGCAAATACAATAAATCTCATTCATTGAATGATAATTGAGAAGTGTGTTACAAATGTACTTCGAAAGCAAAATTATGAATAGTATGTGTCTAAGACTAAGAAAAAGCGAGCTCGAGGGCCCCGCCCTCGCTTGCCCTTCTTTCGGTCAGGGCCCTCTCGGCTGGACAAAGCCTCGTCGGAGCCTGCTCTCCCATGGACGGTTCGTCCACGTCCCGAAGCCCGCAGACCTCGTCTTCCACTTTGCAGGTCGCTCCAAGTCTGCGAGGCAGGTGGCGCCGTGTCGAAGGCAGAAAAGTCTAAAGCTTCATCGCCTGCCAAGGTCGTTCGTGAAGGCAAGGATGAAGGACTCCAAAGGGACTCCGTCTTCACGATGGCTAGCAGATCCTGAACAACTTCGGGGATTTCTTCACCGTTAGGCCCCCTCGGAAGTTTAAATCGAGGTGGGCCTTCAGACCTAGCTACCTCGAGGACCGCCCACAACTGGCGAAGTTCTAAAGAGTCCTCAAGTACTTCTAAGTCAACATTCGGAGACTAAGCCTGGGCAGGAGCCTAAGGAGATCTACACCTTCGGAGGCGAAGGTGCCGACGTCGAAGGCCGAGCTGGCGAGGCATGTGCCCTGGCTCGGCAAAGGCGGAGGGCTTTCTGAAGCTCGAGGACTGCTTCGCAGCCTTGGTCCTTCCACGGCTCCTGAAGTCGCCGCCAAGCTCTGCAGACGCCAGCCGGAGGCGTCACCAAGTGTTGGCCTCCGAAGGCCATAGGGGTTGCCGAGGTTGCTGCTTCAAGGTGATTGCACCCCACGTCGTGAAGCATTTGCAACACACCTTGACGCGCCACTCGGCCGACCATCAAGGCGAAGCCCTTCAAGGATTGCTCCGCCATCGCAGCCACCACCTTCAAGAATGCGGCGCGGTCCCCAATTGGATCCTGGCCGCCGAAGTCTGGAGCCCGACACTCGGTCCCTATTTGTTGTAGGACCTCGGTCAGGCTCAGGGTGGCTTCATCAATGTTGCTGGTGATGAAGTCTTCAAGGCACCGAGCCCTTTGGCGAAGCTCAGAGTTCTCCCTCGCTAGCTGAGCTTCGGCATCCTTCGCAGCTTGAAGCTCCGCTCGGAGCCTGTCGGTCTCCGAGGCTAAGACTTTCGTAGCTTTGTCGGCCTTGGCCCTTGCCGCATCGGCTGAAGCTTCGGCCCGCCATCGCTTCTCGGCTTCCACCGAGACTTCGCGTCAGAGGGCCTCCTTCTCCTCCGCCACGTGCGTCATCCGCTTGTCCGCAGAGGTTGATGCTGCTGTGTTCAGTGTGAAGGCCTGAAAGAATTCAAGAAAATCATAAGTGTTGATCAAAGACCAAAGTATAGCTCGAAGGCTGCGTAGGACTTCAGTCACCTGGATGAGGGCTTCGTTCGCGTTGATGAAGAGGTCCATGGGGTTCGAATGGCTGAGTTGAGCCACCAAGCCTCCTGCCTCCACAGCTGTGCAGCCCTCACGGAAGCTGTTGAGGGCCGCCTTTGGCACGGCCCCCTTCGGTAGCAAAGGCTGGACGATTTCCTCTGCCGCAACCGCCTGCACGAGCTCCGGCAGGGCTGGGCTTCGGTCCACCGCCTCGACTTCCTCGTCGCCCCAAAGGTCCCCTTCGTCGCAACCGCTGCCTCCGTCTTCCTCAGATGAGGAGCTGTCGGAATCCGAGCTGCTGCTGCTACTGCTGGAGGCCTCCGCTGGCTTCGGCACAGTGGGCCTCGCCACGGCATCATCTTCTGCAAAAAAGTTCAAGTCAATATCCACATATAAAAGAGAAGTATGTTTGAAGTGTTTACCTTCGTCGGAGATTTCTTCGAAGGTAGAGGGGTCAATGTGTGCCCCCCATTCCCTTCGCTGCGAAGCTGGCGTGTCGACCTCTGCGCCCGAAGCCGTTGCCGTCAAGGTCTTCGCTGCCGCCTTGGTAGCCGTTACCGGAGCACTTGTTCGCTCTGCTTCTATTTGAGGGTCCGCAGTAGTTGCCTCCTCCAGAGTAGGGGCTTCGGTCGCGGGGTCCTCCTGCCGAGCCCTCGAAGTGTCGGGAACCGGTTGTCTAAGTCGTGAGGTGTGAGAAGTCTGGCAGAGCCTGGACCTCTTCGTAGCCAAGCAGGGTCCACACCCTGTTCCATTGCTCCCAGGTCCCCACCAAAGCAAGCCGTTGAGCTTGCTCCTCCGGTGTTGGGGTCCCAACAACACGCTCCACCGCCGCGATTGCCTCCTCCGGAGTCTTCACTTCAAGAGTGGCTTCATAAAAATTCAAGTCAGAGTAATGTTTTTGGTGAAGCATGAAAGTAGAAAAGCTTCGAAGTCTTACCGAGGCGTTCAAATGCCACTTCGTTTAGGCCCCCTCGGCCCAAAGGTTGGAAGAGCCCCTCCTGCCAAGAACGCACAAGGGGGCTGAGCCAGAGGGTGATGAACTCCTCCGTGAGGTCCCTCATGCTCATCTTCGCGGCCACCCTCCGAAGGAGCGAGATCCTCGAGCAAAGTGTATCGGGGCTCGTCTTCACCACCCCTTTGCGCCGATAGGAGCTAAGTGCATTGGTACTCTGAAGGGGAGAGTTCGCGCCGACGGAGGCGTAGAACCACTCTTGATCCCACTTCAAGTACCATTTGCTGTTGGCGGCCCTCGCTGGGAAGGCATCTTGGTATTCCTTCCGAAGCTGGAAGTTGGTGCTTCCAAAGGCCAAAGCCCTCTTGATGCGGTCTGCACCCTCCCTCAGCTTCGGTTGGCAGTTGGCGTCATGGAGGGCGACGAAGACATCGGCGCGGCCCTCACAACCTTCGGCCCTCATGGCCCACTCAAACACAGCAAGCCTCACCACAACGTTGGGCGAAAGTTGACGAAGTTCGAGGTTGTAAGCCCTCAGGACTTCACTCAACATCCCCACCGCCGATAGTCCGAGGTCGGCTTCGAATAAGGCTTCGAATAGCACCACTTCGTCAGCCCTAGGCCTCGGTATGGCCTCCGACTTCTCTGAAACTCTAAGTTGAATCTTCGAAGCAATCTTTCCCTCGCAGGCCCTTCGGACGGACTCCTCTGTAGAGATCAAGGCCCTCATCTCCAGTGTCTGCTTGAATTTTTTGGATGGCGACCGAAGGTCCCTCGGCCCCAACCGCCTCAGTGCAGGCTTCACTGCCGCAGCTGCCGTTGCTTGTGCTTGGGCAGAGCTCGAGCTCGAGCCCAAGGCCAAAGCCTTCGAAGCAATCTTCTTCGGCATTTTGTGGAGATTCGGCGCGAGGGGCTAAAGCTTGTGAGGGGTGCTTCGCGCGAAGCTAAGGAGGAGAAGAGAGCGAAGGATGCAAGGCGCTGAGAAGGAAGCAAATGAGAAGCATGCCGAAGCCGTGTGCGGTAAACCCCTATTTATAGGCGGTAAAAATCCCGACGGTTCGTGGGCCGAACCCACTGACAGGTGGGCCTCCAGCGAAGGCGAAGCGGCTCGACGCGCGGTAAGGGTCAAGTTTATAGCCGTTGCAGAGTCAGTTGATCTCCCCGAGGTCATTCTGACAGCTGACGTAGGCAATTATTACCTGCGCATTTTGAAGCTCCCTTCGGTCCAAGCTCCGAAGGCCTTTTTTCCTGAAGTTGTATTTTCTGTCATTTGTCCCAAGGGCGCACGCACCCCTTCGTCTCGAAGGCCTGCGAGCGAGGGGCTATTGTTGGGGGAATAAGTTTCACTTGAACAGGGGCAAAATGATGTCCGCCTCTGACAGCCTTCGGCCCGGAGCCCAACACCATCGAAGCCTATTCCTTTTTGAAGAAATTGTTTCCAAGTCCCAAGGTTCACTTCTAGGCCATCTGGAGCGAGGCCTCCGAACCCCTTCGGAGCCCCAGTTCGGAGCCCAAGTTCAGAGAGCTCCGGCCTCTACTCCGAATCTAGCAAATATTTACACCTTGATGTAGTATAGAGGCCATATCAAGGCCCCCTCTGCCCCTAGTATGTCGTTTAGCTGGCCAAGAAGTGACGTTGTCTGACACGGCTGTAAAGCTGTAAAGCACTTTTGTACAGTAGCTAGCTCCTTTTCCCCTTTTTGCCCCTATAAGCCTAGGACTTATAGAGGGCATTTTGGTCTTTTCCTTTGGCCTGCGTGCCTATAAAAGCAGGGGCAAGCCCTTGTAACAGGAGAGCTTCTCCAGGGGCCATGAAACCCTGGAGTTCACTGCACCACACCGAGGCATACCATGTCGAATCCACCACAAACTGGACGTAGGGCTATTATCCCCTAGGGGAGGCCCGAACCAGTATAAATCCTTTCTCCCTCTGAGAGAACCCCTCGAGGTTCATTTTACACACCATATACACACATACAAAACCTGTGCTGTAGCTAACACAATTGCTACAACAGTTGGCGCCGTCCGTGGGGACCTTAGTACTAAAAGCTAAGTTCTCTGCTACCACCCGTGTCTCGAGGTGTGCTTGAGGGGGGAGCTTCGAAGTTTCGTGCTTTGGAGTCCACCCTCTGGCAAGGGGCTTCGAGCGCAGCCCGAAGGTCTTTCTCGCCTTCCACCATCCCTCGTGCTTCGGAGTCCACCCTCTGGCGACAGCTCGAAGCCTTGTTTCTTCTAACAAGTCTGGGAAGTGCTTCTCTCGTCTTCATTTCTAGGTTCTACTACGCGAAGTGATCCACCCTTGAGCTCTGTAGGAGTCATGGCCTCATCTCTGAATAGCAGCCTAAATGGGGTGAAGCCTGTGGACCTGGCTTGAGTGGTCCGAATAGACCATAGAATCTTAGGAAGTTCTTCGGTACACAGCCCTTTGGCCAGCCCGACAATCCTTCGATTTAGACAAGAGAGAATATTTCCATTGGCTCGCTCGACGGATCCGTTGGACTGTGGATGGCGAACTGCTGCGAAGCATAACTTGATGCCTAGTTCTTCACAAAATTCTTTAAAGTGTTCGGCTTCGAACTGGGTTCCATTATCTACAGTTAGCTCCCTTGGCACTCTGAACCTGCATATGATGTTTTGACAAAAGAATTTTTGCACATTTCTTGAAGTGATAGCAATGAGGGGTTCAGCTTCGACCCATTTAGAAAAATACTCAATTGCTACCACTACGAACTTCAAGCTGCCTTTTGCCATTGGAAAAGGGCCGATGAGATCCATTCCCCATCGTGTCATTGGCCACACCGGGGCAATAACTTGAAGTGGTACTGGTGGATGATGGCCCCGTCTACCTATCCACTGGCATCCTTGACAGGTTCGAACCAATTCCTCCGCATCTCTTACAATTGTTGGCCAGTAGAGCCCCTACCGAAGTGTTTTTCCTGCTAGAGCACGGGGGGACAGGTGGCTTACACATAAACCTTCATGAATGTCCCGAAGTATATCTTGGCCTTCGAGTTGTGAGATGCATCGGAGTAATGGAGAACAAACTCCGGCTTTGTATAATATCCAATTGACAAGCTCATAATATCGAGCCCTTGCATGCAACCTTCGGAAATCCGGACCTTCTGGCAAGACTGCACTGTTTTGCAAGACATCCATTATCGGAGCCCGCCAGTCTGTAGCTGGGATGCAAAGGACTTCTGCGGAGGGTAATTGACTTACTGTAGGATTGACAAGTTCTTCATAGAAAGCACCCTCTGGGAGGTCCAATGCTCCGGCCGCAGCCTTCGCTAGAATGTCTGCAAGTTGATTATCTGCTCGAGGGATACTCCAAACAGAAAACCCTTTGAACCTTGCTTCTATCTTGCGGATTTGTTCCAGATACTTTGCAAGATGCGAGTTCCTTGCTTGAAAGATTTTGTCAACATGCCCTACGATGACTTGGGAATATGTTTTAATTATAATCCTTGCTGCTCCAAGTGCCTTGCCTTTCAGAGGCCTAGCAGGATTCCTTCGTATTCTGCGATATTATTAGTGGTCTTAAAGTTGAGCCTCGCAGAATACATGGCCTTTTGCCCTAACGGTGATATTATTATAGCTCTAGCTCCGGCACTAGATGCCTGATAGGCTCCGTCAGAAAAAATTGTCCATAGACCTTCGGAGGTTTCTTTCGGAGCCCAAACTGCAGATGGAGTCCACTCTACCACGAAGTCAGCTATGATCTGAGATTTGATAGTTGTTCTTGCCGTGAAGGAAATATCGAAGGGGACTAGCTCAACAGCCCAGTTTTTGATCCTACCCGTAGAATCTTTGCTCCGAAGCATATCACCAAGTGGATACGAGGTAGGAACGATTAGGTTATGTGCTAGAAAGTAATGCCTTAGCTTCCGCGAGGCCATTGCTAAAGCATAAGCAAATTTTTCGAGCTCGGAGTATCTTGTCTTTGCTCCGGACAAGGCTTATGAGACGAAGTAAATTGGGTTTTGCACCAGCTTTCCTTTAAGCTCAACTTCTCTGATCAATACTGCACTTATTGTGGAGCCCGTTGCTGCAAGATAAAGAAGAAGAGTTTCTTCCGGGAGGGGCACAGTAAGTGCTGACATGTTTTCGAGGTATTCTTTAATATCATCAAAGCTCTTCTGGCACTCTGGCATCCAGTTGAAACTTTTGGACCCTTTTACAGCTTTAAAAATTGGAATGCTTCGCTCGGCTGATCTAGCCAGGAATCTGCTGAGAGCTGCAAGCCGTCTTGTTTGCTTCTGGACCTGCTTCAAATTTTCTAGTGGATCCATTCTTTGCAATGCACTTATCTGCATCGGGCTAGCTTCGATTCCCCTACTCGAAACTAAGTACCTTAGCATTTTTCCTGCTTGTGCCCCGAATATACATTTTTTAGGGTTGAGGCGAACTCCACATGCTCGGAGGCTCTCAAATGTTTCAGCTAAGTCTAGGCTATGATTGTGCTTTACAACACTCTTTATTACAATATCATCCATGTAGGCTTCGACATTTCGCCCTATTTGATGACCTAGAGCCTTAGCTATCAAACGTTAGAAGGTGGCTCTGGCATTCCACAAGCCAAAAGGTATTCTTACATAACAAAATACTCAGGATGGGGTTATGAAACTCGTCTTGGCTTCGTCTTCGCGGTTTAGCCAGACTTGATGATAACCGGAGTAAGCATCCAGGAAGCTTAGTAGTTTGGAGCCAGCCGTAGAATCCACTAGCTGGTCTATTCGGGGCATAGGGTAGGGGTCTCGCGGGCATGCTTTATTTGATGATGTAAAATCAATGCACATGCGCCATTTGCCGGAGCCCTTTTGCTTGACAAAAACAGGGTTAGCTAGCCACTCTGTATGGGCTACTTCTCTGATGATGCCAGCCCTTAGCAATTTTTCAACTTCTATCTTGGCGAGGTCTGCCCTCTATGTTGATAACTTACGGAGCCCCTGGCGTACTGGTCTAGCCTTTGGGTTGACAAGAAAACTATGCTCGATGATACTCCGGTCAACCCTGGTGATGTCTTCGTCAGTCCAAGCAAAGATGTCCAAATTTTGCTTGACTACTTCCTCTAATGAAGCAACTATCTCCGGAGGTAGCCCCTTGCCGAACTGTATAGGGTACTCCTTGCCATCTTTCAGAATTATCTTCGTCACGACATCACTGTTGGGGGAAAATACTCTATCTTGGGGGTTATCACTGAATAGGACAAATGCAGGTGGTTTTATCAAAGGTTTCCAGCATGTAACTCCAGAAGTACATTAGATCAAGTTCGAAGTATGGAGGTGAACTCTAGTTCGGAGTATATCTTCGAACTTGGACTCTTCCGAGAGCCTTCCTGCCAAATAGGATGAAAGACTTATCTTCTTTCTCATTAGATTAGTCTTTTACCATTTTAGCCCTATTAAGGGTACCGAATAGTTTCCACTATGTCGGTTGTAACAAAGGGATAAAAGGGTCCTTTCCTTAATGTTTGGGCCTATAAATACCCCCCGTTTTACCCTGTAATCACTACAACAAAACAGGGAACTTCCGTCGGCCAAAGCCGACGGAAGTTAGCCCTTTCCCGATGGAAGCGAGGAGACGGAAGTTAGCTAACTTCCATCGGCCGCCGACGGAAGTTAGCTAACTTCTGTCGGCCTCACGTGGCCGATGGAAGTTAGCGCCGATCTCTACCACGTCAGCAAAGGGGCGCTAACTTCCGTCGGCCAGGCTGGCCGACGAAAGTTAGGGGCACCTAACTTCCGTCGGCTTTGGCCCTAGCCGACAGAAGTTAGCCTTTCTGCCCACGTGGCCGAAAGCAGCTAACTTCCGTCAGCTATGGTAAAAGCCGACGGAAGTTAGCTGGTATTTTTTTGTTTTTTCATGGTTCCCCTACTCACACTCACATCCAACCACAATTTCAATCACATTCACAATACACATCCAAATTCACATTTCACATCCAAAATCACATTCAAACTTCACATATAACATCCAAAATCACATCTCACATCCAAATTCACATCCACACTTCACACATCACATCCAAAATCACATAATATAACTGAATTCACATCCAAAGTCACAGTACACATTTGAATTGACATATAACATCCAAATTCACATACAAATTCACAAAACACAGCGAGAGCCACATACAAAGTCACTGTTGGCGTAAAAGATTACGCTAACAGGTTTTTGTAGAATAGAAACTAACAAACAAAGTGTTTGCGAAGAGAACTGTTCTAAGCCTCCGAAAGGATAACAACTTAGAATAGTTCGAATGTGTGTATTGAATAACTTGTATTCGGTCCCTATTACAGGGTGAAATGGGGGGTATTTATAGGCCCAAATATTAAGGAAAAGACCTATTTATCCCTCAATTACAACCGACATAGTGGAAACTATTCGGCACCCTTGATAGGGCTAAAATGGTAAAAGACTAATCTAATGATATAAAAGATAAATCTTCCATCTTAGCTGGCAATAAAGATCTCGAAGAGCCTTAGTTCGAAGATGTACTCCGAACCAATGCCTATCTTCGTACTTCGAGCTTGACTCAGGGTATCTTCGAAGATGGACGTCTAGAAACCTTCGAATCCACTATCTGCTTTTATGCTGTTGCGGCAATAACCCCGAAGATGAGATATTTTCCCCCAACAGTAGCCCCTCGAATGCGCTTCTCCGTTTAACTTGTAATGTTAGGAGAGCAGTATACGGAAGGAAAAAATAACCAGACATAGGGGTTATTAGATTTTAATTCATCTCCGAAACGTATGAAGATATAAACTCCGAATCAGTCTTAAGATAATTACTTTCAAACTATCTTAAAACCAACTCAGGAAGTGTGAAAGTCTTTTAGACTTAGAGGAAATAGCCGTTAGCCTTCTGTTCTTAACGGAAACCGTAGAATGCGTTAATTTCGGAGAAAAGTAACGGGCAGGAATGCGAAACGGCATGGACTAACGGTAAAAATGCAAAGTCTAGGCTATAAATAAAGGGCCTAGAACTTACCCGGTTACCTTTTCACTGCTCTCTCGCAAACAAAAATCTCCTGAGCCCCTTGAGTTATTTGAGCCCTAGCCTCCATTTTCCCCAAAGCAACCCGGTGACTGCAATGGTGAAGACCAAGGGTTCTGGAGCCCCTTCAGCCTTGGCTCGACAGCAAGCGGCTGCAGCAGCAGCGGCTGCGACATTGGCGACGACGCCTCTGACATCGGCAACGACATCCATGGCGGCAGGAGGGAGAAATCCTCAAAATGTCGATGATCAAAGTCTCTGTCCACCATCAACGAAGTACCTGGACCAGTCTTTCCAACTGGGATCTTCTACCTGCAAAAGGGAATCGTTGGCAATCGTAGTAGAAGGGAAGATTAGCACCGGAGTTATGATCCGCAAACCCGGAAAAGAACTCATCCCGTCACCAAGGCCCGGAGAGGTGGTCGTCTTCGAAGCCTTCTTCGAAGCCGGCTTGGGCCTTCCCGTAGTGGACTTCTTGGCGGAGGTACTTGACTTATTCCACGTCACCCTTCCTCAACTGTCTCTGAATGCAGTAGCTCATCTGGCTATCTTCGAATGGGCATTGAGAGCCGAAGGTTGTGAGGGGAGGGCAGAGATCTTCACTGTGCTACATAGAGCCTCATGCCAGCCAAAAACCTTTGTAGGTCCCGGAGGTGAAAAAGTAGTGATAGCCTTCGGAAGCATCAATTTTAGGCTTCGGGACGAATATGCCCTTCAATTCCCTGCTAAGGCCATCAATGCAAGATTGTACACAGACTGGGTCATGAGATGGTTCTATGCCGAAGTTGGGGCGAGCAATCCTCTGGCCGGACCTCTGAAAGAAATCCAATTCCGGAAGGAAGCCTTAGTGCATCCAGGCCAAGGTCAGCTCGAAGCTCGCCTCAACCTACTTCAGAGGATCAGTCGAAGGTTGAGCATGCGAGACTTAGCCGAAGAATTCCTCGGGTTACAAATCTCTCCACTGATGGCCAACTGGCCTATCATCTTCGAAGAGGATTCGGAAGGCGGTCTCCGAAAGATCACCTTGACTTCGAGCCCTGCAGGTAACTTCGAAGACAACATGTATTATGCATATTCATTCGAAGAAAAACTAACTTGATTTATTTTTTTTAGCTTCTTCAGCCCCTGTTACTTCGGAGCAAATCATAAGGGCTTCGGAGAAGATTTTGGGCGCTCCAACTCCGACCGAAAAAGAATGGAGAATTAAGTTGGTCGGGAGTTGGGAGAGATTTAACAGAGTATGGGGAATGCTGGAAATCACTCCGCCCCCTTTGATGGATTGGGTGCCTTCGGAGAAAGGACCCAAGAAGAGAAAAGCTGAAGCTGGGACTTCGAGCTCTGCGAAGACTCCGGTGAAGAAGGTGGCTCAGAAGCCAAAAAATCTTACACCTTCGAATCCTGCACCTTCGAGCTCAAGGGCTTCAGTCTCTGACTCCCAAGAGGATGAAGGGAGATTGCTTGTGCGTCTAATAGAAGAAGATGAAACTCAAAGGACTGCACAAGCCGAAGTACCTGCGAACGTGCCAGAGTCTCGAGATAATCTTGAGCAACCAAGGACTTCGGCAGTTCAAGAAGATATCTCTCAGGACGAAGTTCTTGTGAATGAAAGTGGGGTCGAAGTTACTATGGCTTCGATTCCCGAAGAGGCAACAAGGACTGCACAGGATGATGCTCCTGCAGTCGAAGACTTAACGGCTGATTCGGATGAAGATCTAGCCTTCGATCCGCCGAACAGTCCGATGATGACTCCTCTGCAAAACGTCGAAGGTAGACTTCGAATAACTCTTTCATGTTTATTTTGTATATTTATACAATGTATAATACTCTTCTTTTTTTACAGAGTCCACTCCTATGGAAGAGGTCTGCCAAGAAGAAATAATTCCTGGACCTTCGACGACTTCGGAGCCAGCCCAGAGAGTTACTCAAATGGGACCTGGAAGAGGCAAAAGACATATAGAGCCCCTCCCTGATGCGAGTTCCGGATCAACTCCGTCTGATTCAACAGACGAGAGCCAATCTTCCGGGGAGGGCCAGTCTCCAGTGGCTCCGAAGACCACAAGCCAACGCTTCGGTCCTTCGCTGGATGAAGATGACCAACATGCAATAAGTATGCTCCCCTTGCTAGCTCCTTTCTTAGGGCAAACAACTGGTCTTCGGACTTTGCTCAAACCTTTGAATCGAGCTAGCCGTTACATTGGGGAGACCAACTTAGTGGCCATTTTGAGCAAGGCGAATAGGACGGAGCTTAATGCTGCTATAGAACGTGCAGCCTATCAGGTACGAAGCAACTGTGAAATAACATAGAATTCATCTACGAATAAACATTTACCTTAGTTTTTTATTTTTGCAGCAAACTGTCTTGGCCCGAGCTGCGAATATATGCAATGACGAAGAGATCGCTCGTCTTCGGGAGGAAAATAACGTCCTTCAAAGGAATCTTAACATCTCCGAAAGTCGAGTGGCTCAAATGGACAATATAGTATCAACAGAGTGAAGGGCCAGACAAGGTTTGGAGGCTGCGAATAAAGAGCTCGAAGCAGAAAGAATTGTGCTTCGAGCAGAAGTTGAAAAGTTGCGGGAGGAGCACGCTACTGCGGGGTCTGAGCTTGTCAGACTCCAAGAGGAAGCTAGCCAGTTGTTAAACCAAAAGAATATTTTGACCACTGAAAATGCTAGACTTTCTGGGGTTTTGGGCGAAGTCACTTCGACGAAGGACGCGTTGAACGAAGACAAGCTGAAGTCTGAGAAGGTGGCTGTGGAAGTTATGAATCAGTTGTTAGGTGTCCTGGAGTACTTCGGTACTACTGGGATACTTCCTTCTGACGATAAAATCACTCTTCTGTGCCGGTTGAAAAGGATCCAAGGAGTGGCGAAGCAGATGAAGACAGCGGGCATTAGATACGGAGAACTCTCCGGACAAGTGGCTGTTGTCGGCCTACTTCGCTACTACGAAGATCTGGGCCGATCGATAACTCCGGACGCAGGAGGGGGCCCAATCACCTTCGACGACGAGCGACTTCTGACACCTTCCGAAGGTGTGGCTGCTGCCTGGCGAGCCTTCCAAACTTCATGGAGAGCCGAAGGTCGTTCCGCGATCAAGGCTTGGATCGACGAAGGCCAACGCCAGAAGCAAGTTCAGACCCAAGCTTCAACAGTCAGCCTCCTCCGAACCCGCAGGTTTAGAAATACCTTAGGATTTTTGGCCATGTAAAGCTTTATGCTTATAAACATTTATCAATGAAAATTTGTTTGTCATATTTTTAGGCTTTGCCTCTTACGGAAGATATCGAAGTGTTAGACCTTAACGACGAAGTTCGCTCATTATGGACCACCTTCGATCTTCTAAAAGCTTATAAACGTCCTCGATTTCTAATTCCTCGAGATGACTCCGGTGTAATTGCACCCGAAGTAATCAAAGATATACTGTCTTATATTAAAGAGGAAGAAAAAGAGGTTAACTTAAACACTTCGTCTTTTGAAGACGTTATATGGTCTGAAGACGAAGATGAAGCTCAAAATAAAAAGCCTGAAGAACTTGGAAGCTAGGAAAGGAGCCCCGAACGGCTTCGAACTTGGGCCGAGCTTCAACAAGAACAGAAGGATTTTAGAGCTTCGAAGGGGGGCAAGAGAGTTAAACGCAAAGTTATTAGAACTCCCGGCGCTGGAACTAGTCGTTCCAACCCTAGCTCTAGAGATCGAAAAGGTCTTCGATTCCTTTTTGGTATAGATACCAATTTTTCATAATGTAATCTGTAAACACATTTGTTTGAATAATGAATACCGATTTAAAATTGTCTCCATATTTACTAGCCCCTCTTTGGGTATAAGCAACTTCGAAGTGTATTCAAAGATGGTTATGCGCAAAGAAAAAACTTCGGAGTACAATTTTTTGGGGGTTCGGAGCCCCTCTGTAATTTAAAGATCTTTTAAAATCTTATAAAATGTCTTCGACTATTTGTAGTCGGAAGAATGGCAACTTAGTACCTTTGTTTTTTTGAAAGAAATAATTTGAGATAACTTTCAAGATACCTTAGTATCTTAGATAATTTGTCACTTTGGACTGTGTTAACAGACATTCAAAGCTCATGGCTCAAATTCTGTTTTTCTTTAGCCACCTTTGGCTCTTTTTTGCGATCTCTGTCGAACCAATGGTTCGGAGTTTGCAATGGTCTCTTTGGACTCTTTTTACGGATGTCTACCAGCCAATGGCTTGGACTCCGTTTATTTTGGCCACCTTCGGCTCTTTTTGTGGAAGTCTACCAGCCAATGGCTTGGACTTCGCAGGATTTGGCCACCTTCAGCTCTTTTTACGGAAGTCTACCAGCCAATGGCTTGGACTCCGCATGTTTTGGCCACCTTCGGCTCTTTTTACGGAAGTCTACCAGCCAATGGCTTGGACTCCGTATGATGTGGTTTTGGGCTCTTTTACGGATGCCTACAAGCCGGTGGCTTCGACTCCGGATTATGTCAGCCCCCACGTCGGAAGCTTCGAACCAATGGTTCGAAGTCCGAAAATACGATCCAGCTTCATGACACTTCCCTCTCGGTCGACCCCGCGGTTCCAGTGCGTCCACTCGGAAGCTGGAAGTCTATGAGGGGAAGGCATTATCAGGATCATATGCTTATTAATTTAAAAGATGATTACAAGTGAATTACAAGGAGCCCTTATGCAAAGTATTGCTTTAGGTGCTCCGCATGCCAAGTATGTGCTAACTCTTCACCTTCTAAATTAGCTAATTTAAAAGAGCCAGGGCGCCCTGAACGAACAATTAGGTATGGACCTTCCCATTTATTTCCTAACTTCCCTGGCGCTATAATGCTTCGTAGAACAAGATGACACGGTCTTAGTTCATTGAGCTTGACCTTCGGGTCAAACCAAGCCTTCGTTTGCTGATGATACTTTGATAAATTTGCCACAGCTCGAAGTCTTGTTTCTTCTGATAAATCTAGCGAAGCTTGTCTTTCTTCTTCAATCTCCGGTTCGGTGCTACGAAACGATCCTCCTTTGAGCTCCGTTGGAGTCATAGCTTCATCTTCGAATAGTAGTCTGAATGGAGTAAAACCTGTGGACCTTGTTTGCGTAGTCCGAATGGACCACAAAATCTTCGGAAGCTCTTCGGTCCACAGTCCTTTTGCTAGTCCTACTATCCTTCGATTTAGCCCTGACAAAATATTTCCATTGGCTCGCTCTACGGCTCCATTAGACTGAGGATGTCTTACTGCAGCAAAACATAACTAAATGCCTAGATCTTCGCAAACTTCCTGAAGGGTTCTGCATCGAACTGTGTTCCATTATCAACTGTGAGTTGTCTAGGCACTCCGAACCGGCAAATGATATTCTTCTAGAAGAATTTCTGTACATTGTTCGAAGTGATAGCTGTCAAGGGCTCTGCTTCCACCCACTTAGAAAAATATTCAATAGCTACCACTGCGAACTTCAGATTTCCCTTGGCTACTGGAAAGGGTCCAATTAAATCCATACCCTATCTGGCCATAGGCCATACCAGAGCAATGACTTGAAGAGCTGTTGGTGGGCGATGACTTCGTCGACCCATCCACTAGCATCCTTGACAAGTGCGGACTAAGCTCTCCGCATCAGTTGTTATTGTAGGCCAGTAAAGCCCCTGGCGAAGTGTTTTTCTTGCCAAAGCTCGCGGGGCTAAATGGCTACCACAAAGGCCTTCATGAATTTCTCGAAGAATTTCTTGACCTTCGGCTTGAGATATACATCGGAGTAGAGGGGAACATACTCCGGCCTTGTATAAAATACCGTTGATTATTTGATAATTTCTAGCTCTAAGCTTTAATCTTGACAGCTGTGGCTCTTCGGGCAAATTTGTTCCTCCCTGTAAAAGTTCCATGATTGAATTTTTCCAATCTGCACTAGGAATGCAAAGAATCTCTACAGAGGGAATTTGTGGCACCGAAGGTATACTGAGCTCCTCATAGAAAGCTTGTTCTGGCACATCCACAGCTCCGACTGCAGCTTTTGCTAAGATGTCCGCTTGCACATTTTCTGCTCTTGGTATACTCCGAATGGAAATACCCTTGAAGTGTGCTTCGATTTTACGGATTTCTTCTAAGTACTTTGCAAGCTGTGGATGTCGAACCTGGAAACTTTTATCTACGTGCCCTGCTACTATCTAAGAATCTGTCTTTATAATAATTCTTGTAGCCCCTAGAGCACGTGCTTTTCGGAGTCCCAATAAAATCCCTTCATACTCCGCTATATTATTGGTAGACTTAAAGTTGAGTCTTGCGGAGTACATTGCTATTTGCCCTGAAGGCGAAATTAATACTGCTCCGATGCCTGCTCCGGATGCTTGGAAAGCCCCATCGGAGTAAACAGTCCAAACTCCGTCACTTGACTTCTCCGGAACCAAATTTGCAGGTGGAGTCCATTCTGCTACAAAATCTGCTAAGACTTGCGATTTGATTGCTGTCCTTGCCAGGAAAGATATGCCGAAGGGTGCTAGCTCAACTGCCCACTTCCCAATCCTTCCAGTGGAATCCTTACTTCGAAGCATATCTCGTAAAGGATACGAAGTTGGTACAATTACATTGTGTGCCAAAAAATAATGTCTTAATTTCCTCGAAGCCATTATCAAAGCATAAACGAACTTCTCAAGTTCGGAGTATCTTGTCTTCGCTCCTGATAATGCTTCGGATACAAAATAAACAGGATTTTGGACCAACTTCCCATTGAAATCCACTTCTCTGACAAGGACTGCACTGACAGCAGAACCTGTAGCTGCAAGGTAAAGGAGTAGGGTTTCGTCCGCAGTAGGCACCGTGAGTGTAGCAAGATTACTGAGATACTCTTTAGTATCTTCGAAGCTTTTCTGACACTCCGGTGTCCATGCAAAATCTTCGGACCCTTTCAATGCTTTAAATATAGGCAAGCTTCTCTCCGCAGACCTTGATAAAAACCTGCTAAGTGCTGCCAGACGCCCAGTCAGCTTTTGCACTTGCTTTAAATTTTCCGGAGGAGCCATCTTTTGTAGCGCAGTTATTTGAGTAGGGCTAGCTTCAATTCTCCTGCTTGAAACTAAATACCCTAACAACTTTCCAGCCTTAGCTCCGAATATACATTTTTCGGGGTTAAGACGGATCCCACATGCCCGAAGGCTATTGAATGTTTCTGCTAAGTCTAGGCTATGTTGGTGCTTTAAAGCACTCTTTATTACAATATCATCCATATAGGCCTCCACATTGCGACCTAATTGATGACCTAGAGCCTTAGCAACTAACCTCGAAAAAGTAGCCCCAGCATTTCTTAAGCCAAAGGGCATTCTTACATAACAAAAGACTCCCGAAGGAGTTACAAATCTTGTCTTGATCTCATCTTCGCGCTTCAACCATATTTGATGATAACCAGAATACGCGTCAAGGAAGCTTAATAACTCCGAAACTGCGGTGGAGTCGACCAATTGATCAATTCGGGGCATGGGGTAGGGGTCACGAGGGCATGCTTTATTCAAGGATGTGAAATCGATGCACATGCGCCACTTCCCGGAAGACTTCTTTCTGACGAAGACTGGGTTTGCTAACCATTCTGTGTGAGCCACTTCTCTGATAATCCCAGCCTTCAACAATTTCTCAACTTCGTCCTTCGCTAGAGCAGCTCTTTCTGCAGACATTTTCCGGAGTCCTTGCCGAACAGGCCGGGCCTTCGGGTTTACAAGTAAACTATGTTCAATGATATCCCGATCGATGTTGGAACAATTGCGTTAGTTCCAGCAGGTTTTTCTGTGATGGAGCATGATGTGGAGGATGAACCTCGATGGGTTCTCACAGGGAGAGATAGGGTTTATACTGGTTCGGGCCTCCCCTGGGGGATAATAACCCTACGTCCAGTTTGTAGTGGATTTGGCATGGTGTGCCTTGTTGTGAAGAGAGTAAACCCAGGGTCTCATGGCCCCCTCGAGCGTGTGTCCTGCTACAAGGGCTTGGCCCTGCTTTTATAGGCACGCAGGCCTTAAGGAAAAGACCCGGATACCCCCTACTGGCCCCCAGACTTATAGGGGTAGACAGGGAAAGGGAGCCAACTACTGTACGCGGGTACCAGACAGCTTTTACAGCTTTACAGACGTGTCAGGCTGCGCCAGACTTTGACCAGCTAAACGACATACCAGGGGCGGAGGGGCCAACGGTATGGGCTGTACTTAGATATTCTTGAGCCTCGAACAAGGGTCGGAGCTCTGTGGCAGAGGCTTCGGAGGGGGCTTCGAAGTGCACCCGAAGGGGGGGGCTTCGAAGCGCTGCTCCGGAGGGCGGCCTCCGGACTTGGCTCCGGAGGGCGGTCTCCGGACTTGACTCCGGAGGGTGGCCTCCGAACTGGACTCCGGAGGGTGGCCTCCGAACTAGACTCCGGAGGGTGGCCTCCGAACTGGACTCCGGAGGGTGGCCTCCGGATTTGGCTCCGGAGGGTGGCCTCCGAACTGGGCTCCCGGAGGGTGGCCTCCGGACTGGCTCCGGAGGGTGGCCTCCGAACTGGGCTCCCGGAGGGTGACCTTCGGCGTCTTTCGCCAGGGGCCGAATCGGGGGCTTCGAGCCGGACCTCCTGGTTTGAGGGCTTCGAAGCTACAGGCCTGAAAGGCACCTTGGGATCAGGGAACAACACTTAGATAGAAAAACAGGCTCCGACAGTGCTAGGCCCTAGGCCGAAGGTTGTCTGAGGCTGACGTCATTTGGCCCCTGTTTAAGGGAAATATATTCCCCCAACAGTAGCCCCTCGCGTGTAGGCCTTCGGGACGAAGGGGTGCACGCTCCATTAAGACAAATGACCAGAAAACATAACCTCAGAGAAGACATACCTTCGGAGCCTGGACCGAAGGTGACCTCGATCCCCGGGGGTAATAAATGCTCGTGCTAGAGCGGCCTCGGGGAGCCCGAACGTCTCCGCAACGGTCAAAAAAGTTACCATTACCTTGCTTGGGCTCGATTCGCTTTCGCTGGAGGCCCACCTGGCGGTGGGCTCAGCCCATGACGGTTGGAATTCTTACCGCGCCTATAAATAGGGACTTACCGCGTGCAGCTCCGGCACACTTTCATTCGCTTCTTTCTCACCGCCTTACCGCCTTCGCTCTCCTCTTCCTCCTAGCTTCGCAGAGCGACCTTCGCTAGCTTCTAGCCCTTCGCCATCCTTTTGTCCTTCGAGCCAAAGTCTGATCAGAATGCCGAAGAAGGCAGTGGCGAAGCCCCTGGTTTTGGGCTCGAGCTCGGGCTCCACCCAAGTGCTTGCGGCGGCAGCAGCGGCCGCGGCAGCGAAGCCCGCAGCTAGGCGATTGGGGCCGAGGGACCTTCGGACGCCCTCCGACAGGTTCGAGCAGACCTTGGAGATGAGGGCTTCGATCTCTACGGAGGAGTCGGTCCGGAGAGCCTGCGAGGGGAAGATTGCAGCGAAAATCCAATTAAGGGTTCCAGAGAAGTCGGAGGTCGTACCGAAGCCTCGGGCCGACGAGGTGGTGGTGTTTGAAGCCTTCTTTGAGGCCGGCCTCGGACTGCCAGCAGTGGGGATGCTGAGCGAAGTCCTCAAGGCCTACAACCTCGAGCTCCCTCAGCTTTCGCCCAACGCAGTGGCGAGGCTAGCTGTCTTTGAGTGGGCCATGAGGGCCGAAGGTTGCGAGGGCCGCGCGGATGTCTTCGTTGCCCTTCACGACGCCAACTGCCAGCCGAAGCCCAGGGAGGGGACGGACCGCGTCAAGAGGGCGCTGGCCTTCGACAGCGCCAACTTCCAGCTCCGGAAGGAGTTCCAGGACGCCTTCCCTGCGAGGGCTATAAACAACAAGTGGTATTCGAGATGGGATCAAGAGTGGTTCTACGCCTCCGTCGGCGCGAACTCTTCCCTTCGGAGTACCAACGCCCACATCCTGTACCGGCGCGAAGGGGTGGTGAAGACCAGCGAAGGCCTCCTTCAATCGAGGATCTCGCTGCTCCGAAGGGTGGCGGCGAAGATGAGCATGAGGGACCTCGCGGAGGAGTTCATCACCCTTCGGCTCAGCCCCCTCGCGCGCTCTTGGCCGGAGGGCCTCTTCCAGGCTTCGGGTCGAGGTGAACTCAGCGAGCTGGCCTTCGACCATTTCTGTAAGGCTTCGCGCTCTTCTTGCTTTTAATGCTTCGAAGACTTTGCTTCTAACTCAACTTTTTCGTGTAGCCGACCTTGACATGAGGACCCCGGAGGAGGCCATAGCGGCGGCGGACCGAGTTGTCGGGACTCCGACCCCCGAGGAGCAGAACCAGCGCCTCGCCCTGGTGGGGTCCTGGGAGCGCTGGAACAGAGTATGGAGCGCGCTCGACCTCGGAGGGCTCCCAGCTCTACCGGACTTCGCCCACCTGGGCACCTCGTCGGCCGGAGCCAAGAGGAAGAGGGGGGACGAGGACGAACCGGACGCCTCGGGGGAGGCTGCGGCGAAGCCCGCAGCTACTCCGACCCCCAAGAAAGCCGCGAAGCCCCTGGCGGTGAGGACTTTGGAGGCGGAGGCCGACGCGCGCACTCCTGCTGCCAAGGAGGCCACGGATGCCCTGGCGGAACCAACTTCGGGCGCGGAGGTGGATGCGCCGGCTTCGCAGCGAGGGAGCTGGAGGACACACTTAGCCCCTCCTTCCTTCCACGAAATCTCCGACGATGGTAAATCCCTTTTTCTTTTCGCATGCTTCTCTTCAATATGCAGATTTTGACTTGGCTTCCTGCAGAGGACGAAGATGATGAGAGGCCCGCTGTGGCGAAGCTGGCAGGCGAAGGTGGATCAAAGCCTGCCGAAGCGAAGCCTGCGGAAGCTTCGAGCAGCAGTAGCAGCAGCAGCAGCGGCAGCAGCAGCGATTTGGAGTCTGAGAGCACTTCGTCCGATGGTGACGGCGGCGGAGGCCGTGTGGACCCTCGAGGCGAAGAAGATGCCGACGTGGTGGGCTTGAGCCCCGCCTCACCGAAGCCCGCGGAGACCACCGTGGCAGTCGTTCACCCCTTCAAGCCGAGGGAGGGCGTGACGGCGGCGGCGATCCTTGGTTTCCGCGAGGCTTGCGCTTCTGCGGAGGAGGGGGACTTGGTGGCCCAGCTTAGCCACTTGGACCCCACGGAGCTCTTCGTCAGCTCGAACGAAGTCCTCATGCGGGTGAGCGGAGCCCCTTGCAGCTTCGAACTATATGTTAGCTTCTCATTGGTACTTATGACTTCTTCAACTTCTGCAGGCCTTCGCACTGAACGCAGCCGCTTCGACCGCTGCCGACAGGCGGTTGGAGCGCCTCGCAGTGGAGAAGGAGGCCCTTCGCCGCGAGGTTTCAGAGGAAGCCGAGGGGCGGAAACGGGCCGAGGCTTCGGCTGCGGAGGCGACGGAGGCCTTGGCCTCGGAGACGGCTCGGCTTCGCGCGAAGCTCCAGGCTTCGAAGGATGCCGAGGCCCGACAGGCGAAGGAGATCGAAGAGCTCCGTCAACGGGCTCAGGATCTTGAGAGCTTCGTCGTGGCCAACCTTGGTGAGGCCACCCAAAGCCTGACCGAGGTCCTTGAGAAAATAGGGACCGAGTGCCGGGCTCCGGAATTTGGCGATCAGGACCCGATTGGGGACCGCGCCGATTTCTTGAAGACTGCGGCTTCGATAGCGGATGAAGCGCTGACGGGCTTTGCTCTTATGGCCGGTCGAGTCGCCGGTCAAGGAGTGTTGCACATGGTCCATGCCGCAGGGTGCGACCACCTTCGGGCGGCGACTTCCGTGGTCCCCGTGGCTTTCGGGGGTCCGCACTTGGTGACGCCTCCGGGCGAAGTCCGCGGGGCCTGGCGGCGGCTGCAGGAACCTTGGAAGGAGCAAGGCTGCGAGGCAGTCCTTGACCTCATGAAGGCCCTTCGACAACGCCGGTTCAAGGGGCCCGCCGACTCGGACAAGCCTTCTACCTCGACGCCTCCGCCTCCGAAGGTGTAGATCTCCTTAGGCTTCCTTGTAATACCTAGCTGTAGGCTTTGTAAAGACTTATCAGTTTATTAATATGAATGCGGGGGTTTTTTATACCTGCCCAGGCTCAGCCTTCGAGCATAGACCTCGAAGTCCTTGAGGACTCTGAAGGGCTTCGACAACTGTGGGCGATTCTTGAAGTAGCTAGGTCCGAAGGCCCCCGTCGGTTTAAGCTTTCGAGGGGGCCTAGGGGCGAAGCCATCTCCGAAATAGCTTGGGATTTGCTAGCCGCTGTGAAGGCGGAGCCCCTTCAGAGCCCTTTACCTTTGCCTTCGCGAGCGGCCTTAGCGAGCGACGAAGCCCTAGACTTTTCTGCCTTCGACACGGCCCCGCCTGCTTCGCGAACTTGGAGCGACCTGCGAAGTGGAAGTCGAAGCCTGTGGGCTTCGGAGCCTGGACGGGCCGGTCGAGGGAGAGCGGGCTCCGACGAGGCAACATCCAGCCGAGGGGGCCCCCGACGAAGGAGAGGCAAGCGAGGGTTGGGGCCTCGCACTCGGTTCTTTTTAGGCTTAGACACAGATTACTCGTAGTTTGGTTTTCGAAGCATGTTTGTAACATACTTCTCAATTGTCTCTTAATGAACGGAGTTTATTATATTTGCATACTTCGTTTGTATGTTTCGCATTGTTTGGCTTCGAACGCTTAGCTTGTCACGCTCGTACTGCGCATTACACTCGCACACCTCGCATACATTCTTCCCCCCTTTTGCTCGTGGCAGTTAGGGACTTAACCGTTGCTGGTGCGGGCAAAAAATAAACATGCGAAGGGGTGCGCCTTTTCGGCGGCTTCGGATATTTGGATTTGTACCGAGCGAAGGCCTCTTACGGGCTCCGAACGCATCAATTTGGTGCGAAGCAAGGCTTCCGCATAACCAATTTGAGCGAAGCATGCTTCGGCATGCCGTGATTTGGATGCTGTGCGTGGGCGAGGCCCTGAACGCACTTAGATTTTTTTAGCGAAGTCTGACTTCGACAAGCTTAGTTTTTTAGCTTAGATCACGTCACACGAAGCGGGGCTCCGGTGCGTGTTTAGATAGCGAAGCAAGGCTTCTGGAGCTTGGTCCTGTAGTGAAAAGGATATTTGGTGTGGATTCACCGAACCTGTGATATGTTGAGCCACCTACGACTCTGAGCCACCTTCGACTCTGGGCCACCTTCGACCCTGGGCCACCTTCGACCCAGGGATGCGTCAGGCCGGAGCCTGGAATCCCGGACTTGCCAAGCCGTCGCTCGGAAGCCTCAAAGCCAGCTGCTACGGGCCTGGAGGCGCTTTGTAGCCTTCGGAGGAGTGCTCCGGAATTTGAAAAGCGAAGCGAGGCTTCGGTTTTTTAAATAAAGTGAAGCAGTGCTTCAGTTTTTCAATAAGGCGAAGCAGTGATTCAGATTTTAATACGCCGAAGCATGGCTTCGGTTTTTCAAACAAGGCGAAGCGGTGCTTCGGATTTTAATAAGGCGAAGCAAGGCTTCGGTTTTTAAATAAGGCGAAGCAAGGCTTCGGGTTTTAAATAAGGCGAAGCAAGGCTTCGGTTTTTTTAAACAAGGCGAAGCAAGGCTTCGGTTTTTCAACACGGCGAAGCGGTGCTTTGGATTTTAAATAAGGCGAAGCAAGGCTTCGGTTTTTAAATAAGGCGAAGCAGGGCTTCGGTTTTTCAACACGGCGAAGCGGTGCTTCGGATTTTAAATAAGGCGAAGCAAGGCTTCGGTTTTTAAATAAGGCGAAGCAAGGCTTCGGGTTCGATTTTTTGGGGTGAAGCAAGGCTTCGAAAATGCATTAAAATGATTACGACATGGCACGTCGAGGTAGTGCTTCGGACAGCGGACATACCTCGCGAGATGGCTGAAGGTTGGCCTCGTAGCCCCTAGGGACCTCGATGACCTCCGACGCACAAAGCGGAGCCCCTTGCTGGGGGGCGAGCCCCGGTATGCGGAGGGCAAGGGAAGGCGGAAATTGGCCTTCGGACTGCACCCGAAGCCCCTTGCCGAAGGGTGCGCGAAGCAGAAAGCTTCGAAGCTCCCCCCGCAGGCGTGCTTCGAATTGCAGGCAGTGGTAGAGAACTTAGCTTCTAGTCTAAGTCCCCACGGACGGCGCCAACTGTTGGAACAATTGCGTTAGTTCCAGCAGGTTTTTCTGTGATGGAGCATGATGTGGAGGATGAACCTCGATGGGTTCTCACATGGAGAGATAGGGTTTATACTGGTTCGGGCCTCCCCTGGGGGATAATAACCCTACGTCCAGTTTGTAGTGGATTTGGCATGGTGTGCCTTGTTGTGAAGAGAGTAAACCCAGGGTCTCATGGCCCCCTCGAGCGTGTGTCCTGCTACAAGGGCTTGGCCCTGCTTTTATAGGCACGCAGGCCTTAAGGAAAAGACCCGGATACCCCTACAGGCCCCCAGACTTATAGGGGTAGATAGGGAAAGGGAGCCAACTACTGTACGCGGGTACCAGACAGCTTTTACAGCTTTACAGACGTGTCAGGCTGCGCCAGACTTTGACCAGCTAAACGACATACCAGGGGCGGAGGGGCCCCCGGTATGGGCTGTACTTAGATATTCTTGAGCCTCGAACAAGGGTCAGAGCTCTGTGGCAGAGGCTGCGGAGGGGGCTTCGAAGTGCACCCGAAGGGGGGGGCTTCGAAGCGCTGCTCCGAAGGGCGGCCTCCGGACTTGGCTCCGGAGGGCGGTCTCTGGACTTGACTCCGGAGGGTGGCCTCTGAACTGGACTCCGGAGGGTGGCCTCCGAACTAGACTCCGGAGGGTGGCCTCCGAACTGGACTCCGGATGGTGGCCTCCGAACTGGACTCCGGAGGGTGGCCTCCGGATTTGGCTCCGGAGGGTGGCCTCTGAACTGGGCTCCCGGAGGGTGGCCTCCGGACTGGCTCCGGAGGGTGGCCTCCGAACTGGGCTCCCGGAGGGTGACCTTCGGCGTCTTTCGCCAGGGGCCGAATCGGGGGCTTCGAGCCGGACCTCCTGGTTTGAGGGCTTCGAAGCTACATGCCCGAAAGGCACCTTGGGACCTGGGAACAACACTTAGATAAAAAAACAGGCTCCGACAGTGCTAGGCCCTAGGCCGAAGGCTGTCGGAGGCTGACATCATTTGGCCCCTGTTTAAGGGAAATATATTCCCCCAACAATCGACTCCGGTGATATCTTCGTCAGACCAAGCGAAGACATCCAAATTCTCTTCCACCACCTTTTCCAAGGAGGTTGCAACTTCTGGAGGTAAATCTTTACCAAATTGAAATGTATACTCTTTACCATCTTTAACAATGACCTTCGCTGCAATCTCTCCTTCAGGACTTGGTCTCGGAAAGGACGTCTTCGAATCTTCGAAGGAGGCTGAAAAAATTTCTTCATTATCTTGTACATTGTTTACTTGTCTTGGATCAAGGGGGGGACCATGACCATACTCCGCTCTCCGAGCGATAGCTTGATCTCCGAAGACAGTAAGGACTCCTGCTTGTGTGGGCATCTTCATGCACAAATAATTGTGATGCGCCATAGCTCCGAACTGGTTTAGCATGCCTCTTCCGAAGATGACGTTGTAAGCATACGGGGCATCTACAACATCGAATATTACTTCCTCAGTTCGGGCCAACAAACCTTCCCCAAAGGTAACTTCCAGGCCTATTTGGCCAAGTGCATCAAGCGGAGGTCCTGCGAAGCCTTGCAAAGGACGAGCCGCTGGAAAGAGATGCTTTCTAGAAATGCACAATTGATCGAAGGCTTGAACAAAAATGATGTCTGCCGAACTACCTCCGTCAATCAATACCCTTCGAACTTCAGTGCCCGCAATATCAGCAGTGATAACAAGTGGGTCTGCATGCGGGAACTTAATGCCAGCTGCATCCTCCGCAGAAAAGGATATCGGTACATGAGACCACTCCGGCATTGCGGCTGCAGACGACGAAGTCCCAATATGGCCTACTTCTCTGACGTAGTCTCTTCGCTGTCTCTTTGACATGCTTCCGAGGGTACCTCCTCCGGAGATGGGGAGGACTACTCTTTTCCCTCGGTCTTGCCCTTCCTCTTGCTTCAGAGGTGGCATAACATTGGCCACTGGAGGGTGTCTTGCGGCATCAAAGTTTTCTATCCGCGCCACAGTCTGAACCGGCTCTGGGCGCGCTGCAGCTGGAACTCGGTCGGTAGTACCTCGACCCGAAGTTCTTTCTAGATACTCTCCTCTTAGAGTAAGTATAGCCTTGCAAGTATCAGTTGCATGGCTTCGATTTTCACCATGGATGCAGCAAAAAAGGGTCTGGCCCTTGCCAGCCGTTTTCCCTGGCGGCCTCCAGCCACTGGTCTTGTTCCCCGAAGACTGTGGAGATCTCTGTGTAAACTTCTGTGGGGGTGCAATATTCATGACTTCAGAACGAGGGTGCTTTTGCCCTCTTCTCCGATCATGTTGAACTTCGAAGACTGGTTCTTGCGGCTGTGCCGAAGTTTTTACTTCTACTTTGACTTCTTGCAATATGGATGAAGTAGCTGCAGTTCTTCGAAGCCAACCCTCTTCTGACCTCGCATACTCCTCGAAGTATGACATTAGCTGAGAGACCGAGGAGATGCTTTTCTGATGAAGCTTATCCAGGAGACCTTGATGAGTGACGCCTTCCCGAGCTGCATCAACTACCGAAGATGCAGACAACCCCCGGATTTGCGACTTCGTATGAGCAAAGCGCTTGAAATATTGCCTCAATGTCTCTCCGGGGAGCTGCTTCACCTGGAAAAGGCTTCCCGTTGACATCGGAGGCACGAAGGTGCCTTGAAAATTGCTTATAAACTTCTTCTTCAGCTGCCCCCATGAATTAATTGATCCTGGCTTCAAAGACCAGAACCACCTTAATGCCACTCCTTGAAGAGCTAAGGGGAAACACTTTGCCATGGTGTCTCGAACTCCTCCACTAGCTTCAATTGCTAGGGCATAAGAACGAACAAACTCTTCGGGATCTTCATCTCCAGCATACTTACAGAGCTTCGAAGTTTTAAACTTCGGATCAAAGCGAACTTTCTGCAGCTCAGGATGCAGCGGAGATTCATTATCGAAGGAGGCGTTCTCCGGGGCTTCGGGATAGTCGGGTTCGTCGTCTTCGGGCACTTCTGGGATAGCTGGGATGGCTTGAGAGCGAAGCCTGTTCGCAGCTTCTTGTCGCCACCTTGCTACTTCAGCTTGAAGGTTGGCCATTTGAGTGGCCATATCTCCAAGATTATCTTCATCTCCTCCGGAAGGGTCTTCCGGGTCTTGAGAACTAGTAGGATCAGTTTGAAGTGGGATGGAAGGTGGAGGAGGGACTCCGGGTGGTCGAAGTATGGAAGGAGTTGGCGGAGAAGCTTCGTATGTTCGAGGGATGGAAACTCCTTCCGGAGTTTGCAGAGGGAAAGTCGAAGGCCCTCTGACTTCAACCGTGTCAAATGGTATCTCTCCGGAGATCCGAGAGGACCTCCGAACGGGATTGCGAGGTGCGCTCCGCTTAGGAGGCATGATGTAAAAAGTTCGTAGAGAACGAAGTTTTTCGGACTAAGTTCCCCACGGATGGCGCCAACTGTTGGCGTAAAAGATTACGCTAACAGGTTTCTGTAGAATAGAAACTAACAAACAAAGTGTTTGCGAAGAGAACTATTCTAAGCCTCCGAAAAGATAACAACTTAGAATAGTTCGAATGTGTGTATTGAATAAGTTGTATTCGGTCCCTATTACAGGGTGAAATGGGGGCTATTTATAGGCCCAAATATTAAGGAAAAGACCTATTTACCCCTCAATTACAACCGACATAGTGGAAACTATTCGGCACCCTTGATAGGGCTAAAATGGTAAAAGACTAATCTAATGATATAAAAGATAAATCTTCCATCTTAGCTGGCAATAAAGATCTCGAAGAGCCTTAGTTCGAAGATGTACTCCGAACCAATGCCTATCTTCGTACTTCGAGCTTGACTCAGGGTATCTTCGAAGATGGACGTCTGGAAACCTTCGAATCCACTATCTGCTTTTATGCTGTTGCGGCAATAACCCCGAAGATGAGATGTTTTCCCCCAACAGTCACATTTGTCCATATACTCACTGATCGCCCACATTTGGGTCGTGGGTGCCGCCGCTGCCTCCCGCTTCATCCACATTTGCCCCGGAGGCTCCATCCTGACCAGGCGTACGGAAACTCTGAAGAAATAGACAAAATTAGAGAACGAACTCAACTACCCTTCTAAACGCTAACTTAGGTATCTAGGAGGTACCTCAGGTGATGTAGGAGATAGTGGTGGTGGTGAGGGAGGTAGTGGTTGGAACATGGACATGTCAAATCCACTATTTTGCTGGGCTAGTTGCTACACATGTTGTAATATAATCAGTTAGTTCTAAACCTATTTCTGAATACTTTTGAACTGCAACACTCTAAACTAAACTTACTTGGATCATCGCCTGTTGTTGTGCTAAGCAGGCGGTATAGTACTCTTGTTGTTTCTTGTTGTGCTCGTTTATCCACCTCATTTCCTCCCTCATCCGAACCATCTCCAGGGTTTCTTCTAAGCGACGACGGCTAGAGCCAACTCCAACGGAGCTCTGCGACAACTGAGCTGATTTCTGAGCTCTCACCGCTCTCGAGTCAATAACTCCATTGAACATGGAGTACCTGCAACATTAACATGGGTTAGTTACCATCACAATACCATACACAAAACATTAATAAAAACACTGTCTCACCGTCCATGGCTTTTGCCACCTCCGCTGGAGTACACGGCCATTTGGTCGACAGGTTCTCTCCGCCAATCATAGTCCTCTCCATGGAGTCGAACCATGTGTTCACCATACTGTGCCTGCAAAAAACATGTCCGATTAGCTAGACGCAGAAAAATGAAATTACGTAAACTCTTAATAACATCTCACCAAATGGTCCGTGGCTGTCTGGCTACACAAGACATCTGGCTGTGTAGGATCGCTTCCTTTGTGACTAGAGGTATACACCTCTATGTCACTTGGCACGTTGCCAGATTTAGCTTCCTGTACATTAGAAATGAGTTAGTCGCATTAGAATGTATCTATAGCTAGAGAGTGATAGAAGGAGGTCTTACCAAGCGTTTAGCGTGGCGAATATGTTCGTCGGCACCATATCTATGCTTCGGATCCGTCCCGCGGCATTGTCTTTTCTGCTCGGAAGTCTTCTTAAATGCGGCTGAAGACCAAATCTTGCAGAATTCGAAATATGCGTCCTCGCGGTTTGCAAACCACGGAATCCTCACCTGAACAGAGATGCTATTTGTAATATATGACAACAAATCTCAACAATCGAAGATTTAAAAAGTTAGAATTATTTACCGAACGGTATTCTTCTTCAGTCCAATAGATGGACGATGAGACCGTCGCCTTGCTCATTCGTTGCCCTAGCTTCTCCTTGTAGTAAGCATTGTTCGCTTGAATGCGGGCATACGAAATGGCGTCCTTCACCACCTTATGTGCATTGTTGTTGAAGACTTGAAGGGCATGGTTATGGTGATTGCCGACCTCTGGCAAGCAAAAGCGTAACTGCAAAAGTAATGATTAGTAAAGTGTTGTAACTCGAAAAGCCTAAAAGAAGATTGGAAAAACACATGCATACCCAGAAGTCATGAGACACCGCCCCTTGAGCAGTTCTGTGGCGCCCGTCAGGAGCAAACCGGTACTGGTCCCATGTCTGGCATAGAACCCGCTCACCGGTCGACATTGCCAGCACCCCTGGGTAGTGCAGACGACACAGGTTACCCAATATCTGGTTAACCTGCCTGACCCTCGAAGTGCCGTCAAACCGAGAGTCAATCCAAGATCTAGAAATACATAATAAATAAAGTCAGTTTAGTGAAAGAAATTTTTTGAAAAAAAAGCAAAACAACAGAAGAGTATTACACTTACCTGTCACCTACAGGCGTAATCTCGATCTTGGCTCCACAGGAAGAGACTACTGGTGGGGCGACCAGGTGGCTCGTCCTGAAAGATACTGAGGACCCACCGGCAGCCTCAGCCCCTTCCTCCTGACCCGCACCCTCCAGGAGATCCCCCAGCCCCGCACCCTCCGGGTCATCCCCTAGCCCCGCACCCTCCGGGTCATCCCTCTGCCCCACACCCTCTGGGTCATCCCTCTGTGCCGCACACTCTACGACATCCCCCTCCTGCCCCCACCCATCGGATGATCCTCGTGACCCGTGCTCTCAAAGTGTTCTTCCTCCTACAAAACAGTATTGAAACAATTAGTAATAGTTTATAACTGGCATAAAAAACAATCTGAAAGTTACCTCCTCATCTAGTTGAAATGCAATAGGCCGACCAATTAATGTCGGATCTATGCATCTCAGGAGCTGCTCTTGACGACGTCTGTTTGAAGAAGAGGAACTACCCTGGAATAGGGTGTCCTCCTGACTCGTCGGAGTACTCGCCGGAGTACTCTCCAATGAACTCCCCAAGCGGAAGAGCTTCCTCGTGACACTCCTCACCTTTTTCGACATCCTGTTGAAAATAAGCACAAACAAGCATTTATTAGTAAAGAAGGTTTGTACATATAAAAAACATGTAATATGAAGTATATTGCATATGCATGTATGAAAACAATTACTTGTCAATTATCATCAAAATCAGGATCAATTTGTCCTTTTCTCCCCAAAGCACGCCATGTTACTTTTTTCTTCTTATGTTGGTGTTTCCTTTTCTCAGGAACTGCCACATCATTAGAATCATCGAGAAAAGAATCTGTCGATGATTCTGACTCTACATTAAACGAAGTCGGCAATTCATCATCTTGGTAAACCTCATCGACCTCTTCAACCTCCAATTAATAAGCGCCATCACTAGGGGTGTGTAGACATTCCCGATGATTCACTTTGTAGACTACCCACCAAGCACTTAGTTTTTCACATGGGTACGACATATAATACACCTGCTCGACTTGGTGAGCACGGACAAAATTATCGCAACCAGATAATCGTTTCGCGTGTTTGACTTCAATCATCCCAAATTGGTTTTCACGAGTACCATGTTTAGGGTCGAACCAATCACAATCGAAGATGACTACTTTAATCTCCTTATTCCTGGCAAAATTGTACTCGATTATATTTTTGATGATTCCATAATACATAGTTTCATGTCCTTGTCCATCAACGACCCTTGTAACAACTCCAGTATTAGTTGTTGCCGCTAGAGGTCGATATGCTTCAAAAATAGTTGAACGGAAGCGAAAACCATTAACATCATAGCGACCGTAACTTTTGGCACTAATACTCCCATAAGAGAGCTGTCGCAAGTCTATATGTACATTATCAGCGAGCACGCACTGCAAATCATAGGAGATTATAAGATAATTAACCTAGTAGAGTAAAAAATACGTGTCACAAAAGGTAAGGATTTACATGTTCTCTGAACCAAGTGAGGAAACTAGGCCCACCATTTACTCCTTCTCGACGCAATTTATCTAATTGCTTCTCTGTTGGTTGACGACCAGATGTCAAGTATTTCGAATCAAACATACTGTCAATATTGTAACGAATAGGTAAACAAACGGGTAGGTATAAAATTTGGAGGTAAAATATAAAACTAAAAAGAATCACTTACGCGAAATATTGTTCCATCTCTTCCATATTTGAGTACATGTAGAGCAAGGCATATGTTCGTTCTTCCTGAGTTACATAATATGTCGTGGAGACACCAACAGTTATGCCCTTCCACCCAAATATTTGGAGATCACTACAAGGATGGTCTTCATCCATATGGTACCGTGTAGCAGGTGTGTTGACATTGTGATGCTCAACGAAGTATACACTAGTGAAGTATGATATCTCTTTCAATTTAAATTCTTCTGCGATGCAACCTTCAACTCTGGCCTTATTACCAACCATCGCTCTAAGCTTCTTTAGGGACCTTTCAATATGATACATCCACCTATATTGCGCAGGGCCACCTACCTTAGCTTCATATGACAGATGAACCAGTAAATGTTGCATTGGATTGAAGAACCCTGGAGGGAATATTTTTTCCAGTTTACATAAAAGCACCGGGATCTCTTTCTCTAGCATCTCCATCATATCTTTCTTAATTTCTTTTGCACAAAGTTGTCTATAAAAATGGCTCAGCTCAGCTAACGCCTTCCACACATCATCATTCAGGTACCCGCGAAACATTACAGGAAGGAGTCTTTCCATTATTATGTGGTAATCGTGACTTTTCAATCCATTTAATTTCCCTGTCTTCAAGTTCACAGCTCTTCTAAATCCCGCGGCGTAACCATCTGAGAATTTCAAATTTTTCAACCACCTCATTACTTGTTTTTTTCTTTAGGTTTTAAACAAAATGGGGAACGTGGCTTGCCACCACTATTCGTCAACTCAAGGGTTGGTCGATTACAAATCTCAGCTAAATCTCTTCTCGCCTTTACATTATCTTTTGTCCTGTCAGTAAAATCCATACATGTACTTATAATGCTTTCACCAACATTACGTTCCTGATGCATAACGTCAATGTTGTGCATCAGAATTAGTGATTTGACATACGGTTCCAAATATGTGGGTCCAATTATGTTCGGTTCCGAATCCTACAAATCCATCCTCATTTTCATTAAGGACCAACTCATTCAGCATATCAGCGATTTCTCTACCATTTAAACGCCTTGGTGGTCCCTTTACAACAATACTGTCCTTCTTGAAATTGTTCCTCTGTAACCTAAATGGGTGATTCAAGGGCAAAAAGCAGCTATGGCAATCAAAGTAACAAATCTTTCCCCTGAAGTTCAGACGGAAACAATCTGTGTCCTTCGCACATATCGGGCATGTCAACCTTCCATGACAACTCCAACCAGAAAAAATACCGTATGCCGGAAAATCGTGGACCGACCACAGATACGCAACTCGAAGATTGAATTTTTTCTTCTGGTCATAGTCATATGCTTCAACTCCTTTCCACAATTGTTTCAACTCTTCAATTAAGGGCTTCAGCATCACATTTATTCGTGTTCCAGGATGCTCTAGACCGGGTATAATGAGACACAGGAACATAAATTCATATTTCATACAAAACGAAGGTGGAAGGTTGTATGGAATAGAAAACACAGGCCAACAAGAGTACGACAATGCGGTTACATTGAAAGGCGTGAATCCATCTGTTGCCAACTCAATGCGAACATTCCTTGCATCACTAGAAAAGTCTGCATCAAAATCATCTAGAGCCTTCCATGCCGCAACATCAGATGGGTGCACCATTACTTGATTATTCTCACGTACACCTTCTTTATGCCATCGCATATGTCTAGCGATTTTCTTTGAGAGAAACAATCGTTTCACCCGAGGTGTAAGAGGCATGTAACGAAGTTGCTTATGAGCAACCTCTGTCGTCACCTTCTCTCCGTCTTCATTTACGACCTCTACGAATCTCGGTTTACCACATTTTAAGCATTTCACCTCATTACTATGTTCTTTCCAGAACAACATACAATTATCTCGGCACACATCAATCTTCTCATACTCCATACCGAGAGCAGAAAGCATTTTCTTTGACTGGTACATGTCTTTCGGCACGTTATGGTTATTAGGAAGGATATCGCTGATCAGATTCAAGAGCTCCTTATAACAATTGTTTGAAAATGCAAACTTTGACTTAATAGCCATAATACGAGTCACAAAAGCGAGAACGCTTACGGTGGTGTGCTCATGCAATGGCTCTTCTGAAGCTCGAAGGATGTCAAAAAACTTTTGAACCTCCGGTGTTGGAGGATCCTCAGGGTTTGATTCAAACTCCGGTCGTATAGCATCAACCATCTCATCCATCCTATCGTCAGCAACGCTATCATCTTCTTCTTCCACTACTAATACCATTTTTTTCACAGTCTGTCTCGCCGTGAAAAGACCAAACTTCATAACCTGTCACGAAACCATATTTGCAAATATGCAATGACAACGTCCTCTTGTCTTGCCAACGAGAATTTCTACACTTCATGCATGGGCACCTTGCGCCAGTGTTTGTTGTCAAAGCGAATGCACGATCAACAAATTTCTCAGCGTTGATTACCCACTCCCTCGTGTGAGCTCCACTTTTCATCCAACCACTATACATCCACTGTCGGTCGTCCTCAGCCATTCTATAGGAAAAACATTCATTCAATCAAGAATGCATCATGCATAAGTACCACGGGCCTATGTCTATAGCATGGTTGTCACGGCGACCAAAAATTGGCATAGCATACAGGATAACAGGATTCACGGACGGCCCAGAAGATCAGGCCCAACTCCCCGCACCCTACACGCATGGCCCAGAAGATTCACGCACTGCCTGCTTGCTGCTGCTGCTGCGGCGAGGGAGCAGGGGAGGGGGAAGCAGACAACGGAGGGGAAGCAGAGGCGGCCGAGCGGCCGGCGGCGCAAGGGGAAGCAGAGCTCGCAGCCGGCGGCACAAAGGACAGAGGCAGGCGGCGGCGCAACTCGCAAGGGGAGGGGAAGCAGTGGCGGCCGGGACACCTAGTCGGCGCCTAGGCGTCGCCTAGTCGACGCCATGACAACCATGGTCTATAGGAAAAGATAGGTCCTAAACCCACCCAAGAGTGACCGACAAAACGTGGTATTTATGACGAGCCATGAGTCCGAACGAAATTTCAGCAGCATAACCCTGCTGTTCTCCAATTGCACGCTTGATAGTGGTGCAATGGAGAATAACAAGGTTATGTTACTGAAATCCCATTCGGACTCATGACTCATCATAAAACCACGCTCTGTCGCCCACGCTGAGGCTGTCCAAAAGGGACAATTCCAGACCTACACATCTCACACGCATGACACGTGTGAGACATGTTGGTCCGAAACGGGTGACGCATAGGTTTCGTTACACTATCTACGTTGTTGTCAAATAAAAAATTGCATACGAAAAGGAATATATATAATAAAATATATATAGATATAATACTAATCACCCAATGAAATCATTAAAACTATATGCATATGTAGAATAATATAATTAGAATCATATATACATAATATCACAACATATATTGCATATGAAAATAAAACATCGCATATATATGAAACATATTTAAAAGCGTGAAACATACGTAAAATCACATATCTTCTAACCTTAACAACTATATATATATGAATGTGACACATATCTTCTAACCTTAACAATTTACGTGACACACAATTCACAAATAAAAAGTGAAAAAATAACACATTAACAATTTATCTTGGGTGACATATATCTTCTAATAACACATTAACAATTTATGTGACACTTAATTCACAAATAAAAAGTGAAAAAAAGCCGAAAAAATTACTTCGTTGGACGACAAGATGGGCGGCGATGACGGGAGGCGGCGGCGACGACCAGGGGCGGCGGCCGGAAGGGGGCGGTGACGACCGGGAGGGTGCGCGGTGGCGGGCTGCACGGGGCGGTGGCCGACGGGCTGCTGGCCGGGAGGGGGCGCGGCGGCGGGTTGCACGGGGCGGTTGCCGGCGGGACGCTGGCCGGGACAGGAGCGGCGGAGGGCGGCGCTAGCTGGGATGGGGCGCGACCGCGGGTGGCGCGGGCGCTGGCCTGAGGAGGCGTGGCGGGTCAGCGGCGCCGGGGGTGGGCGGTGGCGCAGGCGCGAGGCGGGCGGTGACGTGGGCCGAAGGCTGGTGGCCGGGGCGGTGGGAGGCGGCGTGCGGGTGGCGGGTGGGGCAGTGGCGGTGGCGCGGGCTGGGCGTGAGAGGCGGCGGCGGGCGGTGTGCAGTGGGCGCGTACATGGAGTTAGGTCTTCCTGTATGCGCGGACGATTGGAGAAAAACCCCCTAACTTCCGTCGGCCAGCATTAAAGCCGACGGAAGTTTTAGCTAACTTCCGTCGGCTTTAATGCTAGCCGACGGAAGATAGGGGATCTGATCGGCCGCAAAAAAGTCCAACCTATCTTCCGTCGGCCACTGTGAAAAGCCGACGGAAGTTAAAAAAGCCGACGGAAATTTTATGTTTTCTTGTAGTGAATGAGGACCGAATACAAGTTATTCAAGACACCTCTTCGAACTGTTTTGAGTTATTATCCACTCGGAGGCTCGAAATAGTTTATTTCACAAACACTTTGTTTGTTAGTTTCTATCTTCTCGAAACCTGTTAGCGTAATCTTTTACACCAACAGTTGGCGCCGTCCGTGGGGAACCTAGTCCAAAAAACTTCATTCTCTACCAAGTTCTCAAACCATGCCTCCTAAGCGGAGTGCAGGTGGTAGTCCTACTCGGAGGTCCCCTCGGACCTCTGTAGCAAGATCTTCAAACACAGTTGAGGTCGGAGGACCTTCGACGTTTCCTCCACCTCAGACCCCCGAAGGGATTCCCCTTCCTCGAACATACGGAGTTCCTCCCCCAACTACATCTATACTTCGGCCAGCCGGAGTCCCTCTTCCACCTCAAGTTCCACTTTCAGCTGATGCGTACAGTTCTCAAGACCCGGAAGGTCCTTCCGGAGGAGATGAAGATAGTCTTGGTGATATGGCCGTTCAAATGGCCAGTCTCCAAGCTGAAGTAGCAAGGGGGCGGCAAGAAGCCACAGATAGGCTTCATTCTCAGGCCACCCCAGTCATCCCCGAAGTGCCCGAAGACGACGAACTTCCTTATCCCGAAGCCCCGGAGAACGCTTCCTTCGACACCGAATCTCCGCTGCATCCTGAGATGCAGAAAGTGCGCTTCGACCCTAAGTTCAAAACTTCAAAGCTTTGTAAATATTCCGGAGATGAAGATCCTAGAGAGTTCACCCGCTCTTATGCATTAGCAATTGAAGCCAGCGGGGGAGTGTGAGACACTATGGCCAAATATTTCCCTTAGCTCTCGAAGGAGTGGCACTAAGGTGGTTCTGGTTTCTAAAGCCAAGATCAATCAGATCATGGGGGGAGTTGAGGAAGAAGTTCGTGAGCAACTTTCAGGGTACCTTCGTACCTCCAATGTCAATAGGAAGTCTTTTCCAGGTGAAGCAGCTCCCCGGAGAGACTTTAAGACAGTATTTCAAGTGCTTCGCTCATACGAAGTCGCAAATTCAAGGGTTAACTACGTCTTCTGTAGTTGACGCAGCTCGAGAGGGAGTTATTCATGCGGGGCTCCTTGATAAACTTCACAGGAAAAAGATATCTTCTGTTGCTCAGTTGATGTATTATTTCGAGGAATATGCAAGGTCAGAAGAGGGATGGCTTCGGAGAACTGCCGCAACTCCGTCAATCGTGCAAGAAGTCAAGCTAGAAGTCAAGACTTCAACACAGTCGTAGGGGACTAGCTTCGAGGCTTAGCATGACAGACGTCGGGGGCAAAAGCATACTCGTTCAGAAGTCTTGAATATTGCACCCTCGCAGAAATTTGCCCCAAGGGCTTCGCAGCCTTCAGGAAGCAAGACCAGCGGCTGGAGGCCACCAGGGAAACCGGCTGGCAAAGCCCAGGCCTTTTTCTGCTGTGTCCATGGTGAGAATCAGAGTCACGCGACTGATGCGTGCAAATCTATACTTTCTTTAAGAGGAGAGTACGTGGAAAGAACTTCGGGTCGAGGCACTACTGACCGAGTTCCGACTGAAGTGCGTCCGGAGCCTGTCCAGGCTGTGGCACGAATAGAGAACTTCGACCCTGCAAGACGACCTCCGGTGGTCAATGTTATGCCACCACCGAAGCAGGAAGATGGACAAGATCGAGGGAAAAGAGTAGTCCTCCCCATCACCGGAGGAGGGACCCTCGGAAGTATGTCGAAGAGGCAGAGAAGAGAATATGTTAGAGAAGTGGGCCATATTGGAACCTTTTCATCTGCAGCTGCTATGCCCGAATGGTCCCATGTGCTGATATCTTTTTCTGCAGATGATGCAGCTGGTATAAAGTTTCCACATGCAGACCCACTCGTCATCACCGCCGACATAGCAGGGACTGAGGTCCGAAGAGTGCTAATCGACGGAGGGAGTTCGGCAGATATTATCTTTGTCCATGCTTTTGATCAACTATGTATCTCCAGGAAGCATCTTCTCCCAGCAGCCCGTCCTTTGTAAGGCTTCGCAGGACCCCCTCTCGATGCCCTCGGCCAAATTGGCTTGGAAGTTATTTTTGGAGAGGGGCTACTGGCCAGGACGGAGGAAGTTATTTTTGATGTTGTGGATGCCCCATATGCATACAATGTCATCTTCAGAAGGGGCATGCTGAATCAATTCGGAGCTGTGGCACATCATAATTACCTGTGTATGAACATGCCCACACAGGTGGGAGTGCTCACTGTTTTCGGAGATCAGGCCACCGCGCGAAGATAACCCGGAGGATTTCTCTGCTCCTAGCGAATCTTCGAAGAAATCCTTCCCAAGGCCAAGCCTTGAAGGAGAGATTGCAACGAAGGTTATTCTCAAAGATGACAAGGAATATTCATTTCAATTTGGCAAAGACTTGCCTCCAGAAGTCGCTACTTCGTTAGAGAAAGTAGTTGAGGAGAATTTAGATGTCTTTGCTTGGTCTGATGAAGACATCACCAGAGTTAGTCGGGATATTATTGAACACAGTTTACTTGTGAACCCGAAGGCTCGGCCTGTTCGGCAAGGACTCCGAAAGCTGTATACAGAGAGAGCTATTCTTCCCAAAGACGAAGTGGAAAAGCTGCTGAAGGCTGGGATTATCAGAGAAGTGGCTCATACGGAGTGGTTAGCCAACCCAGTCTTCGTTAGGAAGAAATCTTCTAGGAAGTGGCGCATGTGTATTGATTTTACATCTCTGAATAAAGCATGCCCCCGCGACCCCTACCCCATGCCCCGAATTGATCAATTGGTTGACTCTACTGCCGGTTCGGAGTTATTAAGCTTCCTCGACGCGTACTCCGGTTATCATCTGTTGGCGTAAAAGATTACGCTAACAGGTTTCTGTAGAATAGAAACTAACAAAAGAAGTGTTTGCGAAGCAAACTGTTCTAAGCCTCCGAAAGGATAATAACTTAGAATAGTTCGAAAGTGTGTATTGAATAACTTGTATTCGGTCCCTATTACAGGGTAAAACGGGGGGTATTTATAGGCCCAAACATTAAGGAAAAGACCTATTTACCCCTCTATTACAACCGACATAATGGAAACTATTCGGTGCCCTCTATAGGGCTAAAATGGTAAAAGACTAATCTAATGAGATAAAAGATAAGTCTTCCATCTTAGCTGGCAGAAAAGATCTTGAAAAGCCTTAGTTCGAAGATGTACTCCGAACCAATGCCTATCTTCGTACTTCGAACTTGACTCCGGGTATCTTCGAAGATGAACGTCTGGGAACCTTCGAATCTGCTATCTGTCTTTATGTTGTTTCGGCAATAACCCCGAAGATGAGATATTTTCCCCCAACATCATCAAATCTGGTTAAAGCACGAAGATTAAATCAAGACAAGCTTTGTAACTCCTTCAGGAGTCTTGTGTTATGTAAGAATGCCCTTTGGCTTAAGAAATGCCGGGGCTACTTTTTTGAGGTTAATTGCTAAGGCCCTAGGTCATCAATTAGGTCGCAATGTAGAGGCCTATATGGATGATATTGTAATATAGAGTGCTTTAAAGCACCAACATAGCCTAGACTTAGCAGAAACATTCAATAGCCTTCGGGCATGTGGGATCCGTCTTAACCCCGAAAAATGTATCTTCGGGGCGCAGGCTGGAAAATTGTTAGGGTATCTAGTTTCAAGTAGAGGGATCGAAGCTAGCCCAACTCAAATAACTGCGTTGCAAAGGATGGCTCCTCCGGAGAATTTAAAGAAAGTGCAAAAGCTGACTGGTCGTCTTGCAGCACTTAGCAGGTTTTTGGCAAGGTCTGCGGAGAGAAGTTTGCCCATGTTCAAAGCATTGAAGGGGTCCGAAGATTTTGCATGGACACCGGAGTGTCAAAAGAGCTTCAAAGATATTAAAAATTATCTCAGTAACCTCGCCACACTCACGGTGCCTATTGCGGACAAAACCCTACTCCTCTACCTTGTAGCTACTGGCTCTGCTATCAGTGCAGTCCTTGTCAGAGAGGTTGATTTCAACGGAAAGTTGGTACAGAATCCAGTTTATTTTGTGTCCGAAGCATTGTCTGGAGCAAAAACAAGATATTCCGAGCTTGAGAAGTTCACTTATGCTCTGATAATGGCTTCGAGGAAGTTAAGGCATTATTTCTTGGCACATAATGTAATTGTACCAACTTCATATCCTTTGGGGGATATGCTCCGAAGTAAGGATTCTACAGGAAGAATTGGGAAGTGGGCCGTTGAGTTGGCACCCTTCGGCTTATCCTTTGTGGCAAGAACAGCAATTAAGTCATAAGTGTTGGTGGACTTTGTGGCAGAATGGACTCCCCCTGCAGCATGGACTCCGGAGAAGCCAAGTGAAGAGATTTGGACTATTTACTCCGATGGAGCTTTCCAAGCATCTAGAGTAGGCGTCAAAGCAGTAATAATTTCACCTTCAGGGCAAAAGGCAATGTACTCCGCAAGACTCAACTTTAAGTCTACCAATAATACGGCGGAGTACGAAGGAATTTTGCTAGGACTTCGGAAGGCACGTGCTTTAGGAGCTACAAGGGTTGTTATTAAAACATATTCTCAAATTGTAGCAGGGCACGCAGACAAGAGCTTTCAAGTTCGGCATCCACAGCTTGCAAAATATTTAGAGGAGATCTGTAAGATCGATGCAGCATTTAAAGGGATTTCCATTCGGAGTATACCCAGAACAGAAAATGCGCAAGCTGATATCTTGGCAAAAGTTGCAGCCGTAGCTATGGACATTCTAGAAGAGGCTTTTTATGAAGAACTCAGTACACCTTCGGTACCACAGGTCCCTTCTGCGGAAGTCCTTTGCATTCCATGTACAGATTGGTGAAGTTCAATTATGAAATTGTTGCAAGGAGAAGCAAATATGTCTGAAGGACCACAGCTTTCGAGGCTAAAACTCAGAATTCAAAATTATCATATAATCAACGGTATTTTGTACAAGGCCGGAGTATGTTCCCCTTTGCTCCGATGTATATCTCAAGCCGAAGGTCAAGAAATTCTCCAAGAAATTCATGAAGGACTCTGCGGTAGCCATTTGGCCCCTCGAGCTTTGGCAGGAAAGACACTTTGCCAGGGGCTTTATTGGCCTACAATAGTAGCTGATGCGGAGATCTTAGTCCGCACTTGCCAAGGATGTTAGTGGATGGGACGAAGAAGTCATCGCCCACCAACAACTCTTCAAGTCATTGATCCAGTATGGCCCATGGCTAGATGGGGCATGGATCTTATTGGCCCCTTCCCAATAGCAAAAGGAAATTTGAAATTCGCAGTGGTAGCAATTGAGTACTTTTCCAAGTGGGTCGAAGCAGAGCCCCTAACAGCTATCACTTCAAATAATGTACAGAAATTTTTTTTGGAAAAATATCATATGCCGGTTCGGAGTGCCTCGGCAGTTGACAGTTGACAATGGAACACAATTCGATGCAGAACCCTTCAGGAAATTTTCTGAAGATCTAGGCATCCAATTATGTTTTGCTGCAGTAAGACATCCTCAGTCTAACGGAGATGTTGAAAGAGCCAATGGTAATATCCTGCCAGGGCTGAATTGGAGAATAGTGGGATTAGCAAAAGGATTGTGGACTGAAGAGCTCCCGAAGATCCTATGGTCCATTCGGACAACTCAGACAAGATCTACTGGTTTCACTCCTTTCAGACTACTATTCGGAGATGAAACTATGACACCAACGGAGCTTAAAGGAGGATCCCTTCATAGCACCGAACCGGAAATAGAAGCAGAAAGGCAAACTTCGCTTGATTTAACAGAAGAGACAAGACTTCGAGCTATTGCCAATTTGTCAAAGTATCAGCAGCAGACGAGGACTTGGTTCGACCCGAAGGTCAAGATTAATGAACTTAAGACGGGTCTTCTCGTTTTGCGAAGTATTATAGCGCCAGGGAAATTAGGAAATAAGTGGGAAGGTCCATACATAATTGTCCGCTCAGGGCATCCTGGTTCTTTTAAGTTAGCTAATTTGGAAGGTGAAGAGTTAGCGCATACATGGCATGCGGAGCACCTAAAGCGATATTTCGCATAGGGGCTCCTTGTAATCATTTGTAAACACCTTCCGAATCAATAAAGCTTATGGTTCAGATAATGCCTACCCCCCACATGCTTCCCACTTCTAGTGGACGCACTGGAATAGCGAAGTTGACTGGGAGGGAAGTGTCATTAATTTGAATCATCTTTTTTGCACTTCGGACCACTGGTCCGAAGCTTCCGACGAGGTGGGAAAGTCACTGAGAAAACGGATTCCAAGCCACCGGCTTGAAAGCATCCGTAGAAAGAGTCGAAGGAGACCAAATAATGCGGATTCCAAGCTTCGGCTTGAAAGCATCCGTAAAATGAGTCCAAGGAGACCACTACGAATTCCAAACCACCGGTTTGATAGCATTCGCAAAAAGAGCCGAAGGAGGCCAAAACAAAACAAAACAGAGTTTGAGCTGATAAGCTTCAAATATCTGTGAAAAGAGTCTAAAGTGACCAATCGTTTGGGACACTAAAGTGTCCAGAAAGTTGTCCGAAGTGATTTCTTTCAAAGCAAAAGGTACTAAGTTACCAGTTTTCAGACTTCAAGTAGTCGAAGACACTTTATAAGATTTTAATCAATCTTTAAATTGCTGAGGGGCTCCGAGCCTCCAAAATTGTACTCCTAAGTTTTTCTTTGCGCCTAACCATCTTTGAGTATAGTTCGAAGGTGCTTACGCCCAAAGAGGGGCTGGGAAGTAGGGAGACAGTTTTAAAAATCGATATTTATTATCCAAACAAATTATAATTACATCACAAAAAATTGGTGTCTATACCAAGAAGGAATCGAAGACCCCTTCGATCTCTAGAGCTATTGCTAAGGTTGGAACGACTAGTTCCAGAGCCGGGAGTTCTAAGAACTTTATGTTTAACTCTTCTACCTCCCTTCGAAGCTCTAAAATCCTTCTGTTCTTGTTGAAGCTCGGCCCAAGTTCGAAGTCGTTCGGGACTCCTTTCCCAGCTTCCAAGTTCTTCAGGTTTTTTCCCTTGAGCTTCAGCAATACCTTTTTCGGACCATGCAATGCCTTCAGAAGATGAAGTTTTCAAGTTGACTTCTTTTTCTTCCTCTTTAATATAAGATAATATATCTTTGCATATTTCGGGCGCAATTGCACCGGAGCTATCTCGAGGAACTAAAAATCGAGGTCGCTTGTGAAGTTTTAAAAGATCGAAGGTAGCCCATAGCAGGCGGAGTTCTTCGGTAATGTTTAACACATCGATATCATCCATATGAGGTGAATCCTAAAAACACGATAAGCAAATTTTTATTCATAATGTATGAAAGACATGATTCTTTACATAGTCAAGATCCTAAAACAAATCTAAACCTGCGGGTTTGGCGGAGGCTGGTTGCTCGAGGGTTGTGACCGGGCTTGCTTCTGGCGTTGCCCTTCATCAATCCAAGCCTTGATCGCAGTGCGACCTTCAGCTCTCCACGAAGCTTGGAAGGCTTGCCAAGAAGCAGCCACGTCTTCTGAAGGATGGAGAAGCCGGTTTTCGTCAAATGTAATGGGAGCCGCCCCTGCATTCAGAGTTATTGATATTCCCATATCTTCGTAGTAGCGAAGTACGCCGATAGCATCCACTTGTCCGAAGAGTTCTCCGTACCAAATGTCTGCCATCTTCATCGTCTTCGCAGCTCCTTGGATCATTTTTAACCATCGCAGCAGGGAGACGTTGTCATTTGAAGGAAGTGTCCCAGTAGTACCGAAGTACTCTAGAACACCTAGGAGTTGGTTCATGACCTCCGCAACTACCTTCTCTGATTTTAACTTATCTTCAAGTAAAGCATCCTTCGATGAGGTCAACTCCTCCACCACAGCGGAGAGCCTAGCTGCCTCTGTAGCTAGAGCATTTTTCTGGTTAAGCAGGTGGCTAGCCTCCTCCGCAACTTTGGCTTTTTCCTCTTGGAGCTTCACAAGTTCAGCCCCCACCGTGGCATGCTCTGCCCGCATCTTTTCTATTTCTGCCCGAAGCACAATTTGTTCTGCTTCGAGCTTTTTATTCGCAGTTTCCAAGCTTTGTCTGGCACTGCGCTCCGCTGAAACCATGTTGTCTAAGTGGGAAACCTGACCTTGAGAGATATTAAGATTTCGCTGAAGAGCAGTTTTTTCTTCTCAAAGTCGAAGGCTTCCGCGCTCATTTGAAACAGCCGTAGCTCGGGCCAAGACAATGTGCTGCAAAGAAGAAAAAGCAAGGTGGAAAATTATTTGTAGGTGTGATTAATTTTGTTTTGCAGATACTTCATACCTGGTATGCTGCACGCTCCATGGCGCCATTGAGCTCCGAACCCTCAGCTTCGCTCAGGATGGCTACCAAGTCTGTCTCCCCGACTTCGTGACTAGCTCGATCCAAAGGCTCGAGCAAAGTCCGAAGTCCGATTCTTCGCTCCAAGAAAGGAGCTAGAAGTGGGAGCATAGACAAAGCCCTCTGATCATCTTCATTTGGGGAGGGGTCGGAGCGCTGGGCCGCATCCTCAGGAACTTCGGCAGACCAGCCCCCCTCTGTAGATTGGCTTCCGTTTGTCGACTCAAATGGAGTTAATCGTAAACTCGGAGCAGGTCGGGGGTTCACCTTGCCTTTACCTTTTCTAGGTCCCATTTGGGCGACTTCTGGAATTGGTTCCGAAGTTCCTAAGGTTCCAAAAGTTGTGTCTTCAGGACGAACCTCTTCCGTAGGAACGGACCCTGTTGAGGCAAAGGTATTATGTATTGTATAATTTTGCAGGGAAAAACAGAGATTATGCAAAGTTTACCTCCGAAGTCTTGTCGGCGGGTGAGCATTGGGCTGCTTGGAGGGTGAAAGGCCACCCCAAAGTCTTTGTCGGAGTCAAAATTCAAGTTTGAAGCTTCGACTGTTGGATCCTTTTCAGGAGCTGCAGTCGTTGCTTCGTCCGGAATCGGGGTTGATCCTGCAGCAACTTCAATTCCACCTTCATTCATTGGGGCTTCATCACGCGACAAGTCTTCTTGAGCAGCCGAAGATTCAACTTGCCCGAGGTTGGTTGGAAACTCCAGCATGTTTGCAACATTGCCGGTGTTTGCAGTTGTTTGGGCTTCATCTTCGTCAATTAGGTCCACAAGAAGTCTACCTTCGTCCTCCGAGGAACCGGAAACCGAAGCCACCGGACTTGGAGACACAGCAGCTCTTGGTTTTCGAGCTATCTTCTTTGATGGAGTCTTGACGGGGGCTGAAGTTCCAACTTCTGCCTTCCTTTTCTTAGGTCCTTGCTCCGAAGGCACCCAATCCAAAAGAGGAGGGGGAACAACTTCGAGTAACCCCCATACTCGGTTGTTCCGTTCCCAAGTACCCACTAACTTTATCCTCCATTATTTTTCGGCCGGAGTCGGAATTCCTAGAATTTTCTCCGAAGCTCGCACAAATTGCTCCGAAGTCATAGGAGCTAGAGAAGCTGAAAGATAAGTTGACATGGGTTATTTTTTAAAATAAATATATATGAAACATATTGTTTTCGAAGTTACCTGCAGGACTCGAGCTTGAAGAGATTTTTCGGAGGCCGTCCTCCGGATCTTCCTCGAAGGAGATAGGCCAGTTGTCCATCAGAGGAGGAATCTGAAGTCCGATGAACCCTTCTGCCAGATCCCGCATGCTCAGACGGTGGCTAATGCGTTGAAGTAGGCTAAGGCGAGCTTTGAGCTGGCCTGGATCTGGGTGGACAAGGGATTCCCTCCGGAAGTTTATGTCCTGTAAAGGTCCCGCTAGCCGGCTTCCTGCCCCAACTTCGGCGTAAAACCAGCGGAGGATCCAATCCGTATACCACCTGGCATTGATGGCCTTGGCTGGAAATCGAAGAGCGTACTCATCTTGAAGCCAGAAGTTAATACTCCCGAAGGCCACCACCATCTTGTCACCTCTGGGGCCTACGAAGGTTTTGGGTTGACAAGAAGCTCGGTGTAGGGCTACGAAGATTTCAGCTCTTCCTTCGCAGCCTTCAGCCCGCAAAGCCCATTCGAAGATGGCGAGACGTGCTATCGCATTCGGAGAGAGTTGGGGGAGAGTAACATGGAATAAATCCAGTACATCAGCTAGGACGTCGACAGCCGGGAGCCCTAATCCAGCTTCGAAAAAGGCTTCGAAGACAACCACTTCTCCAGGCCTTGGCGAAGGAATAGCTTCTTTTCAAGGTTTGCGGATCACAATCTCCAAACTAATCTTCCCCTCTATTGCTGCTGCGAGCGACTCCCTCTTGCAGGTTGATGGTCCCAACTGGTAAGATTGGTCCCCATACTTCGACGACGTTGGAAGGAGATCATGAGGACCAACATCTTGGAGATTTCTTCCTGACGCCGCCATTGGAGCTGCTACTGTTGCTGTCGGGGTTGCCGTCGTTGAAGCCGATGCTGCCGATGCAGCCTCAGCCTGCTACCGAGCAAGGGCTGAAGCCGCCCTAGGGACTTTGAAACTGGTTTTCGCCATGGACTTGCTCTGGTTGCTCAAAGAGGAAGATGGGGATTAGGGTTTGTTTGCACTAAAGCGGTGAGAAGAGTACTCGAAAAGAGGTTGGGCCCTCTATTTATAGCCCAGGCCACGATTTTTTACCGTTTGTATCTGCCATTTCGCATTCTTAACTGTTATCTTGTTGCGGAGTTGACGCATCACGTAACTTCCGTTAGAAGAAAAAACCAACGGCTATTTCTTCTAAGTCTAAAAATCTTTCAGGCTCTTCAAGTTAATTTTAAGATAGTTCGAACATAACTTTCTTAGAAGTTGATTCGAAGTTTTGCATCTCCACATATTTCGGAGGTGGATTAAATCTGTAAACCTCTGCGCATGATTATTTTTCTTGCATATACTGCTCTCCTAACGTTACAGATCTAGCGGAGAAGCGTATTCGAGGGGCTACTATTGGGGGAAAATACTCTATCTTCGGGGTTATCGCTGAACAGGACAAAGGCAGGTGGTTTTATCAAAGGTTTCCAGCATGTAACTCTAGAAGTACATTAGATCAAGTTCGAAGTATGGAGGTGAACTCTAGTTTAGAGTATATCTTCGAACTTGGACTCTTCCGAGAGCCTTCCTACCAGCTATGATGAAAGACTTATCTTCTTTCTCATTAGATTAGTCTTTTACCATTTTAGCCCTATTAAGGGTACCGAATAGTTTCCACTATGTCGGTTGTAACAGAGGGATAAAAGGGTCTTTTCCTTAATGTTTGGGCCTATAAATACCCCCCGTTTTACCCTGTAATAAGGACCGAATACAAGTTATTCAAGACACCTCTTCGAACTGTTTTGAGTTATTATCCACTCGGAGGCTCAAAATAGTTTATTTCACAAACACTTCGTTTGTTAGTTTCTAACTTCTCGAAACCTGTTAGCATAATCTTTTACGCCAACAATCACTTTCTGGGCTTGGCTTGAGGGAAAGGCCCTTCGAGGAGTTAGAAGACTCCGGAGCCTCCTCTGTGTGCTCCGACACACTATGTACTTGCCGAGGGTCCAATGGATGACCGAGGCCATATTCCGTTCTTCGGGCTACAGCTTGGTCTCCTGAGATAGTGAGAACTCCACCTTGCGTAGGCATCTTGAGACATAAGTAGTTGTGATGTGCTATAGCCTTGAACTGGTTCAACATCCCCCGTCCGAAAATCGCATTATAGGCATATGGGGCATCGACGACGTCGAAGATCACTTCTTCCACCCTAGCCAAGGGCCCCTCTCCGAAGGCAACCTCGAGGCCTATCTGGCCGAGGGCATCGAGAGGTGGACCTGCGAAGCCTTGGAGTGGGCGGGCCCCCAGAAGCAGATTCCTCCGAGCAATGCACATCTGATCGAAGGCCTAGACGAAAAGTATATCTGCGGAGCTCCCGCCATCCACCAGGATCCTTCGAACTTCAACCCTAGCTATATCCGCTGAAATGACCAGGGGCTCAGCATGGGGGAACTTCACCCCCGCAGCATCATTGGCAGTAAATGAAATAGGTACATGGGACCACTCGGGCATTCCTTTCGCAGAATTTGAGGTCCCTATGTGCCCTACTTCGCGGACATATTCTCGCCGCTGCCTTTTTGACATGTTTCTGAGGGTCCCCCCTCCGGAGATGGGCAAGACCACTTGCTTGCCGCGATCTTGGGGATCTTCCTGCTTTGGTGGTGGCATAATATTGGCCACTGGTAGCTACATGGGTGCTTCGGGGATGCCGGCTCGGGCCACGGTTTGCACGGGCTCCGAACATGCCACTAGAGGGGCTCGATCAGAAGTACCTCGCTCTGTACTTCATCCCAGGTATTCACCCTAAAGGGTTTATACTGCCTTACAATCCTTCGTGTCATGGCTTCTATTCTCACCATGCACACAGCAGAAAAAGCTCTGGCACCTGCCAGTTATTCTTTCTTGGGGCTTTGAAACTCCGACCTTGAAGCCTTGCGTTTGTTGAAAGTTGGCAGGTTCCTTCGGGGCAGAGGGTGCAATGTTCAACACCTCCGAGCAGAAGTGCTTCTTTCCCTGCCTATGATCGTTGACGTGATTGTCATGAGGGGTTTGCGGAGAGGTTGAGACTTCAGGCTCCGTCTTTACTTCTTGAAGGGCTAGTGCAGGTGCTGCAGTTCTTCAAAGGCAGCCTTCCTCTACCTTGGCATATTGTTCGAAGTATGCCATCAGCTATGCCATGGATGACACCGGTTTCCGATGAAACTTACTGAGGAGATCTGGGTTCAACACCCCTTCGCGTGCGGCATCGACTACCAAAGAGGTAGACAAGCCCTTGATCTGCGATTTGGTGTGGGCAAAGCATGTGAAATATTCCCGAAGCATCTCCCCTGCCCGCTGCTTCACCTGAAATAAACTCCCCGTCGACATTGGGGCCACAAATGTACCTTGGAAGTTGCTTACAAACTTCCTCTTCAACTGCTCCCAGGACTTGATCGATCCTAGCTTTAGAGACCAAAACCATCGGAGAGCTACACCTTCGAGAGCGAGGGGAAAGCACTTCGCCATAGTGTTACGCACCCCTCTGCTGTCTTCTATCGCCAGAGCATACGAGCGAGCGAATTCTCCAGGGTCAGACCCACCGGAATACTTGTGCAGCTTTGAGGCTTTAAACCTGGGATCGAAGGGCACCTTCAGCAGGTCCGAATGCAACGGATACTCATCATCAAAGGATGCATTCTCAGCCTCCTCCGGGACTTGGATAGCTTTGGGAAGGTTGCCGGCACCACCATCTTGAGGCCCTTCTGGAGCATGGGTGGAAGCTTGAGAGCAGAGTCGATCGGCGGCATCTTGCCTCCACATTGCCACTTTCTCCTGAAGTCGCGCTACTTGAGTAGCCTCGTCCTCAGGAAGGTCTTCGTCTCCTTCGGAGGGGAGCTCTGGGTCTCGAGAACTAGCTTAGTTGGTTTGGAGCACTGTGGGAGCGGCCCGGGGGCCTCTAGGTGCTCGTCGTCCGGCTAACCCTTCGGGGATTACAGGGATAACTGAAGGTCCTGCTCCATTGGTTCGAGGGGACCTTCAGGGAGGATCGGAGGCTAGGATCTGCTTTGGAGGCATAGCTAATGAAGATGAGGTCCGAAGACCGAGGACTTCGATTGGTTTGGGAAGGCGAGGAAATGCCTTCGAACTGCACTTGGAAGCCCCTTACCGAAGGGTGCGCGGAATCCTGAGACTCCGAAGCTCCCTCCACAAGTGCTCTTCGAAGCAAAGTCAGCAGTAGAGAACTAGCTTTTAGAACTAGGTTCCCCACGGATGGCGCCAACTCTTGGCATAAAATTATTTCACAAGATAGCCTGCTTAAACTTGCTGCTAAAGAACGAAAGGAACTAAAGCTTAAAATTGAATCTCTTTCTACTGAACTTGCCTTGTTGAAGTCTAAATCTGAAATTGCTGAATGTGAGTCATGTCTTGTTGTTTTGGATGAACTTGCTCAGTTGTGTCTGATTCATGCTCAAAACATTGAAAAACTTGAAAATGTTTAGAAGCAACTCTTGGTGGTGGAGTATAGTCCTATGGTTATCAATGAATGCTTGAATTGTCCTTTACTCGTTGAAAGCATTAATTTGAGAGATAGGCATGTTGATGAACTTAAGGCTAGATTGGAGAGTGGTGAGTGTTCTAAGGATGTGCAGCCGGTGTGTCCCACCTGCGTCACCCTTAAGGACCAACTCAGCTTTACTAGAGAGCAAGTAGAAAAACTTAAGTGTGAGAATGATTATCTGCTTTCCATGGTAGACAAATGCACTGAAGGGAAAGGGAAAATGGATTTGCTTTTGGATAAAACAAAAATGTGCGCTGACAGGGTAGGCACTACTACAAACTGTCACTGTAGTGGCGTTGGGCAAAACCACTGTAGTGGCGGGCCATTAGATGCCCGCCACTACAGTTGCTGGTGCTGACGGCAGCACCAGCGCCCGCCACTATTGCTGGTAAAGTAGTGGCGGTCGGTGATGACGTCAGCCCGGACCGCCACTAATGTACCAATAGCAGTGGCGGGCGCTTGTGCTGCCCGCCGCTGCTAAGATGGCCGCCACTAAAGTAATGATGACATCACTTGCGACCGCCACTACTATTCTAGCTATAAATGCGCAGCGTCTTCCTCCCCGAGCTCTACTGGAGTTCGCATTCAATTTTGTCCGTACAATGGCGACAAACATCTAGATAAAGAGGGGGGAGGCTTTGTTTTCGTTTCTTTTGAAGGATTTCATTCTAGGAGGTAAATCCATTCCGAATCTCACATTTATTTTGTATTTAATCATGTATACAATGAGTTATTATCGTTTTTCTAATTTAGGGTTTGTGAATAGAAATTTTCAAATAATCTTCCATTTACGGTGTTACCTTCTCCGAAATGAACAAATATGACCCTCCTCACAATTATTCATCACTTGTATATTGATTTACGTCATTTTAATCTCTTTTTTAATTTGATTTATGATTATAGATCTAGAGTTATGTTGTTTGGAGAGAGAGATAGAGAAACCAATATAGTTAATTTATTTAATAATTTTTTCTGCTTAATAAGTAGTTTTAATTAAAGCATTGAGGATTTTTAATTAATGTTGTTATGAGCGATAATAAATCAATATATTTTCAATTTGTAAATTAATAAAATTAACAATAATGATTTTATTAATATTTTTTCAAATAATATATGTTTTAGATGGAGCACAGGTCCTGGATGTACTCGTCCAACGACGGAGATGTGGTGGCATATTTTAACAGAGTAACTGAATTTACTGAAGCTGCCGCACAATATGCTTCCCGTCAGAGTGAAGAGGCAATATATTGTCCTTGTAAAGTTTGTAAAAACGAAGCGATGTATCCGTGTTCTGATCGTGAAACCATACGATTTCACTTGTTGAAAAATGGTTTCGTGAAGAACTATTATATATGGACGAAACACGGTGAGATGGGCCAAAATCCTCCTGAAGATTCTGATGTGCCGCAAGATGCTCATCAACATAGAAGAGGTTGTGATCATACATCCGACATAACACATGATGATGTTGATCAACATGATGATGATGACGCCTTTGATGTGGAGGAACTGATGCGAAATGTTGCGCCTGAGGTGTTGTTGCAGAGAACTACAACCAAAGGATACGATAACTTTGAAGCACTTGACAAAGCATCAAAAAACCTTCTTTACGAGGAACGCCACGGATGCGATAAGCAGTATACTGTGTTGTACACAATTCTTGAGCTTATGAAACTGAAGGCCAGCAATGGATGGTCTGACACCAGTTTTTCAGATCTTTTACAACTCCTAAAAAAGGTTTTGCCAAAACCCAATGGTTTACCATCTGATACGTACCAAGCAAAGAAGATGATTTGTCCGTTGACTTTGGGCGTTCAGAAGATTCATACATGCCCGAACCACTGTATCCTATATCGAAAAGAGTATGGATTGTTAGAGAGATGTCCGCAGTGCAACGCGAGTCGATACAAACGTCCAAATGACTGTGCGGAGGACTACAATGACCACCAGAAGAAGAATAATAAGAGGTTGCAGAAGAGGAATAAAAATGTTATTGAAGACCATCCTGGAAAAAAGATGGAGAGGAAAGTTCCGGCCTTAGTAATGTGGTACCTACCGGTGATTGATCGCTTGAAACGTATGTTCTCTAATCCTAGAGATGCTGAACTATTAATCTGGCATTTCGCTGGGCGAAAGAAGGACGGAAAACTTCGGCACCCTGCGGATGCTAGGCAGTGGAAATCATTTGACTTGGCCCATCCAGATTTCTCGGACGATCCTAGAAATATCAGGATGGGACTTAGCACGGATGGAATGAATCCCTTCGGTGAGATGAGGAACCCACATAGTACGTGGCCAGTCTTTCTATGCTTGTTCAACATTCCATCATGGTTGTGCCATAAAAGAAAATACCTTATGCTCACTACTCTAATTTCTGGTCCAAAACAACCTGGCAATGACATTGATATCTTTCTAGAAGCTTTGATGGAGGATATGAAACGTCTATGGGAACATGGTGTCTGTGTGTGGGATGAGCACAAGAAAGAGCACTTCAATCTAAGAGCCATAATCTTTTGCACCATAGCTGACAACCCAGGACGCATGTCCCTAACAGGACAGGTTAAAGGAAAGACAGCATGTGTAGTGTGTGTGGACCAGACAGAATCTATGCATCTTCCATCATTCGTTAAGACGATATATATGCGACACCGCAGATTTTTACCAAAAAACCACAAATATCGAAGAAATAGGAACCATTTCGACGGTACAATCGAGCTTGGACAGCCTCCACGAAATCGAGATGGCAAATTTCTATTCGAAATGGTAAAGAATATCAAAGTTGTTTTCGGAAAGAAGAGGAAGAAATCTGAAAAAATTTCAAAGGACGCTCCATTTAAAAAGCAGTCGATCTTCTTTAGATATTTGCCCTATTGGAAGGAGTTGGAGATTGGTCATGCTATCGATACAATGCACGTTGAGAAGAATGTCTTCGAAAGCACTATCGGTATTTTGTTAGACATACCGGGCAAATCAAAAGATGGACTCAAAGTACGAAGGGACCTTCAAACTCTCGGAATTAGACCCGAGCTTCACCCATAGGAAAGGGCCAATGGAAAATTTTTCCTTCCGGCTGCTAGCTATAACCTCACAATTGACGAGAAAAGATCAATCTGCAGGTGTCTACATGGAATTAGAGTTCCAACAGGATTCTCAACGAATATAAAGAATATTGTCTCCGTAGCAGATTTGAGGATGAGCGGCTACAACACTCATGATTGTCATGTTATGCTTGGGCTATTCCTCGCCATCGCAGTAAGAGGAGTCAAACATTCATTTCTGAAGATGGTGATAACACGCATGTGTCACTTCTTCAATGTCATATCAAAGAAGGTGATCGACACTGAAGAGTTAAATGAATTACGTAAACAAATGAGGGAGACTATGTGTCAGCTTGAGATGTGCTTTCCTCCTTCATATTTTGATATTATGGAGCACTATATGATACATATAGCAGACCAAATCTTTGTTCTAGGTCCAACGTACCTGCACAATATGTATGCGTACGAGCGTCTAATGGTTATCTTCAAGGGTTACGTACGAAATCGTGCTTATCCAGAGGGTTCCATGATAGAGGGCTACACGACTGAGGAAGTCATTGAGTGCTATGCAGATTACATAAGAGATGGAAGACCAATAGGAGTTCCCGTGTCGCGGCACCATGGAAGACTCACCGGTAAAGGAACTAAAGGCAGGAAAATCATACGAGACAATAGTTATCAAAGAATAAGAGAATCACATTACAGTGTAATGCATCAGTTGGCGATTATGAGACCATATGTTGAACAACACCTACAAGAGCTTCGTGAAAAGAATGAAGATCACGATGAACAATGGATTATGAAAGAACACAAAATTTATTTCACATCATGGCTGAGGGATCTAAACCTTTCGATCGGAGAAACCGACGAAGAGATGATGATAAATAAATTGTCTTACGGTCCATTGAGCATGGTTAAAACATGGCAAGCGTATGACATCAATGGTTTCACATTCTATACCAAAGCAAAGGATCAAAGGAGTCAGCGCCAAAATAGTGGTGTCAGAGGAGAAGCAGAAGATAGCACTGGACAAAAGAATGCTTACTATGGATACATCGAAGAAATATGGGAACTTAACTACGGGAACTCTATAGAAATCCCTGTATTTAAGTGTCAGTGGGTGAGACATCCAGAAGGTGTGGAGGTGGATGATTACGGGTTTACGATAGTTGACCTTAATAAGGTGGCTTATAAAGATGACCCTTGGATACTCGCTCAATCTGTGGCACAAGTATTTTACATACTTGATCCTAAAGATGAGAAAAAATACATCGTTGCTCCAGGAAAACAAAGAATTGTTGGAGTTGATGGAGTCGAAGACGAAGAAGAATACAATCAGTTTGATGAGGTGCCGTTTTTCGTTGACATATCAAGGATCAATGTGGTTGAAGCAAAACTGTCATTTGGCAGTGTGATTCCTTATCTACGCACCAATGGCGATGGAAAATTAGTTCAAGGCTAGATCATTTATGTTTAGTTGTAAAATCAATTATGTCATTTATTATTAAAACATTTTCAAGATCAAATGAGGATTGAGTGTTGTGAATTATTTCATGTCTTGTAGTTCAAATTGAACTTTTTTTGACTTTGATCATAAAAACATACTTAATGAAATAAAAACAGTACACTAAGGGAGAAAAAGTAAAGTGAGGCAGAATAATACCAATTTTTTAAATTTGATAAGTTATGATGTATTTTTATTGTTAAAAAAATCAAGTTCAAACTAGAATTTAATTATGAATAAAAAAGTCATGAAAATTAGAATAGAAATGTAAAAAAAAATGTTTGGATGCTAGCAGCAAGGTTCGAACCTCAAACCGCCTGCAGGCAGCAAGGTTCGAACCTCGAACCGCATGGCACCAAAGCAACCCCCGCACCACTGCGCTACTAGGTCTTTCTCGACTTGAGTGGCAACGTATGCTAGATAACCCCACCAGCGTCGGATTAGTAGTGGCGGGCAGGATGACGTCACCAGCCGCCACCGTTATCCTTTTAGTAGTGGCGGGCATGCTGACGTCATCATGCCCGCCACTACTAAGACACCTATATATACTTTCCACTCCCGCCGTCCGAAAACCTAGTTTCATTTTCTAAACCCTAAACTCGCCCCCCTCCTCCCGTCGCCGCCGTCGACGTCCCGGAGCACGTCGCCGCTGCCCTCCGCCCGTCGCCGCCTTCCTCGGAGCCCGTCGGCGCCGCCCGTCGTCGCCGCCATCCAGTCGATCAGTAAATAATTATTAACCTACTTCTTTATTTGGTCTTATTTTATTCGAGCTTAGGGTTAAAATGATGGAGGATTGTTATATTAATTTATGCGTGGTAATATAATTTAGTATAATATTACTAGTAGAATGCACTATAACAATAATGTTTTTTAATCTACTGTAAAAAATTTCTGAGAAAAAAATTTCCACTATAACAATAATTTTTTTAATGTACTATAAAAAATATTCTAGAAAACAAATTTCCACTATAACAATAATGTTTTTTAATGTACTATAATATTACTAGCTTAGGGTTTTTTAATGTTATAATATCAATGTGACAAAAAAATGCAGATGGCTCCTCCTAAGATTGAACCAACAAACAGTCGATCCTCAGACTCTACATCAAGTGGCGTGTGTGAGGTTTGCAAATGCGGTAACATAAGGTACATGATGGTATAGTTTGCAGTTGTTTGGCGAAGAAAGTGATTCTCATAATGGACTCCGACTCGGAGGACGACTCGCGATCGCCGCAACCAGATAGGGTAAGTGTTGTGCTACGGAAGAATGATGAGACAACCGGTGGTAGAGGGAAACATGCCGAGGCTAGCGGTGGAAAAGGGAAGCATGTAGAGCAATGCGGCAGCAAGAGGATGAAGGAGGCAAGATCCTCTTTTTATGCAAATTTTATATTTTTATCATCCAATTCAATCATTGATAATAAGTTGTTCTCACTATCGTCGCCGCGTGTATTTTCTTGTTCAGGAACATGGAGAGAAGTTTAGACTGCCTGATGATGCCGAGTTGGTTGAGGATTGGCAAGTTGAGGCTTTTAATCTGTTTAACCAGAAATAGGTTGGGTTTGTGCCGAGGAAGAAGAAGAAGCTCCAAACCATATCTTTCCTTTGGGTTTGACCAGTAGTGCGTTTCGATGTGTAAGCTGGTTTCCCCAGCCTGGACTTGTGTTTGTTTACTTGCTTTCAAATAAACATGATGTGTCAAAAGCAAGCCCCCGCACCACCGCGCTACAAAAGTCTCGATCATATCGTAACAACATGTAATAAAAACACACTTAATAATAAAAACAGTAAACTAAGGGAGAAAAATACCAATTTTTGCAATTAGAATATTGGTGTTGTATTTTTATTGTACAAAAGTTTCAATTTCAAAGGAAGAATAAACTATAGATAAGTTATGATGTATTTTTATTGTACATGTTTATTAATGAAATAAAAAAAGTAAAGTGAGGCATAAAAATACATATTTTCTAATTTGATAAGTTATGATGTATTTTTATTGTTAAAAAAACAAGTTCAAACTAGAATTTAATTATGAATAAAAAAGTAATGAAAATTAGAATAGAAATGTAAAAAAAAAATGTTTGGATGCTAGCAGCAAGGTTCGAACCTCAAACCGCCTGCAGGCAGCAAGGTTCGAACCTCGAACCGCATGGCACCAAAGCAACCCCCGCACCACTGCGCTACTAAGTCTTTCTCGACTTGAGTGGCAACGTATGCTAGATAACCCCACCAGCGTCGGATTAGTAGTGGCGGGCAGGATGACGTCACCAGCCGCCACCGTTATCCTTTTAGTAGTGGCGGGCATCCTGACGTCAGCATATGCCCGCCACTACTATACTTTTTTCCACCCGCCCAGACTAAACCCTAGTAGTGGCAGTCGGTGACGTCAGCGGCCCGCCTCTACTATGTCTTTGCCCGCCACTACTACAATAAATATCAGTGGCGGGCATGCTGACATCAGCGTGTGCCCGCCACTACTAATCCGCCTATATAAATTTTTCACTCCCGCTGTCTGAAAACCCTAAGCCCTAATCTTCTCCCGCCAGTTGCTGCCGCTTCTAGAGCCCGCGCCGCCGTTGTCGGAGCCGCCGTCGTCCGCCAGTTGCCGCCACTCCCAGAGCCCGCGACACCCTCAAAGCCCATCGTCGTCGTCGCCGGAGCCGTCGCAGCAACCGTTTCCCGGCGTTGTCAACGGAGCCGGCCCGTCGCCACCATCGAAGCCCGCCACAGCCCCCCGGAGCCCTTCACCGTGCACCGTCCCCGTCGCCGCCCCGGAGACCGCCACCGCCATCATTTCCCGGCGCCGTCACCGGAGCCGGCCCGTCGCCACCGTCGGAGCCCGCCACCGCCCCCAAGATCCCTTCACCGTGCTGCGCTCTCCAGTCTCCAGGGGTATTCCTCTGTTCTCTGTTCTCTGCATGTTCCACTGTTCTGTTCTCTGTGTAGTGTTCTCTGTTCTGTTAACACTTAACACTAATGTTCTCTGTGAGCAAATGTTTTCTATGTGATTAAATTATGGTTGATCTGTATGCCATGCTTGTTATTTGTTGTGCTATGTGATTAAATGTTTTCTATGTGACTAAATGTTGCTACAAAATCTGTGAAGTGAGTTTGGCGTCGCCTCGCCGCACGCCATACTCGCCTAAAAGTTGTGAAGGTGGTCCGGCGCCTCGCCTCGCCGCGCCGCCATAACAACTATGGATCAAATAACTCATAACTTATTTCTTTTATATTATCTAAGCAAAATTATTATAATATCCATTTGTAAGCTCAATTATAATAATTTTAAGTTGAAAGAAACACATTCTTCACAAAGCGTGCTGTCCATTGCAGTGCTATTTCAAAAAGCCAAACCAAGATCACCTACTCATCTTGCTAAAGTTGGATTAATTTTCGCTCCCGCCGTCCGAAAACCTAGTTTCATTTCTAACTCTCGCGCCGTCGTCCGCCAGTTGCCGCCACTCCCGGAGCCCGCGACACCCTCAAAGCCCATCGCCGTCGTCGCCGAAGCCCGTCGCCGCCGAACTCCACTTTTTTAGAATAACTTTTAGAGGCCTATGATGCAAATAATAATTGAGTTATCTCTTGTATGTCATCAAGCCGTGCGACACATCCATTCCTATCAACAACTTCTTCTTTCTCGTGTTGCTGACAGGGAATGGATATGCTCACGGTTCCATGGCAGCCATGAACATTTTGAAAAGCTACACAAAATATGCTGAGGCCTAAACAACACTGTGACCAGTTTACTACCGCTATTATTTCTAAGGCTACTATATACTAATCCTCAAGTTCATGCATCTGGCTGAAGGCCAACATTAGATTCTGCAATTCTTTTTAGGGGCCTATGATGCAAATTGTTATTGAGTTATCTCATGTATGTCATCAAGCCGTGGGACACATCCATTCCTATCAACAACTTCTTTCTCGTGTTGCTGACAGGGAATGGATGTGCTCACGGTTCCATGACAGCCATGAACATTTTGAAAAGCTACACAAAATATGCTGAGGCCTAAACAACACTGTGACCAGTTTACTACCGCTATTATTTCTAAGGCTACTATATACTAATCCTCAAGTTCATGCATCTGGCTGAAGGCCAACATTAGATTCTGCAATTCTTTTTAGGGGCCTATGATGCAAATTGTAATTGAGTTATCTCATGTATGTCATCAAGCCGTGAGACACATCCATTCCGGTCAACAACTTCTTTCTCGTGTTGCTGACAGGGAATGGATGTGCTCACGGTTCCATGGCAGCCATGAACATTTTGAAAAGCTACACAAAATATGCTGAGGCCTAAACAACACTGTGACCAGTTTACTACCGCTATTATTTCTAAGGCTACTATATACTAATCCTCAAGTTCATGCATCTGGCTGAAGGCCAACATTAGATTCTGCAATTCTTTTTAGGGGCCTATGATGCAAATTGTTATTGAGTTATCTCATGTATGTCATCAAGCCGTGGGACACATCCATTCCGGTCAACAACTTCTTCTTTCTCGTGTTGCTGACAGGGAATGGATGTGCTCACGGTTCCATGGCAGCCATGAACATATTTGAAAGACAACACAAAATATGCTGAGGCCTCAACAACACAAGAGAGAGAGAACAACACAATCTCCTAACTTGAGGATTAATATAGTAGCTTCAGAAGTAATAGCTCACTACTGTAGCCAAGAAGAGTGTTCATACATTTTCCACCTTTGACACTGTGATCAGTTTACTACTGCTATTATTTCTGAGGCTACAGTAGTAAACTGATCACAGTGTCAAAGGTGGGAAATGCATGAAAAATCTTCTTGGCTACAGTAGTCAGCTATTACTTCCGAGCCACTATATAATTCTCAAGCTAGGAGATTGTGTTGTGTCCTCTCTTAGTTTTGTTGATACCTCAGCATATTTTGTGTTGTTTTCCCTCTAATGTTCCATGGCAACAAAAATATGCTGAGGCCTCAACGACATTGTGATCAGTTTACTAACCGCTATTATTTCTAAGGCTACTATATACTAATCCTCAAGTTCCATGCATCCGGTTGAAGACCAACATTAGATTCTGCAATTCCTTTTAGGAGGCCTATGATGCAAATTGTTATTGGATTATCTCATGTATGTCATCAAGCCGTGTGACACGTCCATTCCTATCAACAACTTCTTTCTCGTGTTGCTGACAGGTGAATGGGCGTGCTCACGGTTCCATGGCAGCCATGAACATTTGAAAAGCTACACAAAATAATGCTGAGCCTAAACACACTGTGACCAGTTTACTACCGCTATTATTTCTAAGGCTACTATATACTAATCCTCAAGTTCATGCATCTGGCTGAAGGCCAACATTAGATTCTGCAATTTCTTTTAGAGGCCTATGATGCAAATTGTTATTTAGTTATCTCATGTATGTCATCAAGCCATGGGACACATCCATTCCTATCAACAACTTCTTTCTCGTGTTGCTGACAGGGAATGGATGTGCTCATGGTTCCATGGCAGCCATGAACATTTTGAAAAGC